>JACJUY010000176.1:263467-277103 GCA_014220935.1 Platorchestia sp. MABIK | reverse complement strand
ATAAAGACTCTAAAATTTCACAACACCGTCATAGCACATGAAGGTAACTTAATGTCTCTTTATTATGTACCTGAAGTTTCCAAGCAATATTTCTGCTCCAACTCGTCGAAAATTTGGCTCCAGTAAACACAAACATACCGGCCTCTACCAATGAACATGAACCAAGTGAGATGTCCTGTAGCAAATGCCAGATGAATGAGATTCAACTGTGTCATTCAAATTTAGTCGGAGATGCAAAAATTTCTGTTATGGCAGAGTTCTTCGAGCGTAATTTATATGACTCGTATCTAAATATTTTAAGTGCTGCTACACGTCTACCCATTTTTGAATCTATGAACTTGACAGACTTTGTTAACTGTAGAAATTATTAAATTCTTAACGAAATGTTCAAGAAAATATCCAACGAACGAATATCTCGTGCTCCAGAGAGCAGTGGAATTTTATTCCTCAATTTAGGTTCCGTTTTGCCTCTTGTATGTACTTCTTTGGTATCATTGTATTTCGTAAATGGTCCACTTTCTACGTTTCTACATAAATCAAAGACAATATATTCGTTTTTTAAGCTTCTAAGATTTCCGAAAAGCAATTCAATTGAATTCATACTTGGGAAACTTGATCACAATGGAATTAGAAGGGGGCAAATGACAATTAAAAGTTGCTTATGGAAGAGAAAACAATTTGTAACTCCCATATATCTCCTGTGGAGCCAGTCGAGGTTGGTGGTGCCCCAAGGCACCCCAACCTTGAGGGTATTGGGTGTTGGGAGCCTTGTTATTTAATGTGTTTATGAATGATGTTAATCTCATCTTTGAAGTTAAATCTGTTTAATTTACAGATGATGTAGAGTTCCCTGGGAACTCGAGTGACCATGACGATGCTACTCGTAATATGAAAAATACGATTAAGAAAGCGAATGGCAGTGAAATGAAAACATTTCCCCCTTCAAAACGATTTTGATGATTTTTCCAACTCCCCTGACCGGTCAGAAATACCTTTCATAACGGTTTGTGGATATGAACTTGAATGCATAGATCGCTCCCTCCTCACACCTGGCAGTAATGCTGGGAAACTAGCATTCGTTCACAGACCACATTCGGGAGGTTTGCGGAAAACTAAGTCAGTGTTGTGGACTGTGTCCAGACTTCTTTACAAAAGCAGTCTTTTTGCTTTATATTATTCCCTCATTTACCCTCTTATAATAACATGATTTTAATTTGGGTAGAAGCTTCTAACGCCACATTAGCATGCTAGAAATTATGATGAGTAGAATTTAAAGAATTATTCTTTGCGTTTTGAGTAACACCTTCCAACCAGCACCACCGACAATTGATATGCTTAAACCGCTCAAAATTTTACTTATTAAACATGTGATCAAAAATACTTTTCATAACTTTTTGCACAATGCTATAAGTACAAAAATGACGTACATGATGATTCCTATGGGAAGCATGAATCTACCAGGGTTTTGTCAAAACACAGGAAAAAACATTTTAAATCTGTCATCAACTAGGCTGGAAATGAAGAAGAGATTGGTGGTCTTCCAATGTAGTTTAACTTTCAATTCATTGCCTTCCTACTAACCGGCACTAGCTCGCCGATACTTAGTTTGAGCAGAGGTACTAAAACTACGCGCTAAATGAGATACCGTGTTTCCCTGCTATGCTGTGAGATACACACTGCTGAGGGCGAGTTAAAAGGACTTCTCTCCTATGTAGTCCTATTTAGGTTCTTTTTTATAAGAGATGGTATTTTTGACTTTTTTTGGCGTGTGCTAAACAATGCCGAAGGTTATAATTTTCAACTAATTGTAATTAATATTATGAAACGTAGATGTAATTGCTTATTCAGTTTTCAGCTGAAAATAGGTCGCGAAGCTAAGAGGTTTTATTTACTTCAAACGATGTATTTAAAAAAAACTTTGGTATATTCTTTTACCTGAATAAACATTTGAACGACTATCATAAATCCTTAATTCATCGACGAAAGTAAAACATTCTGCGCTGCGCTTAGAGATTCATTAGTGGATAACATTTTTAAAATTTACCATCATGATAAATTACAATTGCTCAGTCATTCCAGGAAATTTACTCATGATGAAATAGAAATAGTTTGGTTTCCCGTTCCTGGAAATATAATATGATCAAAGATTCACCACTGTTTTAAAGGTACTTTTCAGTTTCTACTTTCAAACTCTACTTGTCAACTCTGTCAACGAGATGCTTCAATTCTTAAATTCGAAACCTGCTTATTCTTACCCTCCGTGTCACGGATAATTTTAGGAAAACGCTTGAAAGCTTTTAAGTGCAGTATTCATTGCAACTAAACACAGAAAGATTTTTAAAAACGAGCATGCTAAAAAACAATACATAATTCGTCTTATGCAAGCCTCAACTTGGATAGACAAAAGTTAGTTCCAGGTATTCTGAGTAATTCATAACTTTAGTCAAGCATCGTATTAGTTAAATAACTGAGCCTAACTTTTACTCTCACAAGTTGAGATTCGCGTAAGAACATGGATAACTTGAGGCTTGACTGTAGTCTCTCTCTCTAAAACAGAGCTTATCATGAGGAAAGATCTGAGACCGCTGAAGATATGCCAAGATGCGCGTCGAAACGCGTCCCAAACTGGCACTGCGTGTCACAGTTGGGATCAGGTTACTAGATTGGCCTCTTCCTAGCCAAAATTTTCAAATTTCGTGTATGTTCGGGTCAAATTTGGGAGTAAAAATCATAAGATTTTTGCCAAATGTTCACTCTATGCATTTTTAAATGCAAAATTGAACAATATTGAGGAGAAAAATGATCAATTTGGTGACCATGCTCGCTATGTTTTGTAGCGCGGTCAGCGTTATCCGCTGAAAATTCTCACATTTTGAGGTGTAGGTGTAGCAATTTGAGAGGGTTCGTGGTCGCATTTGTACCTTGGGGCATTGAGGACAATTAGAATTTGCGAATCGCGTTAATTAGTGATGCAATTAAAGCTTATTTACGGAACTACGGTTATAAGTGCTGAATTTAGAGAAGATTTATGGTCAAGGGTTAGTGTGAGGGCTAGAGGGTCATGGAGAGACGGACGTGGTGGTTTAGAGTTGTGGCTCCGAAGTATTGGAGTCGCGGAGTCTATGACTCATGGACTGGAAGTGTCACGGAAAATTTAAGGGATGGCTTTCCATTTAAACTTGCAATAGTCCTTAGAAATTCCCCTGCTTGCTCGTTCCGTCTACTTTCTCCTTTCGGCTGCTCGTCCATAAACACAAAGTAGCAAATACGGCCTTAGGAGGACTGGGTGTGACTGCATTACCGGCGGCATCTGATTTAACTCTTAACTTTTTAGCTCAGTCCTACCCAAAACGTGTGTCCTGATTGATTATGCTTGAGCTTAATTTAGTTCATCCAAGAAGTTGTTATTAAGTACACAATGTAACAATAATTCATAGGTAGCTTCATATTTTTTCGACTCTTTGAAGAACGGATAGCTGGAGTAGGAAGAATATACAACTTGCAATCAGCTCGCTTTCCTAGAGATGCCTCAGCCTGGCGCGTGAAGTTGCTGAAAATGAGCTTTTTTCCCTTCTAAAATTATTATTAAATTTCTCGCGCGTGAGTCATCCAGAAAAGGCCTTAAATCCAACCCCGCCGTCCACCTCCGCCCCCTGCTTATGCGCCTTCGTTGGCACCGAGGAGTCGAGCTCTGCTGCCTGTCGCGGCTCAAGAGAAATTGAAGAGTGAAAAACTGGTGAGGAAAGATTGTCCTCCTACTCTCATGAGCGAAGAGTATTCAAGTTTCAAGTGCTGCGACCAACGGAGGCCGTCAATGAAAACTTTATTTAAAATCTAAGTGGAATGGAATAGTTAACGATGTTGTTTTAATAGTTGAAGAAAAGTTATTGAAGAGTGATAAAAAGAAGTTAGTTAATGCCATTTAGCAACTTCTAAAAAATACTGAGTGTCAAAATCTCAGTGCAGATGAGAAAACCATGTGCAAATATTGCTTTACTGGAATGATATACAATTATCAAGATTTAAATAAAATTCTAAAATAGTGCTTGTTAAAATGGAAAGTATTCATAAGAAAAAAACCTCGAAAATCAAAACCGACAAAGATCGTTGGTGCAGAATGGGATTTTTCAGAAAACTTGCATGACAAGAATCGTGAAGTGACAGTCGGGGTAATTTTAGCATCGTGGAGCCGACATCGGCCACCAAAATGTCGGTTGGGTCAGAATTATGAGGGACATTAAGCAGGGGGTCCTCGTTGGACTTGGAACCGATTTGCTCACATCGGAGTTCCTGGAGCAACTCAGGACCGTTGTGACTTGGAAAAACAACATGAATGCCTTGCCTTCACGGTGCAGTGACCATCTTACTTGGTGACCAGCTTGTTGTATCTCCCGTCGTGTTTACAATTTGACCTAAAGTTTCCATTAACAAATTTTATCAAATGTTCGAAAATATTCAATAGCACTACTTGGCTTAGAAGGCACTCGTACAATCTCACCCAAGTCTGATTTTATCGTTCAGGTACAGAGCAGGGGCACACTATTAGGTTTCAAAATGAATTAGAAGATGAGAAAAACAGACGCTATTAGACAGTGATGCTGTACCATAATTACTAACTAGACTTTATGATTCTTGTATTTTATCAGACATTTTTTAAAACCTGTTCATTGCAATGTAAAATTTTGTGTTTGCCTTTGAATTGCTCATATGAAAGTAAAAAATATCCACTCTAGTACTTTAATTGCATAAATGATGAGTCAGGGTATGTAAACGAGGTGTTTTTTATCTGTTCGTGTACACTCATGTATCTAGCAGTCGCCTAGAAAAAGTCATATGATTTTAACAACTCAAATTTTAAAATTTGGGATACAACGTGAAATTCGTCTGATATCTGTCCGATTTCCCAATTCGTCCTTGTGCTTTGTTCAATTAATTGTAAAAGGTTTTCATGTTGAAGGATATTACAGATCACCTGAGTTTGAAATGAAATGAGTTATACTTTGGAAAAGAATGGGGCCAAGCTAGACGGTTAAACGAAAGCGTTTCATGTTATGGGGCTTGGAAAACAATACTATCTGAACTTTGAAATGATTTTCTTACTATATAAACATGACAGTGAATGAACTGATGGGCTAACGAAAATTTAATTTCTTTAAAAATTTTCGTACTCGATTTTTAAATAAAGCCGTGACGTAATTTTAGAATAATTTATTATTTGTGAACTTTTTTCATAAATGACGTCCTATTTTATTGTTATTCGGCGATTTGCCGAACTCAAACGCTTCATTCATCGTAATTGTAGTTGCAAGTTAGTGTAATTCATGTAAAATGGTGCGATTAATTTAATAGGCTTTGTTTATTTTTTAATCATTTTACATTTCAAGGTTCGTTTTTCATTCGCGTTCAAATCGAAGATTTCATTCGCGTTCAAATCGAAGATTTCATTCGCGTTCAAATCAAAGACGAATATGTTTTATGCTGGAGAAATTTGTTGGTATCAATGCATCAAATTCTGCGTCTCATGAACCTTGTAAATATGGTAATATCAGAAGTTATATAGTGTAAGGAATTTGATAGGCAAAATTGTAGAAGGTACCATGGAATAGTTTTTATTAAGCTTCCAAATAAATGATAAATATTGCCATCAGAGGATGGAAAGATGCTGTTCCGAACAAATTGTTCTTTATTCAGCGAGCTCGCATTTATGATTGCCGTAATGCTGATCCTGATACACAACTTCAAACACCACGGGTTTAAAAAGTTTTGTAGATCATATCTGGCGCCATTTGAATTACTCATGTGCAAGTCCGGCATTGGTTACGTCGCAAATGGGGTCTGTGGGAGCCTTTCTGCCAATAAATTAGAATATACCTCGTAGGAGAGGTTATTGACGTGTGTAGGTCATGGAAATCCAAAATTGCACCTTGTATATCACTGCACAGCGCTATGCGCTCATTCGCGAGCGTCTCTTTCGTGGCGCTAATTGTGTTCTTAATTGTGTTCCATAAGTGCTTCGTGTGTTTAATTCTTGGATCCGTCGTCTCAATTTTATACCTCCTTTGGGCTACAAGTTGAAATTTTTGGTTAGTTTATTTCGTAGGTCGCAATAGATTTCGTATCTTCGGTGTACACGAATATGAAGTGGGGAAGCGTTTTTTCTTGCACTGCCCACTTGGTAGGAAATGTTGTCAGTTCAGCCAGAAGTGTGAATTTTTTCATCACGAGGCATCGTTTCAATGGCAAACTGGTGGGCTGCCAAAAATAGCCGCAAAGATCAGAAGGTCGAATTCTTTATGTCATTTTTTCCAGGAGGAAATCAAGTAAATATTATAGGGTGTGTAAATTCACCTTTTTGAAGATGTCAACCGAAAAACGTAGCTAAACGTTTTTCTGTCTTCTGCTCTTTGTTGTGTTTAAAACGGTTTGGATCTCTATGTAAAACGATGAGCGCAGTTTAGGAATATTATTTTTGTATTTTCATTTATAATTTCATACGAGCATATTTTTTACCATGTGAATTTGCTCTGCACCTGCCATTGACAACTGACATGTTGACCCGAAATGATGCTCACGATGCGTGCTTCGAGGTGCCACAGAGGCAGAAAAGAGCGGGTGTCAGCGGGAAACAACTGGCTGCAGACAAGTTGGGTCACAAAAGGGTTGGGCCTCGAATAGCGGGCATCGTCTAAGGGGGCGGGTGGCACTGGGGACCCGGCAGGGGGAGTGGCTCGCGTGGCCCCAATGGGGCAGGGGGCGGGGGTGGAGCGGCTGGCATTGCCTATACTGGCAGCAATGCAGAAATTTCTTTGAATGTACAGAATATTTAGCGGTTGTGCGAATGAACAATGTGATACCACATGCAAGTACCTGAATGTAAACGTAATTCATACACTGACGTTTTAAGGGAACTAATGAATCCTGCTTAGAGCTAAGTTTCTTGGTTTTGTGACCTCAATCTGAATGATTGCTGTGTGCCCTGCTCTGGCAACACTGTCTCAGCCTGGCAGTGAGTCGGCGGGAGTTAGTGCGTGGACAGACGTGGTCGCGTAAGGTCCACAGGAATTGGTGTGTTGTGTTGGCTGTTGCATGTGCTTATCTGTCACTGGTGTTGTGCGGTGTGAACACTTTTGCGGACGCTGTTTTATTTTCCTGCGTGATGGTCCGCTGGACCTCCGCCTTCTCCCTCCTGCTGGGGACGTGGGTGACGTGCAGCCTGCTGCTGCCTCAAGTCACGGTTGCCCACTCTTTGAAACAGGTGAGTTCGAGACCTCGTCACGACCTGGTCAATCGGTGGTGCTTAACCCGTGCGCACTGCAATAGCGGTTGCAACTGACCTTCAATTTGCCCCTACCGGTCGTCGGAATTATATAACTTTCTTCGAGAACTCGCTTCTGATCTTCAACTTACGCTGAGCGTTGCATGAAGTTAAGTTCAGTACGGATTCATTATTTTCACTTTTTCTAAGTGTCGTTATCGTTTTTAACAGATCTCTGTTTTTTCGTGCGGGATTTCATGCATTAGAAGATATTTCGTACTCTTTCACTTCCCTCAGGTGGTGCGCTTTTGCGAGCGAGCTCCCGGGCCGGTGTCGTACGAATTTCTTCCAGGAACTCGGTCGGAAATTTCTACCTTTTTCAATTTGAAAATTTTGTAGTGAAGACGTGGGGCTGAATCGAAGGCATTTGTTCCTACTGAATGTTTCAGTGTGCATCATTTCAGACACGACCGTCACTGCCACCCGCTCTGCTGGCAACATGTCAATCCATTTATGATCTGAAATTTAAATAAAAGAATATTTTATGGCTACTCTGCTGTGCGGGCATTGTGGGCATACGCGCGCGTGTAATCCTCCGCACCGACCTGTACATAGTACAAATAATTTCTAAATTCAGCAATAAACTGAATTGGAAACTTTAACGCTCTGTTGTTATCTCTTCTTAAACTTCAAAGCCGTAAACTCATCAATGTCAGTCTTGCGGGGTATGGTTTGACTAACAGATTATTGAAGAATTCAGTTTTTAGCAGTTTCGCTTTACTAAATACAAGCTGAGAAAGTGTTAAAATTGGACCTACAGCCCTGAAGCAGAGGCCGTCAAGATCTGTGGGCTCTCATCTGGCGTTGCCGTAAGTTCTCGATGCTGCTGCACGGAATACCAGCCAGTTTGTCACAACCACTTTTAGTTACCCGAGACTGAATTTATTTATTAATTTCTTCATCTTGACTGAAATTTGCGTTGGAATTTGTTACTCGTTATAATTACTCGTATAATTGGCTTCGTTGGAATTATCATCAGCTTTTTTAGTCAAATAGCAACTATGACTCCGCAGGCGTTGACTTATTTATGGGAAACGTTTATCAGAGCGTTCGTGATGATTATTATATAAGATAAACATATGCGATTATTGTTCAAGATTCAAAACAGATTCGAATCGTTCCTTGGCTGTAACCTGAGTAATATTCCAGCTCCTGACGTGTCATTTTCCTGACGTGCACCTCACTTCTCTCGATTGAGGAGTTGGTACTTATTTTGATATGACACTTGCTTTTCTTTACTCCACGAAAGATCAGACTCGAAGATAGAATATTTTGGAATCGTAAAAGATCTCGCTAAAAAGAGCAGCAGCATACAGCGCAAATCACTGCATCAAAAACTCAGAAAGGAATGAGCTAACTCACCTCTAATGGAAAATTGCAATGCTCCGAATTCGATATTTTGGTGCAAAGTAGCTGCAACAACTGTTGAGGAGAGGAGGAGAGTCGCCTCTCCAAATGTCATGTGCGACGCCCATTCCAAGTTAATTGGTATTTTTTTGCCTGTCATCCTCTTCCGGTATCGGTATGCCTGTTTCCCCATCGTGCGAACATTTTAATTTAGACTGTGTTCTGGTTGCACCTTTTCGATGTATGTCGATGCATCCTTTCGTTACATGTCGAAAACTTCGTGTTATGGATATTTGAAGTTTGTAATAATTTTGCTGAATGCATAAAACAATTTTCTTTTATTGCATACCATCTTAAAAAATATTCCCCACTCCACGGTGAAACTCCATGACGGAGTCCAAGCGGAACTCCGTAATTTCTTCACAGTGGATTTTCAGTTTTATTTTCTCTCAGATCAATGATTTTCTGGTTCACTTTATTTGAGGAGTTCATATAAAGGAGCCTTGTCAAATTAACACGTTAACTGCGATGAGTTAAACTGAAGTTCAATTTTCAATTGAAATCTAAAGTCAATTGTGGTACTCAACTTTAAAAAAAAACACACATTAACTGGATCGTGCCTTCATTTAGCTTTCATTAAGTATTAATAAAAAATGAGTCAGTGACTGCGGGTCGGTCAGCAGCACTATGAAAATTAGCTGAGTGACCACTGGTGGGTCACTTCGGAGGAAATGTGTTAAGGTGACGGGGTTAGCTCATCCAGTTAGAATAGCTTACTACTCGATCGTGGATGACTGCTCAGCTCCTGTGGTGACTTAAACTTTCGCTCTTGAGTTTAGCCTTCAGACTTGTCGCTTCACAAGCTTGCCATTGATGCCACACCCTCAGTTGACCGGACTTGCTACTCACATAACAGACAGATGTTAAGACGTGTTATGCAAGGAATAATGAGTATAACGTAACTACCATCATCAATTCTGGAGAAAGTCCGATGAAAATTTTTTTTCACTAAAACATAAAAATTAGCTTTCACATCCATCAATGAGGTGCGAGAAAGAATGTTGTACGATCGTGAAGGACACATTGGGACTTCCATTTTTTTGTGAATACAAACTTCTGTTTTTTTAATAAAGTTGTTTATGATTACTACCATCTTCGATTTAACTTTTATGTGTTATTTTATAAAAGAGGTTATAAATGAAGAAAATCATGGGTCGACTAATGAGTTGTGAGTGGAGAGTCTCGAGTGGAGGTAGTAATCAACCTCTGCTCACTATCGAACTGGGTGCCAATAGAAATTTTCTACAAAAATTACCTTATGTTATTGATTGATTTTAAATCAGAAATACTGTAAAAGACACGAACTTCATTTTCAGAAGTGTATTAATAATTTTCTTTGATCTATTTTAGTGATTAGTGTCCTGTAAATCAACTTTAAAACTGAATTATTTTGAGTTTTATGTGTACTCCTACGATTAAACTCCGAATTTTAATACTATTTTTCTGTTCGATTATGTTGATTGTTACATGGAACAAATTTCGGTTTCATGGAACGAGTATCATGGTCTCAAAATTAAAACTGTGTACTCAACTGAGATCTTTATGGGAGGATAATATCAAATTTGAATTTCATATCTAGGTTAAAGTAATTTAAAAACGCTGGTAGTGTCTCAGAAAAGAGAACTTCCGTGAAACATGATTTGTCGGATGACATTTGCTCAGTCCAATTCATTGCCTCCTAAAGTTTTTCCGCATTTGCTTTACATTGGATGAGGATGAATGCCACCAGACAGACGCAGGGTCATTGTGCTGAAGTGCGCTTCTGCCCCGACTTGGCTAGCGTAACCGGCTGGAGGAGGCGTGCGGGCAAGACTAAGGTCGCCAAATTGGCTTTTTATGGCTAACATTCTTATATTTGGCCAAATTTTATTTCAAAAAGGGTGCGATTAGATCATTTTTGGCCGAAAATAAAGATACCCTAGCAACTCAGGCAGCTGGACCAGCGCAGCATGTGTCCCCGCCGCACCGTTACGCGAGGTTGCATGCGGAATGACAATGTCGCTATAGGCTCCGTCCGTCTGGACGGACTAGGCATCAGGTGCAAGCCGAAATGAGGCGCACCTTCTATGACATAGTTGCGTAGTGGACTGGTGTGTCTTCCCTTTCTATTTCGACGTGTATTCATAGTTGCTGAAATTTGTTGGAAATTTTAATAACTGTAATATTTATTTGAAAATTCGTTATGAATACCATGAACCAAATTTACAAAAACGAGGCTTTGGCTTTGCTCCCGCAATTTACAATTTTGACTTTGCTCTTGAATGTTCATCGGTTGTACGAGTGCTTGTCTGCGTTACCTCCAGCTCTTGATGTGCGACTCAAGACCTGCAGTTTTGCAGTTCACGTTCTAGGTGTTGAAGCCCAGAACGTGTGAATACGTCAATACATGGTTTACGTTTCCATCAAAATAATAGTGCATCTATACATAGCTGTAGAAAATTAGTTCATGCATCACTATCACTATGGGTGACATGGTATACCATAATGATGAAAAGACTGGTACATTCTATCAGTATAGTGAAAGTAGAGCTAAGAAATTGGAGTTGTTGTTACTCTACTTTTAATTGTACTAGTTGAGTAAATTTTGGCGTTCTTTAAAATGATTTTAAAACTGAAGCTAGTGAACATGCAGTAAATACATTAGAAGATGATGAAAGGCAAGACGTATGTTAATACCGGTATGTTGTATTGCGTTATGACTGTAAATCTGCTCCTATGAGCAGAAGTTTCTTGTTGCAAATTACTGTTCAATGAGATGGAGGAATGAGGCTTGAATTTATGGGCTCACCTCAGTCCAAAGTGTGACTTGGATAGTTAGGGTCGAAATTGCGTGGCTGAAGATTTGTGTTCAATGTGAACACAAAGTATGAACTGTTTTCATAGACGCACTGCAAGTAAATTCACTCATGTACATGAACTGAAGTTAGGCATGTGAAAAAGTTTGCACAACATTTCTTAATCATTAGCTTAAGAAAGCTAGTTTAAAAAGTTATTCAACTCGTGTGACACGAAAGTCGGATATTGACAGTGAGCAGATGAGCTCAAAAATAGAACTTTCTTAAACTGACACTTCGAATTGACTTGATATACTTTTATTCTGAAAGTGGACGTTTTCCTAAAGGCATACATCGTGAAATTTCTGAATTCAATTCAATGTGTACGAAACCGCTTGAAAATGTATTTTTACTGCTGAATTTTTTTAAATAATTGAGGTTAACTCAACGATAAAGCATTTGAAATGAAATTATGATGCGTTTTCGTTTGAGTATTTCTGTTATGTTCTGCTTCAAAGAGAGAAGTAACTTGAACAATTTAGGAGTAAGTTGCGCTTCGTTGTCCTGATTAAGGTACAGTTTTAGATATTTCCACCCTCTTTTTTTACAAGTGTTACAATTGGCGCAACAACTATGGACTTACAGTGCGCAGCCTTTTCAACTGGGAATTGAGTCACATCTCTCCATTTTATTCTCCTCATGATGATGAATGGCAGCTTGATGTGGTGAAGTCCACTCATCGTGCGCTGGCTTGCATGTCCCACAGCTGAGGCGTGAGCGAAAACACGACTAAGATGTCGTCGTGTGTTTTGTGTGCGGTGTTAAGCCTTGGCTGACCGCTGTAATAGATACACTCATTACATCTGAAATTTTAGGTGAATCTTATCAACGCTAATACCCTGATAGTAGTTTGTACAACCACTCTCGTGAGGAATGCGAGACGATGCGGGTCAGGACAAGATCCTCACGAATATACTGGCTGAGCTCAATTTCCGTCAGACCTTCTAATTTCAGCGTATTTGTTTCATTTTTAAGGCCTGTATGAACAGTGAAGGCTGACAATGTCTGAGCTCCTGTAAGTAGGCTGAAAATACGAAGTTCAATTTTTCCCTTAGCTCAAAGTGTTTTCATACTTTCTTTTATCGATGAAATTCATTCTAGTTTCTGCTCAGTATCTTCAATTATGTGCTCTTGTGTCATTGCTGAGAAGCATTTGCGAGTATCCTGAGCGTTCATTATAAATAAAATTTTATTTAACGTTGTTTCGATAGAGTATAATGTTTTATTCCACATTCTAATTTTTTATGGTTTATTTCAAGTCAAAAAGAAATGTGTTCTAGGCCAATGACCTACTCACACATACCTTTTTTACAAATCATTTTTCAACAGTAATGCTAGCTGAAGGAGTAAGTTAGTAAGTATAGAGAGTGTTTTGTATTACAGTATTAGCTTGTTCTAGCTTGTTTCATTTCCTGAGAGACCGCACAAGCTAATACTTTAAGTTCTTACCGTTATTAACAGCACAATTAATGACGCTAGATGGAAGCCAATGGCCTGAAAAACGTGGAAAGTTTCTGAATCATCTTTCAAATTTTAAATATACTGTTTTCGCTGTTGAATGGATATTTGGGATAAAGATTTATGTTCGGCGCTTTTGAACGAGTGATAAAAATTGTTCTACACAAATCGCCATGCCTCATGTTGTTTCTAATGATGCATATGATACAATCGGATATACTTAGAAGAAATTATGATGGAGGTTACAGCCGAAAATTTTTCGTTAAAAGTTTAAAGATTTAAGTCTCACGCTTTGTACTTTCCATTTGAAATTAGATTTTGCTCCTTCCTTTGATGAATTATGTTTATAAGTTTTCTCAATAAGAAATGGACTAGTTAATTGGTATCGTAGGTATTCGAGAGCACCAACTGACAACTGTGTCGATATTCGAATGAACATAAAACTCGCTGACGCTGTGGTAACACAATGATTTTAATTTCATGGGTGGTCATCACTTCATGGAATTTAAAGATTGTTGTTTTTGTTTAGAAAACGCATTTTGAGGAATACTTCAGTTTTGGGATGTTGTGAGAAGCTGGAGATTCAATTTATTATATCGTTGGGTGGGTTGTGCGCAAACCT
>JACJUY010000176.1:134970-259093 GCA_014220935.1 Platorchestia sp. MABIK | reverse complement strand
TGCCCTTTCTGCATAGATTCCACGTTCCCTTAACTCCATACTAAATGGTGCCTACTTCCTTCCTCTCTTTGGATCTCATTTGTTGAGGATAGGGAGGCTTAAACTAACTAATAATCTAATAATCTAACGCATCGTGCATTTAAAACTATTTCCATATCCGTGCTCTGTTCTGATGCTAGGGCTGACGCTAATTTACGAGTCAAAATTCGCCTTAGGTTGCCGGTGGTTTCATGGCCTTTGTGTGTGAGCTTAGTACATCCAATCGTAATAGACTGGCTTCTGTTACGTAATGTTAGACTGGTGATCTATTTTGACGTGGTGATTAGGATTTCAGTTGCTTCTATTGCGATGCCTGAGATTTTTTAAAAATATGTTCCTACTGTGAGTTACGCTTGCTCTTTTGAGTGGATCGTGGTGTTAAAAAAAATTTCTTCATTATAATAACTAAAAATACTGCCATTTGTTGCAAGTTTAGATTTGGTTATTAGTTGAAGGTTATAATTATCAGCATGACAAGGAGGGCTAAAATCATAGTGTACTTCCTGTTTAATTTTTAATGTAAGATTTATCTTTGCTAGACCCTGACACATGTAATTCTACGTATTTGTTACTTGTATCTATTTCAGTTTCTTTAGATACTTTCAGTTGAATTTTTCACACTTCTGAAAAGATCTATGGCATATACAAGTTGATCTAATGCTGGTACCACTTTGCAAGAAACTGCAGCTCTGAAATTGTTTTTTTTTTTGCCATTTGAAACACTAAAATAATTACACTATTGTGAAGATATGCTAGGAGTAAAATTTACTTAGCGGTGTCTATTTCTATTCCAGCCAGTCCTTTATTTTCACTGCACGCTGAAACTAAAGTGTTCAGTGTACACTCAAGTCTTCAGTGTTCGGGACAGTGCTTGCTGTGAGTGAAATAGCCTCAGAAGACAATCTTTCCGCCACGAATAAAAAGCCTGTACGTAAACGAAAAGGATTAGGCTTGACGCTTGTGCGTCCATTGCATGATCATTTAACCATTACTCAGCACATTATGGATTGTCTTCCTTACTTGCCCGCTGTCTCTTCGAATTATTGAAAATTTGTGGCCGTCGTTTCTCTCGTGGCCGCGTGCTGACGCCCATAGTTTGGAAGCTGTCCTGTCAGAGCGGGTGAGGGGAGCGAGGGGCGCGCAGCGCTGGTGTCAACGCTCTCCTTTTCGTGAGAGCGACGCCGGCCGGCACGTCGTGATCCCTGCTCCTCTCACGGGACACCCGCGGGCGCGAGGCCGTCATCTTCCGCGGCTCTGGCGCATCGCCCGCCTTCGCAGGACCAAGCCTTATTCAGCGCTTGTCTGGCTCGCTTGAGGGATAATCTGGCTCACTCAAGTGATAATCTAGCTCACTCGTGTGGTAATCTGGCTCACTCAAGTGATAATCTAGCTCACTCGTGTGATAATCTGGCTCACTCAAGTGATAATCTAGCTCACTCGTGTGATAATCTGGCTTGCTCAAGTGATTATCTTGCTTGCTCAATGATAATCTGGCTCGCTCGCTTGATAATCTGGCTCACTCAAGTGATATTCTGGCTCGCTCAAAAGATAATCTTGTTCGCTCAATGAAAATTTGACTAGCTCGCGTGATAATCTGGCTCACTCAAGTGATAATCTGGCTCGCTCGCGTGATAATCTGGCTCACTCAAGTTATAATCAAGCTCATTCGCGTGATAATCAGGACACTCGAGTGATAATCTGGCTCGCTCAATGATAATCTGTCTAGTTCAGTGATAATTTTGCTCGCTTCAATACTCGTCTCGCTCGCGCGGCTGCTAATCTGACTTGTTCGAGTGATAATGTGACTTGTATAAGTTATACTTAAGCTCACCCGAGTGCTAATCTTGCCTGCTTAACAAACAATTTCATTAGCTTTGGTTGTTGTAGCTACTTTCCTTTGCCTAAGCGAGTACGTGTCTCGGTTGACGGGTTTAATCTAGCTCTAGCTGAACCCAGAGTAGCGTTCAATGGATTGGATTCATCCTCCCCGACGATAATAAAGGGCATGTCACCTACAGCATCATTACTGATGTTCGTGTGGTGCATTTCTTGCGTTTTGAGTGCCTAGTTTCTTTTGTGTTAGATTGTTTTGTTTGTTTTGCTGCCCTAGGGCACAAGCTTTGTTTCCGTCAAACTAAGACCAGAGCTCTCCATCTATGGCTCAGTGTGTTTGATTAAAATGCCGTAATAGTCTGTCGTATTCAATAATTCGATGCAATGTTTTATTTTTACCTTTACCTTAGATGTTGGTGCACATAAATAGATTTTTTCAGCATATTTCAGCAGGAAACTTCATTACGTGTGTGTGAAAAGGGCAGCAAATGTTGCTAGCATTTTTTCATTAAAGTATCTTTGCGTAAAGTACTTTGAGTGCGAGCTAATCATGCTATTCTGGCACAAATAGGGTAGACTTGCGCACACACCCGAGTGAGGGAGTTATTGCATCTGACGGCGTTTCTCGACAGTCATGGATGGGAGTTATGGCATCCTAGCGATTATCTTTGTTACTCATATGAAGGAATTGTGGCATTTCATTGCGCTTCTTCGTTTCTTATGTGAGAGAAATGTGACACCATATGGTACATCTTTGTGACTCATGTGAGAGAAATATGACACCCAGTGGCACATCTTCGTTACTCATGTGAGGGAAATATGGCTACTCTTGACTTATCGTTTTCCAAGTGAGGAAAATTTTGAAACACTTTTGTACATCTCGTCCAGAAATAATGTGGCAGCTTCTGTACGGTAGTTCTGCAAATTTTCTCCAACACCTCTGCTCAGTTTTCCCCATAAAGGGAACAGGTGATAACGAGCTCTTGCAGAATTCTGTGTCGTGAGGCAGCCTGGGCCGCGCATAGAAAACTAGAGGGATCTCGATGCACTGCCGCACGTCGTCGCGTTGCTGCGTGCGCCTGCTGCTACGCTGCTCCAGCTTTCCAGCTAGGTTATCAAGTTTTTTTTTGCAAAAAACTTCAAGGTTTGAGCATTTTTGAGATGAAGTTTAAGGGTTTTAGTCAGGAAAATGCCGATTTGGGTAGCTACCTTACTGGCCAGTTTTTCCCCTCTTCTCTCTATGATCTTACGAGTTGTTAATTAAAGTGATGGATTATAGTAGTTCATTTGATTTACGGTATCAGACCATCTTATATGTAACTCGAATACGGTGCGAATAACCTACGAATGTATAGTTAGCGTATTGGAGTTAATTTTTTACACTTGGGTCGATGCGTATTAAAATTTTATCCCCTTGCCTTTGAAAGTAAGCATATTTTGCTTTGATGCTGTTTTCTTCAACCTCAGTTTCACTTCACGGTGCTGCGTGTATAATTTCAGTGGAATCATCATGTGTAATTATCACTGAGGTTGCGTGTAAGTAAAAGAAGCAAGGGTACTTCGTTTGATGCGAACGAGCTTGTAAGAGTGGACACGTCGATTGCTCGGTGACCAACCTGTGATCGCTGGGGGTTTCCCAAGGTGCAGGTGACCCATCAGTGGTCACAAACATAGTTTTTACGTACATTTCACAAAAATAAAATGAAACCATGTCCACATTAATCTTTTGTTTATTATTGTGTTGAAGAAAAATGAAATTGATTTTTTTTTCAGTTGAATAATGAGCTTTAACCGACCAAAGTTATCATGGTTAGTGAATGTTGCTTTCGGTTAATATTGTGTTTTCCATTTTCCTTCACACCGCGATGATCAGGAAGTGAAGATGAAAAGCGTATGTATGTATACCAACAAATCGGATAAATCCTGAACCATTTTTTGTAAGGGAAAGATTATTTTAACATCTAATAATAATTAAAGGACTGTTTCTCCGAGTGATATTTGCAGTGATTTATGGACGATTGTTAGAACTAGTACTCCAATAACAGACATTATCATTGTGATTCACCATCACTACGTTAGTTTTCTCATGGCCATCCAGCGTGGGTTGGGCCACGAAAGTACGATTGTCATGGACTGCTGAGGGCACATCGACGGGGTTGTCGACCACGCTCTCCATATGGAGCCTGTGCTGCCTGCTGTGTTCGCAGTGAGGTATTGGGCTGCAGCACTGCCTCCTACGTACGAGAACACCGCATACTTGTGTTCTGTGTTCTGGTATGCATGTACGTTTGTGTTCCTCCTATCTTTATTGCTAGCTTCAAAGAGTAGATTGAAATAAAATTATTTGCTAGATGTTGTTTCTTGGGGCTTTCTGCGAAGGCTTTGAGAATTAGGTGCATTTGTTTAGTCATTGTGGGAAGCTTTGCTGCTTTGGGTCTGGATATATGTTTATTCTAGACTAAAAATAAGTCATACGAAACGTATTGTCCAGAGTTCGAAGAAGTTTTCGTTTTCTTCTTCTGACTAATGTTGCAAGATATGCCATACATTGAAAATAGTTTATGTATGCAACGCACAAATAAAACCCGAATTTCAATTTGCTGTTTAGAAATTCAGCAACCTTGCCCAGTTTATGAATTTATCGCGTTTAAACTATTGCAACAATCGCGGGAAGAACGGCATGATACCCAGCTGCGCGAGGGGATAGGAGATGAGAGTCACCTCATGGCACAGGGAGGCGTACGTTGAGGTTGCTGAAGGAGGTAAGCGGAGGGATGCCTCCCTGAACAGACTTTGTGGGGATAAATGGACTTTGAAATATGAGTGATATCAATTCAATTCTAAATTAAGAGGTACATGACACTATGGGATGAGAGTTATATGCTCACAAAATCTAGATGTTCCTGCAGAGAAATATTGAGGGATGCTCAAGACAGTCAGATAGTACGGCACAGATAGTGCCGCAGGAACATATCAAAGTCAAAGCGCGGGAATGGGCGTCGGTTTCTTGGGATGGATTTAGAACAAGGAGCTGGTTTGGTATATAAGATGGGGGCTTAACAACAAAAGCAGTCTTTTGTTAGTGAAACCTGGATATTTCAATTGTTTCGTTGTAACCAACCGGTGAGGATGGCCACGCTATCTTGAGTCATTTCAAACCTCAGGGACTTGTTCAAGCTTTCAGTTGACTCAGGGTTTGGTTATCATTAATTCTTTCAGTGCGGGAATGTATCGTCTTCAGTCGTAATTTAGTTCATTTTCTAAGAGGCAAACGGCGATTAAAAATGAAAGTTAAATTGAATGCTGTTTTAAATCAAGGGAATTTCTGACCCAAATTATATAGGTATATCTGTAAAAAAGTAAAAATCTAGTTTCATGCATCTGCAACGTCGCTAGGCTACATTATTATTCAATTTATTGATTTGCAAGGAAATAAATTATAATGGAATAGGCAATAAAACTAAAATTTTACTTCCCGGGTGGGTGGGTGAGAAGACACCGCGAGAAGCCTCGGGCGTGCGAACAAGAAGGTGCGTCACTCGGTAAAAATTCGTAGGGCATCTTTAGCTCTGCAGTACCCATTAATATTATAGAAGATGATGGTCATCGTTTTTCCTGCAGCTGATAACGGGGTGAATAAATGCGTGATTTAGGACGTCGTGCAAAAAGAAGACCGAGACAACAACAGGGCGAGCTAATCAAAAACCGTAAAATCTTTCTAAAGTGATGGTAGTGTGAAATTAATTGTTTTATTTGACATGAGGACACTGTAATATTTCATGCGTTGAATACCAAGCCATCAAAGCAGGAAGTGCCGTTCACGAGGTCACGTAAGAAAAAAATGGCCGCTAAGTGCTCAATCATTGCGTGGAAAATTCATAATTTTGCATGAATTTTTTTTTTGGATGGCGGCTCTTCTCTCATAATGGGCCTGGTGATCATGTCCAATATACAAACTAATATTGTATGTCCAATTTCTAAATTGTACTGTACCCATGTTTGTGTTGATTAATTGTTTCTGGGATCTCATGAGGATTATTTAGTCATACTAAGTTGCGCGCTCATTCACAATAATGCCCTTATTAATTCACGTGTTTGCTTTAAACATGTAAAATAATTGAACTTTTCAGTTAGCGTTATTATCCCCGTGTCGATGGGGAAACAAATGCAATGTGGGAAGCTCCCTTTATTTCTTATTTCTCTCTTTCTGTATATCTCACCTCTGTAATTTTTCTACTTATTTTTCTTTCCCTATTAGGGTTTAAATCCCCTCACCGACACCTGACTCTACTTACACCTTTGAGGAGGAAAACATGGTGCTCTGACAGCTGTCTGCTTCCAACATATTCATTCTAAGATATTTTTCTTTATTTTACGTTATGATATTCTCGTGGTTCGAATCAACGACTGTTACATCATCCTTATTCATTAGCTAAGATTAGCTGTGAGCAATATGAACCGAGTCGAAGATTTAATTATGGGACGAAATTAAAAGACTGTCATAAGGCCAAATGTACGAGGGCGGCTTTGAAAGAATTAGTTCAGACATAAAATGATGGCTGCTATTGCGTGTAAATGGAGGTCGACGAAAGTGTGACCGAAGTCTCCCAGCTGAAGTTCATACATACAAGTCGACTGTCACTCACACGTCACGGTCTTCATTTATTGGTGCCTGTTCTTAAGACCATGCGATAAGATAGGTACGTGTTACGTGCCTTTCCGCTCTCCTCACAAAATGAATCTTGATTTGTGTTCGACTGTCGCGTGATCCTAACTTCCTGTCTTGATCCTAACGCGTCATATATCTTGCATTTTTTATCGTAATACTACTCATTTCAACTGGATTTTGTGTTGCAGATTGTCTCAGAATTAGAGAACACACTGTATATTCCCTCTTATTTTCAGTCTTACTTGACATTTAGCCAAACTCAAGGGCAATTACAATTTGAAAAATGTGAGTAAACGTGCAGTGCTTAATTATCCCTTCAGCAGTACAATAACGAAACAGGAACGGTGAGATACTTCATGAATGTGCGCATCATGCGAACTTATGGTTGAGTGATGCAGTTGCTGTAAAAATATTTCTACTTCTCTAGCCAGTGACTGAACATTATTTGCGCCTGGGTTGATTTGAGTTCATATTTGCTATATTCATCAGGCATGTTAGGGTGTTGATGGCCTGTTCGAGACATGTACTAGTGTGCATGGTCTATTGAAGAGCGCGTGTTGAGTGTATGATCAATGGATTGCTCGAATGCTCGTTGGTGACCTGGAAGAAGAAACGATGAGTTTAAGATCAGTGTCATGTGACCATGTTCCTGTACAACCATTCAACTATGTGAGATAACATGTGCGGTACTGCTCGCTTCTCACAAGAATTTGAAAGCGTGGCCTTGATTTTATTACGTACATTCAATAAAGGAGTTTCCAACGTTCATACTTATTTCGTTGCATGGTTCTCCGTCGATTTTTCGTGGTGCTGTTTAACTTTAAATTTTACTGAATTTCTCTCTTTACTCAACTATTTCGCTAAACGCTTATTCATAGTGCAGCACGTGTCGTAAACGTCCCTAATTTACAGGCTTGTTTTCTTGGTCTTGATGTCAATCATCTTTTTTAGTCAGTCATTATCTCCTTGGCCTGAATGATCGTTAAATTTTCTGTTGATTCAATCATAAAATCATTTTCGGTAATAATTTTTTGTAAATTCAGATGGTTCCAAATGATTATTCTTTCGAAGAAATAAGATTGTAAGTTAGCAGGAAGTGAATTTCATAATCTCAACATTCAGAATAATAATAGAATAATCGTTTGAGTAAACGTTAACGTTAAATCCGTAATATTTTATTACTTCAGTCAGTATTTCTTCAGCAAGTTTGAGGTAAGAATACACGTAAAGTAATGACCAAACGCGTTTACTAGTAATATAAGTGAAGACACACTTTGATGATAAGCGAGAAATAGAGGCACGCAATCACATGATGAAAGTGTCAGTACAAAGACACTCACCTTCTAGATAATGTCCAGCGGTGACGCTAAACACGATGAGGTCTCTGCTTTATGTTATGTCTATAATTTGACCGTAAATACGACGGTTTTTCACAGATGCAGAAATACTTCATCGATCTGAAGAATTCTAAGCTCAGTAGGCTAACTCAGTCCATGAATGGGCTAAGTCAAAATATTGGGATCCCCAGAATTTAAGCAATCGATGTCTAGACGAAGTCTCGTCTTAAAGTGAATTTCATCCACCTCTATTAAGCGCTTACATAGAGCGCTTGAGGGGAGAAAGCACCAAGAATTGATACTTCAGAAAAAGCGAAAATGTGAGTCAAGAGGATCCTATTCTTGGTGGAATTCTGATCGATCTAAATCCCGATCATTTCCCTACAGAATCTATATTTACGCATGTATTCGAATCTATTGTAACGTAATCGTTTCGCGTCATATCTAAGCATCATTTTGTCATATTGATAGCGTATAGTCATGTTCATAGTTGCTTTTAGACATAACGTCATCTTTCCTGTCGAGCCCTTTTCTGTTGGGTGAGTGTTGTAATAGTTATGATTTGTTGTTCATAGCGAGGAAGAACGGCGTTTGGGCTGGGCAGATGAAAATGTTGAGCGGATATGCCTCCGTCGATCGCACCCGTGTTTTCATTCCAATAACGTGCGTCTCTGTTATAGGGAATTTAGAATTAAAAAAATACGTCGCTCGGTATCAGTGTTCTGTTGTAGCCTTGTGTGTAATTCGCTAGTAATATGAGACACACATATTACTAGCGAATATTACATTTGCGTAAAAGAACATTTTCGTCGTATGCGGGATAGTTGGCCCGCTCTACTGGTCTAAGTGCATCATTCTGTCAATTTACACCTATGCTGTCCATCAGTTCTCGCAACTCTCATCATGTCGATAGAAGAGTTGTGCACCTTAGCAGCTTTAAATTCTTAACGCGTTCGCATCTGGACTGCGCTGAAAGGAGTCTAATAATACTGGCTAGCGTAGCGAGGATACGCCCAGCGGACACCTGGAGCTCGCACTGACTGAACACGTGGTCGCCTGCAGCTGTGTGTCTTTCTTGCAGGGTTTCGTCAATTCTATTTGAAAAAAAGCAAATGAAAAATTTCCGTCTAGAAGTGGTTCATCTGATGAACCTGCTTCCTAGGTCTACGAGTCAATAATTTTTGGAATAAGGCATTTTGACATTAAATTTGGATAATAACAAATGAAAAATGAAATGAAATATACTCGTATAGCTGCATTGCCTTTCAGTTTTTAGGCGTGCGTTGAAACGGCACTGGGTATGAGCGTATGATTTATCAGGAACGATATTTTGATAATATTCTAATTTTGATGTTTTTAAAAGCAATTTTGTTCTTTTATCAACTTAACTACTATTTCTTAATTTAAGGTATTCATTCTTTGCTTGGAAGTGCGCTGTGTCAAATTAAATACCGGATGAAATGTGATTTAGGGGAGGTTATCGCGATAAACGCATTTTCTTAACCTTTTTAAACTGATGAATGAAGGAACGAGCACTAAAATATAAATCTTTCTTAATTTTTGAAAAAACACGTTTTAAATTGGCTTCCACTTTTCAAAAGTTTTCTTCGTTCATGATGAAATATGAGATAATAAAAACTCAGCTGTAGTTCAATTATGCGAGCATTTGTTATGGCACGACCGACACCTACCTTACGAATCGAAGTGTATTACACTTCCTTGATTCACTTATTTTAGCGTTTTCAGCAAGATCGTTTTCGTTACTATCGCTTTAAGCTTAACTGATGAAATTTGATTTTCCTTTATATAAGTACGTTATCCGGAAGGATATTCAAATTTTTAGGCGTATTCTTAAGCGGGATTGAGTGTGAGCGTATGGAATGGAATGGAACTGAATGGGATTTTTATTAAGTATTTACGACAAATTTTTTGTATATAAACATCAATAGCTTTACAATCAAGCAAGCTATCTCAAAACGCAGTAAAGAAATATCTAGTACATTGTATTATTGCAACGTGTGATTCATGTGTGGAATACGAATTACAATTCTTAACAGGCGATCTTCATCTACATATCGAGCTTTACTTTCTCCTTACGATATTTTATCAAGGACAATTTTTTAAATGGAATTTTCTGGTTCCACCGCTATACTGTTATTGGTCAATTCTTCAGTATATATAGGATTCATATAATTTAACGGGGACATTTAGGTCATTCATGTTTTTCTTGTCCGTTGTTTGGTCGCAGGATAATTATGGAGGCGTGGCAGGTATTCGATAATTAAGGCGCTAAGCTGCCGGTCAAACGTCGACTATGTGCTTCATTAGGAGATCAGAGAAGCAGACCATAAAATTGAAAACGGTTTTAGACCCTCGAATTTTCTAAGGTTAACGTTAAAATAATTGCACTGTTAAAATCAGGAATATAAAATTCGGACTAAGGATAAATTTGCGTCGTGAAGTGATCTGAACACTTGTTTCTTCATGGTCAAGTGCTTTTATTTGCAACTTGAAATTCCCCTACCCATTCAAAATAAAATTTAATTTTCTATTATTTCAGCTAAACCTAGATCAGGAACTCATTTTCTTTCGAAGAAGCGACCCAAAGGAAGATCATTCGCACCCCTCAGTGATATACAGCTGCGGGCATCAAGGCCTGCAGCGCTGTGATAATTTTCGGGGGCTTAAGCTTTAGATATATGGTCCTTTTGTTTCCTTTTTTGTGCTCTCTCTAGTCTCAGACGTAGTATCAAAATTTCACCCTAAGTGAGAAGCTGCAAGTGATTTTGTGAAAAATTCATTGTGAATAGTTTAAAGGGAAAAACGTATTCTCAGACTTCATATTTAAGTGTTTTTCAAAGTGTTGTGAAAACCTTACTCCCTTAATATTTCTCTCTAGATCAGTTCTTCATAATTTTCCCTCGGACTCAATATCTTTTTCTCGAACTCATCTCTTGTAAATGTTACTTTTAAAATCTTCTGCTCAAAATCTTTCCCTCACAGTCAACTCCTCATAAAATGATCTTCAAGACCATTAACTTGAAGCGAGTTTTTAAACTGTTGCCGTTCACTTCATCTCATCATAAACGAAAGTTTAACTTTTGTGACCGAAAATGTATCACCAAAAAGGTTTTCCCAAAAATATTATGGAGTATGGATCTTCTATGCCTTTTGGTTCTTATAATTATAGTTCGAGTAACGTATTCTTAAAAAATCTTCGCATGAGGGTAACGTTCTCTCTAGTGTTCACGCTGTGTAGCATCCCCGAAAATGCAGCTGTGAATATTTATCCATGAAAGTGTCTCCACAAACGATCATCCCCGAAAAAGAGTTCTCGGTAACTTATTTAAAAAAACATCATTCTCGACTGTTCATTTTCGAAACTATTTTCTCAACCTATCATGAAAAATATTTTTTATCTAGTTTACGTAAACGACAGTCTTGATCGTTTATCGATACTCATCGTCGGAACAGTATTCAGACGAGCAATTATGGATAATGAAAGTTACAGCCAAAATTAGAGAGTGTCAATTTTGATTGCAGATCACGTTGCGCTTGCGGGAACGTGCTAGTATCGGATCTCAAGTTTTCTTAGTTCATTTCATGCGTTGAGAGCGTGCAATTTTACGGGACGAGGTGCTGTCTTCCTATTTTCCCATTGGGGTCCCATGCTCCTTAACTTGCGGTAATTGACCGTCCTGCCTGCCTCCCCTTCTCGTTAGCGGGACCACGCCACGCACTCGGGCATGTGGCTTAGCTCGTGTAGCGCCATCGAGCGATGGAGTTCAGCGATATATTTAGCTTGCTTGCACCTTTGCTGAGTATCTTGTGAGAAAAATAGGTTCACGAAGGATTTCACAAAAAGAGTGTGTTTACGACGCTGACTCGGCATTTATTCAATTTGAAATTCTGCAAAATATTTAGTCACGCTTCAAGTTTCTGAAATACTTCCTGACTTACAGCAATGCCGCTACGGTCTGAGATCTTCTAGAATACGGTTATTTTTTCTGTAAAACTCAGAAATCGAAAGCTAGATAGTAAATCAAAGCAATGAATTTAGAATGCTTGTGAACTGTCACTTTGATACTTTTTACTTGAAATATACAATGTTTATAAATGATGGATCTATGGATTTTCAGGGTAAGGTATTTTTCTAGGTATTTAAATTTTGTAGAAGCGTATTTTAATTTATCACTTATGCGTCTGCGTCTATACTGAAGAACAAGAACTGCCGCAAATCAACCAAAACCGCCGCTGTCAAAGTTATTAAACTGACCGCATCAGCTATTGTAAAGATGTATTTCTATCGGAGTCACGGAGTGCATTTTTTGGCTTCGATTCTTTTGTTTTGCCCAGACCTGCCTGTGTTGCGCGATGTATTTACTGTGTCTGCCAATCCAGCTGCACCGAATTGTGATTAGATCACCATTATTTGATGGTGAAAAATGAATGCATTAAACAATATTTTGTTTCGTATTCTGTTGGTTTTGCATGGATTTTCGTTTTTGTATCGTAGTCCTATATTAATTAGATTCTTTTTTCTCTGAAATTAAATCAGTCTTTACGTGAAGTGTTATGAAAGAGAACGATAAGTTCTTATCCATTCATATTCGTTTTTTTGGTTTTATTTTAATCCATTCATATTTATCAGTGTATTGAAATCTTTCTCCTCTTTCATTACTTTTTAATTTCTATCATTGCATTGATTTCACTCTCACATAATTATTCGGCTTGAAAATTACGGAATTAAATATTTACGTTCACGTAATGAAACTGAAACGCTTTTTTCGTGGATAAAATAAATGTTGTAAGTAATCGTACCAATTAAGAAGAATTTTCTGTTGACACCTCATGAGAATTTCATGACTTGATTCGTGTTACCAAGGTGTACTAGTGAAAGGATAATCTGTCCACCCTGGACCAGCAAGGATTCACTTTTACTTTTCGCTGCTGAGTTACCTATTTGTGTTTCAGTTGTTAGGTCAAAATGTTCACACTTAGTCGCAGGTGCGAATGTTCGAAAAACAGGTGAAAATATTTACAAACGCGAGTGTGAACATTCACACCAAGCTCTTGCAGAACTCTAAAGCCGAGATTAGGTTTCCACAAATCAAATAAAGTAAATACATTGTGTCATCGCCGGGTATGAATTACTCACGCTTGTTTGCTATTTTATTTTCACATTTCTAAAACACACTAGTATAGCTAGACACGCTTTTTATACCGAATTTAGTTTACGCATTGCTACAAAAAATACTAGGATCTGTTATAACACATGCCAAAATTGTACTAAAATAATGCCGAATATGCACGCAGAGTTCAGCCATTCTCTGTTGCTTACCTTTTTTGTGGTTGCACAGTTGGATCTCAATGTATGAAATTACTTAGCAAATCATCTTGCTTCTTATAACTGATGTGCAGTGCATACGACTGTTTATTGAACGCTTAAACATTTACCTAAGTAATGTAAGGGGTTTGGATTTGAGAACATCAATATTTCATTGGAACCCAGAAGGGATGAGGTCATGTACAAATTAGGAATATGATAAAACTTTAGAGGAGCTCGTCGCTGCGGCCTATTTTAGTCGGCTATGTATATCTGAGTTACACGAACCACCACCTCTCGTGTTTGCCGAAGTGTGCCCGTGCGACTCGTCTGTGTTTGCGCTTTTCATTCACATACCACGAGCGCCTCCCAAAACAATTGTCATGACTATGTTTGGGAGCCGTGAAGTCTTACGTTCAGGAACATTTTTATTTCAACGGTTATTTCACTTTGTGTATAGCTAACAACTGTGTATTATGTCATAGCAGCAGCTTCGTATCAGGCATTCCCGCGTCTTGTTTGTTGCCGCTCATAGGTGTCGTTAGAAAAGAGCTTGAAGTATTTAGCGGTACATTCTATCTGTATTGGTTGTTGCCACTTATAGGAGTAGGAAATGGGCATCAGGTCGTGTGCGTCTCTTTTTATCAGATTTATATAGTTGTGCTTCAGTAAATCTAAAATCACCCTCGATTTTTTATCCTATCTAAGACTACTTTTTGACTTCGCCCATTATTACCCGGTCATTGGAAACATGTACTAGATGTTCTGATCGCGTTTTGAATTTGCTGGTGAATAATTTCTATAACTTTTTGTTGTGTGAGCTATTGTGTTCATTGAGAAGTCCTTCATGATGAGAACAGAGGCATATTATTTGCTGTGAAATTCTAGTTTATGCAACCTTTACGGCATATACATGAGATGTTGTTACTTTTCGTGTAACGTTTCAAAACTGGTTTGTTCAGTAGAAAAGAAATGAGCCTATCATATATATTAATTGAACCTAGCGCAGTACAACGGAAGACGCGTTGCCTTTATCTCACCTTACCAAAACTTAAAACAGTCTAACACATGATTAGGATTTTAGCTGAATTTTATTCACCGGTGGCGCACAGTTATTTTTGCAGCGTCAACAGGTTTGAGTTTAATTTTAATATAGTAAATCAGACTTGAATTTAGAGATCATGTTTCATCTAGGCATTCATAGCTTTGACTTGAGCGCTAGTTTGTAGCCATAAAATTAAAATTTATGCTATGTTAGGCTTGTTATCACTGCATTCGCATAGCTTACTCAATTAATATTAAAAATTAAAGGATATTTGGATCTGGGCGAATAAAGGGTCCTGTGCTGTGAAGCATGACTGCCTCATAGGAACCTTGTTTAGCTCCAATAAATCAGCGTTACCATTCACCGCACCGCGTTTGTGGGGGCAGTTCTTGCGCTCCGCTGGAGGAGGACGCGTCGTTTTTCCTCTCGTGAAGACGAACATTTTAATGTGCAGCGCTGCTCATGCGCATTGAGCTGTTAGTTTAGGCGGGTAAATATTTGCTGGAGACCATAAATCTTGGCCAGTTTTCTGGGTTCCTCCCGCTGAAAATTTATGCTCTGCAGTTCCACAACGAACGAGATTCTGCGGCCCAGCGAACATAGGGCTGTCCGGACTGGAGGTACACCGCGTTACTGGGACACGTTGAGGAGATTTGGGTTACCGAGGTGACTTGGAACATTGAGATATTGTGGCATGAAGGTGACTTGGAATACCTGGGAATCTTGGAATGTCAAGATATTTCGGGGAACCAGAGTAAGGGAATTGGAACACATATCTTAGTCTCCTGAGATTGGAGTGCCATCGAACATGTTGAGGACTTTAAACAACCGGCGTATCCTGGGTCTCCATGGTGGCGTGAGTCTCTTTAGACGGATATAAATTTTGCAAATGATTTATGAATTAGAAAAATGTTCACAAAATCACGTGTGCTGCTTCACGTTTTTGATCTTTTTTCGTTTTTTTTGAGTCGCTGAGAATTGCCCTTGTGATTTAATTTGTTCAAGCATTTGCTCTGAGAGAGCTTACTATTTCCTTGAGTGACGATTGGGTTTCTTTCCTGATTCATTCCCTATCGACTCTGAATTTCATTTTACGTCCGTGACGTGTTGTATTTTTACCTTCACCAAGTCACAACATCTGAAATTCCTCTTTGATCCTCAGGCCTCTTTAGCTTCGACAGCTCCCTGGAATATTTTCCTGTATCTGGATTTGGTACCCAATTAGTTTTAATTATCTGGAGACCGAACACAAACGAAAGAGGTTTTACTCAGCGTTGTGTCGAGTTTCTTACGCGCGCTTCTTCAGATCCTCGCTTGCTATAATGGTAGTCCAACGCTACTTGTGCCTACTTTCTGCGACAGTATTGATTATGGTTTTCTAGACGTTTGTGTGTCCTTGAGTAGATATGTCACTACTCATAGGTTAATAGTAATTTCAATCACTGTGCAGGAACAGTCGTGATGCTTTCGAGTGCAGGTCACAGCACGCGTAGTTGTGCACCTGCGTGCCGTCCTCTGCCGTTCCTCTTCATCTTCCTGAATTTTACTCCAACTGTTGCAGATGGTAACGCTGTTCTACTTAGCATTCTGCTTGTGCTTTTCACCCAGGCATCTTCTAGCTTCTGTTGTTTTTTGGCAAAGTTTTTGCCTAATTTTACAACAGATGCCAGTTCGTAGAATGAACGGCGAGCTGCCTACTCTGCTGCAGCGTCTATTGTATTGCTACATGTGACCATCAACGCGACTGACTTTCACAAAATAACTACCTTGCCTCAGAGCCATATTTTTGCAGTTTATTAGTAGTCCATCTTACATTCCATGAAATTTTCATCTCGTATCGCCCCGTTTCATTCTGCCAGCTACCTATCTCCAGTAAAAACGTACGTTATTCTCAGATGTTCGTTTCATGGATGGGCTTTCCAGGGTGTAGAGAGCACACTGACCAATACTGTACCTCTCTATTCTACTGAGGTCACGCGGGAGAATGTACAGCCCTGGTGACCAGGTTGCGCTCTCTCCCGCCGTTACCCGGAATGTCTCGCTTGCGGTGCTGGGGCCGTCCTCATGTCACCCTTTGTATGGCGCTTGTGAGTGGGGAGATGTTTATTGGCGACTCGTGCGTGTAGCGCTTCTCCCCGCCGCTCAAATATAATCGTGGTAATCTTCCCCCTTATCGCGGCTCACCTCTGCCTCCAACGAAATCTGCAGCAATCTTCGCTTGATAACGTCGTATCCGTTCTACCAAATACTTTAGCGGATCTTGAGTCTATAAAACCCATGTTGTACTAGGCGTGAAAATGTTGGATATTTTTCACCATATCTGGGACTTGCTTTGAAATTGTGAATGTAACGTCAAATCTGGAGTTGGGTCTAAACTCGATAGCCAATTCAGAGATGGTGCCTAAAATTCCTGCAGTACAGGAAGAAGGAAGCACGGGTTTGCTATTTTTTCATTGCCTGCAAGCCGATAATTGTACTGAATGTTTGACGATCGCTTGGTGTGTGTGTGAAACACATTCATTGACTCGGTCTTTTTTTGCGTTCCTCAATTGTGAAGCTGACGATATAACCTTTGCCGTTCAACTTAATTTGTGACCACATCATGCTTAATTTTACAAATATTTACTTTCGTCTAATGCGAGGTTATACATTCGATATACAGTGTGCACGCTTTGTACATCTTGTGTAGGGCAGTGTTGAGATAGTGGCAATGTGGCAATCCTGGTACATGCAGCTTGATCCAAATCTTCATACTTTTCCCCTGATCTCATTCAAGTCACAATTTGATGTTTATGGGCATATTGCTCATCTGTCGGCTAATTATTGAGCATTTGCGACATTTTTCTGAAGTGTTATTTCTCACGTTTCAAATTACTTACTTTTTGTAAGTAATTTTGTACTCGAGCTTTGAATTTTCGTTGCGATTGTAGACAGTGTTTTGATCGCAGTTGAAGAGCCGGTTTCATCATTCAAACTATTTTTAATACCTTAAATTACAAAGCAGGCCATTCTTTTTGACGTAAATGAGTCATGAAGAATGTGAAAAGCAAGGTCTGCTCAATGTGCAGTGTAGTTGGATGATTTATTTTGTTAGCTGAAGGAAAATAGATAGCATCATAAGGGCCCACACCCAAGCTCCACATGAGGGTTCCGGGCTCTTTCCTCACGTTTTTCAGTCGTGCGTTATGAGTACGTGCAACTATATATTTTCCTGTCATTACCAGTTGAAAAGTTCATTTATATTTCATTACCGGCTGAAAAGTTCATTTGTATTGTGTAAGTTCAGTGAGTTAAACTCGTTGTTTCCCAAACGCAATAACGAGACGTGACTTTTAATCCGATTGGATTTGCATAGAATGCCTGAATGTAGCCGTAGGAGCCAGTAGGTGTGACCTCTTCACGAGGCGCAGGGCAGGCTGGTGGCCACTGTGCCCCTACAGCTGCACACTGCCGTGGTCACATGGCTGCTCAGCTCTGAAATGTCTCCAGGTTCCGATGCGCACATTGTGGAACTGAGTTAATCCTTCAATTTAAGGGTTGAATAGGAATTCTTGTTCCATGTTATGAAAAAACAAAACTTTTAGCACGAAAACTTTGTTGTGTCTGTGAACTTTATTTTTTAATTATTCCCGCCACCATGTGATGGCAGTGTTTCCGAATTCAACGTACCTGTTTGGTTTAAAATCTTTCTCATGGCTAGGTCAGTTGAGCACCGGCCCCTGTGTTTATCCTTCCTCCTCGTGTGTGGATATATTCCCAGACAGAACCTCCGTCGTATAAGCAGGGCTCGCTTCGTGAAAACAGGTGGTACACGTCACTAGACGGGCTGTGACTGTGTTAACAGGTCACTAAACAGGCTGTGACTGTGTTAACAGGTCACTAGACGGGCTGTGACTGTGTTAACAGGTCACTAAACAGGCTGTGACTGTGTTAACAGGTCACTAGACAGGCTGTGACTGTGTTAACAGGTCACTAGACTGGCTGTGACTGTGTCAACAGGTCACCAGACAGGCTGTAACTGTGTTAACAAGTGACTGTGATAAATAGACAAAAAGATTCAGAAATAATTCTGTCGTGTGGGGGCGTACTTTCATAAAACTTGGGTCGTACTCACTTGGACCATATTAACATGAAATTGACTGCATTGAAGGTGATTTAGCGGATAAGCAATTATTCGTTGCGCGTGCGTCCGCAACGCGGCAGAATATTGAGGGTGAAATTTTAGGGGTGCTTGAATTGTTATTTACAAGTCTGTTTTTGATCAAATCAAACCTCTTGTAGTAGTTGTGTATTTGTGAGTCATTGCAGGTCGTGAAGTTTCTCACATCATGGATAATGAACCTTGAGTTGCAAAATGTATCACTGAAGTGGTTAATGAATTGGGGCCTAATGGGATTGTCGAAGTTGTCGCATGTGATCCGTGCACGTGTTCAGGTGCACATCACACTCGTTAGCGGCCTCATTACCTGATGCGGAACGCATTAAAATACGCAATTTACGAGCGCGAGATAACCGCCTGACTGTCTTCTGGTTTAGCAGTTATCAATTATTGTCAGCTAGGACGAGAAATACTAATTGACCAAGTTTTTCTGGTTTTCTTTAGGGTTTGAATTTCAGGTTTTCTGTACAGCATGAGCTAACGAAGAGAAATTCTGTATTTAACGGTACTCACTGCTCTTCAGCAAAATTCTAGAATTATTTGTGAAACAGTTACGTCATTGAGGAACGGCACTCGAAAATTTGAATATTAAATCGTGAAAGCAACCGTTATTTTATTGTACATGGCATTCAAGGGGGGCAAAAGTCTTTTTTCGAAAAACTAACTCACCTGGATGGGGCTTATTGGGTTCCATTTTTAGTTACTTTTATTTTTGAGGGTTTTACTGATGTTTCATTTTGGTTTAAAAGTTTTTTAATTTTATAATGATGTGACTCACCCTTACAACAGACAAGAAGAATCTTAACTACTGTAAATGATTATTTATAAATCTACGTGTATTTTTAAAACTATAATATAGCAAGAGTAACGTCGGTCTTTTTCTCACACAGGAAGCTAGGGTGTAAAAATTTGCAAACACTTAATTCGGTTACATTTTCTAAAATGCAAAGACGGTTTAAGAAACTGGTTCAGCAAACCCAAGAAAAATGACAGAAAAGCTGCTGTTTCGTTATTAAAGTAGTTCGTCTTATTTCGCAAGATATCAAGTGAATGTCGTACATTTAGACATTCCTCACATCCTCGTCGATTTGCTTTCATTATCTATAGCGACAGGAAAACGGTAGAATATAATTTGGAGAAAACAAGGAAATCAACTCCCCGAAACGGGTTTCAAATTTCCAATACGTTTCTGCGCATTCGCAGTGCAGCATTTTGATTGGTCTGCAAATTCTCGTTCAATGAAACTGATGTATTTTCCCCGCATGGTTTTGTGTGCGAAACAGGCGTAACGCTGATGAGGCAAAAACGCATACACAAATTTATAGGCACTAGAGATAAGGAAACGATTCATAATTTCTTTACATTTTATCTGTGGGGAGAAATATTAGCAATGCTCAGTACTTGGCAATCAGTTAGGTCTCAAGTTTGCATTTGCCAGAAAAAATTTGTTTGTCATAAATGTGGATAATGGAGTATTTTTTATTTTGAATAATATTAATGTATGGATTTTGTTTTACTTAGCACGTTGACCACGATGTGTTAAACTGAAATTCAATGTTCAACTCAAATTTAAGGTCAATTGTAGTGAGCAATTTTGAATTAACCCTGATGATATTTGATGGTAATTTGAAGAATTTGAATTGTATTTTTTTTGGTGTATTTTTTTAAAATAAATTTCTAGCTGTAGTTGTATGGGATCTGAAAAGCAAAACGTGGTTGTCTGAGAAGTCTTTCGTGTTCAGCAAGAGTTGTAGGATGACGCGGCTTTCGTTCGCTTTATTATTCTTATTAGGAAAAGGAGGAATGGATATCAAGAGGTCGATTGGTTAAATATTGATGATTCGAGTAAGCTAGTTCAGTGAAGCGAGCAAGGCTCGGCTGAATCGGGAAGAACCCAAACAATTCGATTTTTAGCATTTGTTTTAATGCATCCGTCAAATATTGGCACCTGTTTGTATATTGGGTGCATGAGTAATGGTGAGAGCGATGTGCTGCTTGGCTGCATCGCGCTGCAACCCCGTTTGTATACTTCTGTGTAGCGTAAACACGGGTGTCACACCGACGCCTGCGCCCCATTAAAACGAAGCCTTCTCTTTTTTTACCGCGACTTGCACTCAGATTCACAAGCTTCATTCCCTGCCCATAAGTTTATGTCGGTGTTCTTTCGCTTGCCACCCCTCACTCAAGGTCTGCTCTTGTGCGCTCTGCTCAAACTGCTCACTGTCTACAGCGGATTTTGTTATTGCATCAAATCTACATTCACCATCAGTATTTATTGTTGAATACCGCTGTTTAAAAATCTCTTAGAACTCAAGTGGATTCAGTGATCTATTGTGAAATGAGTGTATTTTGTCATATTCAAATGAGAAACTATGTTTTGTGAACATAATTAAGTTAAGAAGGTAATTTTCACACCCAACAAATATGGCTTACTTTGCTACGTGCTTGATGTTCCAAGGAATTCATTTGAAGTTCGTCGAAATTCGCGTTTACATCTAGGGGCTTTAAGCGAGGTTAAAAGTGCTCCTCCGCTGCGTTTACTTCAAAGGAAGTATAGACAAATTTTCCGGAAGTCGTACTGCACACTGTTATTGCTTCCCCTTGTAGGGGTCTTCTAACGGCAATGCTATTTCCAACGCAGTATTTTTCTGCTAAAAACCGAGCGCAGACGAAAGATTATTGCAATCGGACGCGTATTTTGAGCTCTTCCTTTCCCTAATGGACCGTTTCGCGACAGTTGATTGCTGTCCGTACATTAGCTTTTACTGGGAAGCTTACGCTGATCTCAAATCAGCGCGCAGCCTCAATGGATGCACGACGCTGCATGGTGCTGCTTGGCAAACCGGCCCATCTCGCCAATTCTGCTTCACAGTACGACGGAGATTTCTCATATACTCTTTTAGAATGTTGCTCATTAGCTAAAATAAGGTTCTTACTCCTGTATTTCTGTTTTTTTTTGCTATGATTTTAATTCGTATCATTTATTTTTTTCTGTTAACGGAGAAAAAGAAGTTAGATTATTTTTTTAGCATGAAGCATGTAAAATCAGGAGTAACAAATTTGAGGCCTTGCATTGCTATTAGTTTTAGATGCATGGTTCAGATGGACTTCCTATTCGCTGCTGACAACGTTGGGCCGATGAGATGAATACGCAAATTTTCGCATGTTCTATGTAAATAAGTTACTCGTAATTGACAGGGATTGTTCGAAGTTGTTCCTCGTGTGAGACTGCGTACTGTTAGTTTCTCATCACTAGAATGGTTATAGCGCAGGAGCTCAAGTTTGTCCATATTGCCTCTCGACAGTAATGATATAATGAGTTGTTCATGAATGTCATCGTTTGGTGGCGTAAATGCGTTTAGCTCCATTGTATTGGTTGCGTGCTGTAGAAAAGGTGTGTTTCATAACTTGTAAAAGCTTGCACGCGTAGGTTCTTCATAGATAGCAAATTAGTAGTTCGGCTTGCAGTAAGATATTTTGTGTCATGTGGGCATAGGCTATCAATAGCTGAATAACTCGAAGTAGATGGTTCCGGCCATGCAGTTTGTTTTGTATATTTTTCACTTGCTTACAGAAAAGGATAAGTGCATTTGCGGCTTTGGCTTTCGTCGACGATGCCCGAGACAAATGAAAAACTAAAGTGGAGGGGAAAAATCGTCATTTCGCAGGAACACTTTTCTTTTGATTTTTTGGATTAGCGTCAGTGAAAGCAGTATTTCGTTCACTTTTCTACATCAAAAATTTTCTCAATGAAAAAAATGTTCATCTTCAAAATTTTCTATTATATCAAAATTGACGCAAAATTTAGGACTAACAATATGTTCTGCGGAAGCTTTTTTTATTTTTGTGGATACTGCTGAACACACTGCGCTCGCTGCATTCATTGTGTTAACTGTGAGTGACTTACGTATTTCCTTTGAAGGAAGTCCAAAGTGGTCTAAAGAACGAGTAAAAGGTGCGAAATTTTTTACTGATTAGAAGGTGCGGACTGTACCTTCATCTCACTTGAAGTCAATTTTGAAATAGACGCATCAGGTACTGTGTGCCATCTGGTAACGTAATGAGATGTCTGCGTGCAGTAGTTTCCTCCCTCAGGATGTTCTTGTTATTGAATACCACATATACTGTTATTTTTTTTTCAATTTTGTTGGTGATTGTATGGCATAATTGGTGGACCTTACGGATGCTGAACATCATAAGTCTGCAAAGATATAAGGCAAAGGGCTTGGATAACTAATTATTGCAACTTTATGATGAGTTACAAAATTTGTTACTAGTTGTAGAAGATTACCCTTCATTTTTTTTTGTCCTAGGAGATAGAAAGTATTAGTGCTGTTCTGTTGAGGGATGAAAAAGGGTGGAAAGCTTTGAGTTTTCTTGTCAAAAATATGACAGTTTTGAATGGTGATCAACTTATGAAACATTTCTCTTAGGTTTTAAGCCGTAGAAATTTGTTGAAATGAATACGTCGAAATTTAGAAAATCGCTACGCGAATTCAACTGTGCATTCAAATGTGCAACATTTTAGCGCTGTTAGATTGAAAAGGCACAAGCACGTTAAAGGGTAAAATATTGAGAATTGTTGAGCCTGGGCGGAAAGGAGGAGATCGGCTGATCAAAACGGCGAGCACCGTGGCCTCCTGACATCGCTGAGTGTAGCCAGCGCTGCAACTGCTTCGAAGTCACGTATGTTTGCACGGCGCCCACACAACTCCAGTCTGTTGTGAACCTTTCAATAATGGCCTCTGCTGCGTGGTGTGGTCTCCGACTTGCACTGCAGTTTGTCCGTCAACACTCAAATACCTGGAACTTAGTCAGGCTCATCTATTCTTTGAACCTAGACAAAATAATTTTCATTTGTTTGCAGTCGTATAATGTCTGGCTAAATAAACTCTTTCAAAGCTCTGGAGTGTTTACAGATGGTAAACACTCGAGGCTGTAGGATGGTTTACAGTGAAGTGCTTTACCTTCGGCGAACAAAAATTAACGTGAATTTTCGTCGCTGCTACAGAAGAGCGTTCCAATATGGCATTCACTTAACGTTTCAAGAAATGTGACATTGTCGCTTTAGGTTGAAAGAGACACATTTGAATCTGACGATTGTATTCGTTTATGTATCCACCGTTGAGCATACCAGCAAGTACGTGCCTGTGCTTCAGTTATTATTACACGCATTACAATTTCTCCACGTACGGAGAAAATAAGAGTCCCTTACGACTCAATATTTCCAAACTTTCCTCGTTTTAACTTCGTAGAACAGATGCATAATGTTTACAATCTTGACTATTGAAATAGCTGACGTACGGCCGTCATGTGGCGTCGTGTTGTCCGGCACAGTGCCCCTCACAAAGGATGATAAACGCCATGTTTGCACGAGAGCCTGGTACCGCCGCGGTGTAACTGTGCGTCTCAGCTTTCTAATTCTGTTTCGCCAGGTCTTGCGTTGTGAATCGAAACTCGTATCCAGGTGCAGGTAAAGTGGAACTGTTGCTCTCGCTTCACGCAATCTCCAGCCCGGTATTGGACCCAATGATACGCCACGCGTTGTGTCTTTAGAGAGACCTAATCTTATTCATTGAGGAATCTTTTTCTTCAAAGTGAATAATTCTTGGTTCCATACAGCAATATTTGTTGGCTGCGATTAATGTTAAATCATCATTTACATAGATTAATAAAGTAATGTTATTCGAGTACTTACATTTTTGTAGTGGGTGCTATGGTTTGAAAGTGAATTTTTTTTGCGGTCTATGGGTACAAGAGAAGCAAAATGAATTTATTTATTCCACCACCACTATGAGTACTCCTGATTTTGCGTAACAGATAAGGTACTTATTAGTAACCACTCCCTATTCTATCATATTTGAAGATCATTCAATGAGGAATAAAGAAAAAACCGTTTCTACAGCCTCTCTCAGTCGTGGCTTGGCTAAGCTAACGCGAAATCAATAAAAGTAAAGTGAAAAGATGTTGACGGAAGAAATAAATGAAAATGAAAGAATAAAATATTATCTGACGAATGAATTATGAAATTCAAATCAAAAGAAGTTGATAAAAACTATGACCGGCATTAGTGAGTAGCCATTGGAACAAAGTACCAAAACTTTTTCGCATATCACATTAATCAGGAATTGTGTGATTTTAAAATTCAGTCATCCCGTGAGTGTTGTCTTTAATTCTGTTTTCACATTGACGGTTGTCATATCCTGGGAAAAATTAAGTTATTTCTCTCGACATCGTTTTTTTATCGATTGCGTGTGTAACAACATGTGGTGGTACAATATTTGATGATTACGCACTACGGTCGAAGTATCTCAATAAAAACTAGGTTTACGAGTGGCCTGCGCTGCTTACCCAGAACAGCATGCATCGGCTTGCCCTGTTAGGTCGAGAAAGTGCCGTAACGCTGTGTTGCACCACTCAGGGAAGCAGTCGTTAGAGCAGTAACCAAGATTTCATTGGACGTCGAGTAGCGTCGACACGGGTGCAGCTGCCGAGGCTCTCTTAAGCAAGCGATTAAGCTTTCAGCTTTTTGTGGGTAGCTGATTGCGAGCGAGAAATATGGAGTAGCCGTGCGGGACATACGGGCTGCGATGCAGACGGGGTGCACCTTGTTCTCATTTTCTCTTGCTCGAACTGAGTACACTCTTGTTTACGCGTCTACTTGGCTATCATGTCGCTCACTGAAACCGGCCGTCTACTTATTGGTCTCGTTGAGTGGGGTGTATTTCATTTACGCATTGACTGGTAGGGTTGTATGAGCAGGAGCTGATGCAATGTTGACTTCGTTCATTTAACATTTCTCAAATTTTTTCTTTCAGTGCCATATGTTCTCACGTTTTTATTGTCTGTCCTTGAATAAAATTCATCAAGTGTTTTCTATTCGTCATTATTTTTAATTACCGAGAATGGTGAGCGTGGTTATCCGAGGTGTTTTAGCTCTTCGTTCAAATTGTGACCGACTAATAAGTTGAAAATCAACGAGTTTCGCCAAAACGCTTTTATTTTCAGCCTTGCAGAATACAGAGGCACTGCTCAACCTATTGCCTGCTTATCAAACCAACTACTATGCACTTGTTCTAAAATTACGAAGGAGATAACACTTAAGTTGCAAGCGAACGTATAAGATGCTGTTTGAGACGTTAAAGCGAGTCAGTACATTATTTGCAAGCTTACACAATGAAGATAATACAATAGAGCTAGTCAGTACATTTGAGCAAAACATAAAATCAAGAGAAATCTGCACAGTATTTGTTTGCGAATAGAGTGAGATATTTTGCGTGTCCCAATTCAATATGTTGTCGTCGATCGAAATTCTTACGAGAACTCGAAGTATACCAGGCGAAATTGGGTAAGAGCTATTTTCTGAAACAATCTATTTTGATGTTGGCGTCCATCCAGGTCGGCTGGTTTAGCCTGCATGTGTGAGCAGCGAGAGCCCTGGACATGGGATGACTTATACCGTGTTCTCAAAGGCCTGAAATGTTTTGTCGTTAGCGATGCTGCTTAGCACTAACTGTCCAAGTTCATGCCATATGAAGGCTGGCCGCTCATTGGTTTCGAGGTAATTTCTCCGTCTCCTCGTAAGGATATTTTCGCTGATCTCTTCTCAATTCTGTTTAAGGGACCGCATTTGAGGCCTCGGAGATAACTTAGGTAATTTATTGACGGTGTTTTCGATCTCATTGCTTTGTATCGAGGCGAGGAACTGAGAAGCTCTTCTGCAAATGAGGCTGTAAACTCCGTCAATCACTCCGTCTTCGTTAGTTGCTGCTTAAGACTTGCATGTATTGTAAGTCTTTCGACAGTGATATTGCTTTGGGGCATTTGTGTGTGATCAGTTTATTTTTACAAGAACAATACACAATACGTTACACTTCATAGGAAAAAAGATTGTCAGTTCATTTTTCAGGCGCCACAGGTTTTCTAGAATAATAAAGTTCCACTAACTTCTTGAGTTGACGGCAACTTTGTAAAACATCTCTACAAGTTTCTTCGGTACTTTTCGTGATTTAAAAATTATGTGCGCTTTCAAGAATATGCTTATTGTCACCGAGCTTTTGTCTTCACAAATCAGCTATCATCACGAAATTGGTTATGAAGTTCTTACTGAATAGATCAGAGCAAAAATATTGAAAGTAAGTTTACGAGTTTGTTTTCCGGATGACTTCGCAATCAATACTAACGTAAATAAAAGAGAGAAAGAAATATAAGACTGGTTTCTCATTAGGACAACTGAAGCAAGCTAAAGCTCTCATTGTACTTAATGTTTACTATTGGGTTCCATAGTTTGATCTTTATGGCCTCAGCGATACTCAGGTTTATCCCGTTGTTAAAGGAATAGACGATTTCGAATTATTTTTTTAAGGCATCAAAAGGTGGAACGTTCATATGAAAATCCCTATTCTAATGCTGGTAACACTGCTTGAAGTATAACTATGCTTCTCACACCTTGTTTAGAGCGTATTCGTTGTGTTTCCAATATTTGTAGGTAGCTCTACAGCCAGCCTCTGTGCGGTTGTAGTCGAACACAACTTTACTCCATGAAAGTTCAGATGTTTTCGATCAATTAGAAAAATATGTGGACGTTTTAAATGGCTTAAAAATGATTCAGAAGTAATTGTGTTCTCATGAGATTCAGGATTGAGGTCTTGTTTTGAAATAAAACTCAGAAGTTGACTGTTTTTGTAAAAGGTTGAAAGGCTAGACAACTGAAAGTAAAGCAAAATTGCATTTGAAATGAATGAAGAATTAATTTGTAGAAGTATTCAAGCGAGTTTTTAATTATGTGCTCAAGCTTTTGGGAACACTGATTATTAGCAAAAACCTGTTTGAGCCGTCAAACTCAGTGTGTGTCCAGTATTCGAACAATACTGTGTCGCTCAATGAATCAAATTCATGATTTCTGATTTTTTCCACAATTTGCAAGCTCTACCCTACGGAAACTCTATTCATCCTCAAAGAAAACACCTCCAATTTTTGTAGCGTCTCGATGGTTTCCTCGTTTGGCTCCAAATTGCAGATTTTTGTGTCTAATTTGGTAAATTTAATTCTTAAATCCGATTTAAAGTCAAACTCTGTGCTGTAAGTGACGGATGCAATTTTTAATTCGAAGTGCCATATCCGATTTCTGATTAATTGACTTCTGAAAAACCTTGTTCTTGAATTTACTGTGAATGAGATGATTGGAAGTGGTTTTCAGTTCGTTGATGGGAAGTTGCATGCAGACTTTGTGTCGCAACAAAATGGTTCTATGTACAAAGCTAAGCAATCTTGGTAGTTATGCCGCTTTTGATTTTTTTGTTCTACTGTCATGAAAAAATCAGTTTTCAAAACTTAGGTTCATAGAGCGATAAAATTTTGTTCAGATTGGTGCTCGACAGACACAAGTTAGAACGGCTGGAACAGGTTTTGCTTATCATAATGCCCCAAAAGCTCATGGAAAAGATAATTAAAATCTTGCTTGTGAAGTACTTAGAACTAAGTTCGTCATCAAGTTCGAATGCAACTGTGTTCTATTTGCAGTAGTATTACCTTCCAGCTATTAACGTTGACAATAAACTATTGAAATCTATGGTAAAGCAAAACTTTAAGCCTATACCTCATGAGAGCACAATAGCATTTTGATTATTATTTATTCATTTAATCAATTCACTAATTTTTTACTCGGCCAAAAATGGTTGAATTTCTTATGAAATTCAACCGTTTTTGGCCGAGTAAAAAATAAGTGAATTGATACGCACCAATTCCAATTTCCCAGAGGCTCACTGTTGCACTACCTATATTGGAGGACTTTGTGTTCTTTCTCTGGGCTTGCGTTAGTTTGTTCGAAAAATCGTATGTAAAGTACGTCTTGCAAACTCATTCGTTTTGTTTTTGCTCTAAATTTCTGTTAAGTAAGAACTTCATCGTAAATTGGGTGACAATAGTTGATGTGTGATGTGAGTAACTGCAAACTGGCTGGAAGAAAATAAATCATGAGTAAAAGCGTGCGTGATTTTTATTCACGAATAGTATTGAAAAAATTTAGCATAGATGCTCTCCATTCGTCAGTTCGAGCAATAAGTAAAACTTTATTATAAACTAAATGGTGATTCATTTCTCATTAATTTTTGTGCATGATTTGTTACGCATTTCGCTTTTCTTATCGTTAGTCGTTTACAATCCTCATCTTCACAACCTTTCATCCCATTTGAGGCGCTGCGTCGTGCTTCGAAAAAATGAGTTCATTATTTTCTAAGTAATATTTTTCCGTAGCTCCCTAGCTTTAGCCTCACCAAGCATTACTGTGTGTTTTGCTAAGATTCTATCTTCAGTGGCGTAATCAGGCGCCGTGTTGCTTACGGTATTTTGCGGTAAGGTTCAGTGTCTCGCAGGAGCCCTGCGATGTGTCGCTGGTGCTGAAGCTTGGGAGTCTGGGAGCAGCATCTAGTTAGAAGCGCTGCCAGGATGCATAGCACTTATACTTAGTAAGTTATGTCAAATAAAAATAGATTTGGCGAGAAAAGTTGAAACTTTTGAACGTGAAATAGTGCTTAATACTAAACCAGATTTTCATTGCTCCCTACTTTTATTACTTTATATCATTTAACTTGAGGGGCTCTTTTGTCATTGAGGAAGGATACATGATCAAGGTGTTTTTTTTCTCATAATAAAATTTATTTTGTGTGTACGCTTCATGCGCAGGATTTGATTGTTCAACTCCAGTTTGTTTTCATGTATAAAGAACATGCATCAGCCAAAATTCCAAAGAAATGCTTTTTGTATACAACATGAAGCGAAAAAAAAATTTGAAGTGAAAAATTTTCATTGATAGAAAATATTTATGACTATTAATTCATTTATTCTGTGGATGTGTAATATCTAAGCTCTCATGAATTTAGTACCTAGAACATGTTCAAGAAATTAGTACCTAGAACATGTTCAAGAAATTAGTACCTAGAACATGTTCAAGAAATATAAGGTGTCCGTGGTTGAATTCCCATTCTATGAATTTAGAAGAGAAATGTTCATTGATTATCGCTTGTTGGGAGAGAAATCGGCAGCGCCTGCGCTCCAAAATGCGTGATGGAAATCAGCGTTATTTAGTGGTCCTCCTGGCTGCTCACAGCAGAACTGATGTTGCTAGTGACAGGAGTTGGCTGCTATTAGTTAAACTTTTGACCTTCTCTTGCCATCGTCCTCTTCCCTGCTAAATGATGGAGTAGATCTGCATGCCGGACGACCGGCTTTGCTCATAGTGCTCTCATTTCTGTTTCCCCCATCTTACCTTATTGTGGTTCCAGGTGCGTACGCTGTCTTCTTCGCCATTAGCTAAACCGGCACGTTAATTGAAGCAATAAAATGTGCGTCGTTGTGGCGCCACTTGTTTGAAGTGAACGCAGAGTTCCAATGTAATGATCCCTGTAATGAGCGAGAACAGCGGCAAGCCCCTGGAGATAGCACCGTCATGAAGCAGATGAACCTGACAATTAATTGTCATCATAGGTTGTTCGACTTTCACTATAAGTACAATACCTTCAGAGCCTTCAATAAAGCAAATGTATTGGACCATTGGGCAACATGAACAATAGGCACAATGAGATCAGACCCAGCATCAACAAGCCTATCTCTGTAGCAGTGCTTGCTTGCAGGCAGACAGACAGCCTTGAGACGAGCCCCCTATCTTGCCGGAATATAGACGGGCTTGTGCAGACCTCTGAATGCAAAGTAGATTGAGGACAACGATGCCTTCTTGGAGTACCCAGCTCCTATCAGTGTTCCCCATCTAATGGTCCCGGTAATGCCCGCACTGACCGCTTCATTATTTGTGTAATCGTCGTGCATGTGACTATGATAGTCTTGATGACAGCAGAACTCGGCTGATTCTATTAGGTGTTCTAGTAAGATTGAGAAATTTCCTGAAGAGACAGTACCTACTGCAAATAGTGATCACACTTAATAAAGTTTCTTCATGTTGAACGCTTACCACGATACATGAAGACATGTTTAAATATTCACTGGTATACAACTCAGAATACGTATTATACACATCATTGACTGAGGTATTAATTCTTATTTGCATATTAAAGAGTTATATTGTAATTTCTCTTCTGTAAAATTAGTTAACCTACATCGTTTAAGTCAACAGTTTAAAATTGCTGAAATAAGTTTCTGAGCTATTTGTCAGAATGAACACATGTACGTTCATAGTGTAACTTGTACTGACTAAAATATTAAAAAGGAAATAGTGTCATACCAAAGTTAGCTAATAAGATTCACAACGTAATTCATGCTATAGTTAGCATAAGCATTGTGTGGACGTTTTTTAAATTTCAGAAGCGAATATAACTTTGAATTAAACATGGGGCTGCGTTTTAGATGAAATCGATGACGCTAGGAAACCAGTGCATAATAATGTACGGAATGACATGAGAGCCGCGCGAGGCAGCGTATGGTCTATTTAATGATATTCATCAGCGGTGATGATCTCAAACGCGGGTGGCGTTTACGGCCAGGCGCTAATTTGACCGTGCTGTTATTGGGGCTCTGTAATCTCTGTTATTGCAGTGCAGAGCTCGACTGCGATCGCAATCAATCCCGGGGGACCAGAGACCCTCAGACCCGGTAATTGAACTTCTTGTCAAATTATTTGATTTTGTCGCCGATCGACATTCCTTGAAAAGATAAAGTAGAATTTGTAGTTATGTCGTCTCCGTAGTGTTCATTTCGATAAGGAGAAGGAAAGTATTCACGCACAGTGGAAGCTCTTACAACATCGACAGTTTTGTGCTACAAATACAAGGTTTAAGATGCATTTCATGAAAATTAACCCAGATACAAGTATGCTATCACATCATGTTCAGTCCATCAGTTCCTAGACTTTACTGCTACAACACAAATTACGTGATGGCGCATTCGAAGGTCGATGTACTAAATTAGTTTCATATTAATGCAGTATGGTAATTTCTTCCCAATGTTCAACATAGCGATGCATAGTAAGTCACTTCGCAGTTAAAATTCATCCGAGAGACCGTCTCGACAAAAATGGACATCTGTTTTAAGTGGTGTCACTCTTAGCGAGATGATGAGACCTCTAGCGAGATTTAATAACTTAGTAATGAGCTGTGCGGCTTTAAACTTCTGAGGGCTTATGCCGCGTTGGTGGGCTTGCGAAATTATTTTACTTCCTGGTAAACCTTCCTGAGTTTCTAGTCCGTGGTGCAGAATTACTAAGTACGTACAGCTTTATTATGCTTTCCAAAGAAGAAGCAACAGCTACGTATAGGTTGAAGTGACTGTTTGAATATTTTTGTCACTGGAGACATCTGCGTTGGTGTCTTTTAGAAGGTATAATTCAATTTAGAACTGGCCTACACCGGAATGCGATGAGTGAGACGGCTGCCGGAGCGCAGGCCTCCGGTCACACACTCTGCCTCCGTGAGGCAGGGGTAAAAACTTGGTTCATTTGAATTTGTTCATGCAATTGTAGGTTATCCTTTGCAATTTTTGCAATTATTCTACTTCAGCATTCGTTGCAAAAAAAAACGAATACCCACTGATGATGAGTTTTTTTGTGCCTCCAGCTCATTTTAGAGAGCGTTATGTTAATTTGGATTGCGTGTTTCCTTGGTCTGTCTTTGAATACGCTAAAATAATGAATAAGTGTCTTTGATATGCTTGAAATTTAAATTTAATTCCATTTACTTTGCGTTGTATATTACCCTTTCTCAACCAATACCTTGACCAAGAGTTACCTGACATCTCAACCAAGCGTTACCTGACTAAAGATGACTGCCATTCGTACAGAAAGTCGTCGTTCGTCGTGAACTTCCCTCAAGTGTAAACTGAGCTTCGCATAACAGAGCAACTGCAGAGCGATTCTTGTGTAAGTGATCATTAATGCTTAAAAATGACGTGGAGAAAATATCGGTTATTACTGAGAAGCTGTTTTTATTTCTTACTAACGACAAATTAATAAATTTACCAGTTCAGTTTCCAAAATGCAGCCACCAATGAGCAAATGCTCTTAATTCTCTTGCATGCTATGTTTACAGCCTGGAATAACGAATTTCCAATTACTTCAGAAAATTTCCTGTTGACATTTTGGGATGTTGGATAGAACTTTAAAAACTAATAAAACAACACAAGCCGACTCAATTTTATTCGGAAATCACCATTAATTCTCCCATTTATATCTGTACTTCCTCTCATGATGACTTGGATTAGTTCAGATTTAATGATTTGATCATGTTGCGTCAGAGGGTATCGTGCCTCGAGTTCCGTCGTCGTCGCAAGCTTGTCGTTCCGACCAGCCATGCAATATATCTAACGCTGATGCTCGTGTCTGAGTATCTGCCATAAATTTTTGTTACTGATCATTGTATTTGATTAAGTGTCCGCCGATTTGCCGCTATGTGATACCGGACACGTCGTGAGAGTGCCGAACAGCCAACGACGTCATAAAACTTGTAATAACATTTGTTTTTCGCACTTTTATTTTTCTGCGGGCTGAGAATGAGAAGGGGAGTGATTTTCTCGACATGGAGAGTTTCCCCACGAGACTCGACTCATTAATTTTGAAGTGTTCCCTCTGGTGCAGTGAGTACTAAAAGATTGTGGTTTATGACGTTCTCTGTTGGCCCTTGACTGGGTGTGTTGAGTTTTTCTAATGAGTTTTGACATGGTGTATGCTAAGACTGATATGTAACCTCACGGCTGTCCGCACAGACGCAAGTATAAAGGCTCAATTCATCTATCTGTTGTGCTGCTTCCTTCCATCACTGCACCTGCCGTGCCAGTGAATGGCGCTTCATAGCAAATGCCGCTGCGTCTCAACCATTCAATCAGTCTTGCATTTCCTAAATCACACCATAGCCAAGTTTCGATTGATTCGGCGTCGTTATAATGGGACTCATTGGAATCATAAATGTTTTGTCTTAAATGTCGAATTGTAGGAGCTGTAAACAGCAATCGAGTGTCAAAGTATACAATGCCTTGATCCTAAAACGTCAGCATTTTCATACTCATTTGAATGAAATCATGAACACCGTCATTAGACTTGTACTGGCATCAGATTGTCACCGACATCAGAATGTGGATGTAACTACCTCTCACTATGAACTTCAAAGAATACATTAAGGAACATATTTACAAGTAATACAAAATATAAAGGCTATTTTCGAAAGGTGATGATTGAGTCTTCTGGGATGTTGCAGGATCAAATATCGCATCATTGACTGGCTCACATTAGTGATAATCCACTGAGATGAGGAGCACGGCGGAAGTTAGTAGCCACAATGTTGATTCACTCATTCTTAATACTATCCCACAGCGTTTGAGTGCGATCTCTGATAATTTTTATCCCTTTCTAACATTACTGCGCCGGCGTCGAGCAAGAAATTGAACATGTCAGCGAAACGCTGACTATTTGTCTCCTCGCTCACTGGACTATAATCGTTTAAATTACTTCCGATGAGGCATAGTTGAAACATTGACGAGTTATGTTTCCTGTTAAATTTCTACTGCTTAATCTCTTAGATTTTTTGGTAATTTTGAGCTTTAGGTAGTGAAATATTTTAGGCTGCATTACGAAACTCCCTGGTACTCTTTTCTGTTGCATGAGTGAATAAATTAATCTAATTACTTCCTTTTCAATTAATGAGGAGAAATTACCGATAAAAACCCATATCATTTCTCTACATATGAGCTCTCCTGTCGCTCAGTAACTTTGAGCCTGATGAAACTCCCGCCGCATGCCGTGACCTGGCTGCCCATACCTGCAGCTCACCCTGCAATTGCGTAGAGGTTCTCGAGACTGGCATTGTTGTGCACTGCTTTTTAATAATGAATGGATTAGCATAAAATATTTCTGAAATGAAATGTGAGTTTCTATGGAAATTAACGAGGGCAGAATTGATACGGTGTGAATAAATGTGCCAGTTTTACCATGACGTTTGCGTGTTTGATGAAACACAAGCATGGTTCTATCGATTGTAAAAAGCGTCTTCAACTGCATGCAATTTGAGGGAAAAGCAGTTCGTTTTTTTGAGGGTTCACTCATTTTCAAATAAGAGGATTACTTTTTACTTATACTGACGTGAGCTTGTCTTTTTTGTGTTGCTTGAAATTTTTAAGCCATCGTAAATTTTCTAATTTATCATTTCAATGGTCTCGTGGGTTGAAATCTTAAGTCAAATTTGAGGGAATAATTTTTTTCATTGTAGATTTTCTTATTCTCATTTTTGCCGACTTCGTGTGATGTCTTGCCTTGATTTTTATTCGGTCGTAAAACCATATTTTTTTGACAGTACAGACGTCTAATTTTTAATCAGTTGATCAGTTGACAGTTTCTAAGTCGCTGTTGAAAACTTTCTTCTCCAATTCAATCTGTCGAGAGCGGATGCGATATATGTTGACATGCCTAGAAGATCTCGATTGCAAGAAAACTGAAAGCCTCTCCATAGACGATTTTTTACGTGGAAAAAATCTTCACCTCACTTGATTTTCTATACGAGAAAACGAATTTTAATTTGGCTTGTATCGCAATAAACGTTTAAAAACATAGGACTGCTTTAAAATCACTCTTATGTCATTAAGAAGGACTTCTAGTTATATTCATTCGTAACTAAGCATTCCATTTTTGTAATGGGGTAGCAACATACAGTAGAAATGAAATAAAGTACATTTCCTGTAGATTTTATTTTTATTCTTTTGTGGTCTTCTAATTGGAAGAGTGTCTCACTGTCCCTCTTAGTTCAGGTCCGGACGGAGTTGACTTTAAGTGAATTATTTCCATGGTAAATGCACTTGCTTGCTCCGGCTGCGCATGACCGCACTGCCCAGAATAGCACTCATGTAAACACGTGGGGGCGCCCTGCTTACCTTTCTCATTACCGCTTTAGATTTTAGAGCACTGCTGGCTCCAAGTGCATTGAGCCCTGCCCACGTCGTGTCTACGCTTCAAGGAGCTTGTCATATACACCATCATGGTACCGGAAAATAAGTTCTTACGCAAAGTTCAGAGTGATGGTTAAACACATTCAAAGGTAAAACGAACCTGTCTTCTTTCGGAGAGATGGTTAAACACATTCAAAGATAAAACCAATCTGTTTTATTTCGGAGAGATGGTTAAACTCATTCAAAGGTGTATCGAATGTGTGTTCTTATTACAGAGCTGTGTACATAATGTTTAGCGTTGTGTGAGCGTGTGTGCGCGTCTTTATGAGCTAAGTCACGTGGGAGACGCTGCCTCTGATTCATGTCAATTCATTTTTTTCAGTGGCTGAGTCCCTCACGCACTCAACCGACGTTGAACTGTGTAATTGAATTTGGAAATCTATCTTTAGTCATAATCCTTGCGTATGTTAGTCAAGCGATTTGATGTAAAGGAGCTGACTTCTTGGTCCTCGTAGCGTATCATTTGTGTGAAAATTTAGATGGGAATAATGCAATTATGCGATTCAAAATTTTCATTCATAGTTCATTTCAGTGTAAACGAGATTTCATGAACTTTAATCGATAATTACTGAATTCATTGAAGCTTTTTGGTCAAATTTTTATTTATCAATTATCAGCATAAGTGAAAAATACTGAAACTTTTTGGGCAATTTTTCAATCATAAGCATAACAGGAAAATATTATCCGGACGTGTTTCTAAAATATTCAAAATTAAAATTTGTTGTTCTTTTCAAATTTAAATGTCTTTTTAACAAAATTTTGAGTTGAGGTCGAAGTTCTGTTTTTTTCACAATTTTCCATTTCACACAAGAATCGTATGTCCTCACTATTTTTTTCACCATGAACTCTTGCCCTTTTGACCTACATGCCCACTTTATTTTGAAATTCTCATTATAAGGCGTGACAGATGTGACTTGGCCGTGCAAGACGTTGCTTACAAAACATTTTTGGCACATGTAAAATAACAGTTTCTGACGCTGTCAAAACTGAAAGGAAAGATCGATTGGACCTGCATTTAATTGAGCAAAACATTTGTAAATTTTATTTGAACTGACCATATGGTTTGTTAGAATTCTTATAAGATCGACATTCACTCGAGTAAGCGCATGATTCCTAAAACCCTGCTGATTTATTTTGGTTTATCACAATTTTGCCGAGCCCTTTTGGTGAATAAATCTCAAATGTCCGATGCAAAGCCAGTTCAGAGCATTCGTGTTGGGACATGTACATCGAAATGAAGGCACGGGCATAGCAGTAATATTCAAAGAAAAGTTTAAGTCAGAGCCCCTCACAGACTGTGACTTAGCTCAGCGCACCGTGCAAAACCTCATGCAGCGCTCGACAGTTGGTATCGCTCTGCAATTTGCATGCACTGAAGTATCTGATGTAGAGAGCTATAGAGGAGCGCTAAGTTGATCTAGAAGTTCATGATGTGAGCGATGGCGCTCGTTAAATTACGCGATCCTGTCTGGCCGTGTTCCCTAGACAAGCAGGCTCGCGATTTTTAACCGCAGCTGAAAACCGGAATTTGGCATGCATTTCCAGCCCTCCTTGCTATGGCCCTGCCTAGCTCTGTTTGCTCTCATGGCCTCTTCAGGCTTTGATGTTGTATGTAACTGCTCTTCTTATCAGCGCCGTGTTCACAAGTATGGCCATCCAGCCAAGAGTTTATTGAAGTATGAGTTTAAATGGGGAGCAGTACTCTCAGTTCAGAAACAACGCCTTTCTCTCCCTGAATGTTACGAAGGTTGCTAGGTGCATCGCGTCTTGTCAAAAGATCCGTCTAACCAGTTTCATTGCCTGGGAAGTTTTTGTACTAGCATTTTTTTCACGAAGGAGCATAATGAACGACTGGCAACATACATAATTTTATGATGTACATGATACTATTTGATTTTTCGAGAAAGAACCATGGAAATGTAAATTCATCGTTTTCAGTTTAAATTAAAGCGTCTTGGAATATTGTACGGCGTTTTTCTTACGTGTGGTCCATGCCTTCTAAGTCGGTTGTGGTTAAATTGCGTACTTATTGATGCTTCCATTCCTTCGTGTGTTTTTGAATTTATCGCAGCAAATCATTTCAGAACTATTGCCTCCCATCGAATAACAAAGCTGCACACAGCTGTGCGGTATTGGAGTGTACATTCCACTTACGAGCCAAGTCGATGGAGTAGATCGAGCTGGGTGAACGTACTTCTGAAAGTAGCTCCGATTAACCATCACCTACGAATATCGTCTTGGGTTTAACATTATATATGAGGCGTGTTTGGGGCACAGATGGCGAGTTGCGTTGCAGTAAAGTATGAGGTTATCGTTGTAGGACACACGAGACCACTAGCCGGTATCGCTCTTGGTATTCTTGTGCCGTAGTTCAGAGCACGTAGTTTCCATTCATATCTGTCAAGCCGCGCCATCTAAATGTGAAAAGATTGACTTAAAATATTGATCATTGGCTTCAGTTGCTTGTATTGCATTTCAGTTCTTACTTCTCCATGGATGAGAACCGCCATGTCTATGCTGTGATTTCGCCTCACAAGCTGACGTGCTCCCACTCACGTAAGCTAAAAACCTGAGCAGGCTTGTGTCTATTCAAGGTCTCCATTTATATTTTTGTAGTTCCTTTCTGTGTAAACCATACCTGAGAGTGCGTCTGGTTCATGCCCTCTATGGGGCTCGGGCATTTGATCCTATCGCGATAGCATTAGTTTGATTAAAAAATTACCTCCCGTTTTTCCTGTAAGGTAACGCTGTACTGTAGCGCCTGAAGGTGTTCAGAACGGTGTCTAAAAGATTTTTCTTCGATTGTGCAATATTGTAGCTGTCAAAGATGTTTAGGTAACGTGAAAACAAGGTACTCAAGCGATTTATCTTATATATTGTAGTTAATTCATTTTCTAGGGTTTTGGTAGGTTACAGAATTTGCACATCATTCGCGGGGAATTTCACCTTACTACAGGGCGAGTAATAATGCTATACTGAAGTTATGTTAGGCTCGCCGTAATTCGAAGTATCGTGATGTGCTTGTGGTAGAGCTGCGCCACAATAGTATTCTAGTTATCGTACTTCAATGACGCTTGGCACTCCTGCTATACATGCTATTGGGTTACGCCTAGCAGCGCAGTAACACGCAACACTTCAACTATGTGTGCATTGCATCGTGTTAATGTTTACTGCTTCGATTACGTGATGCTGGACATTATAGATTAGATGTGATCACGGAAACGAGCTGAGTGGCCCACACTCATGTTATTACTCAAGTTTCGCTCCGTTAGACCTACGATCACGCACAGTCACTTGAGTAGGTGTAGAAGAGAAGTAACAACTCATTTACAATCGTCAATTTTCACGCACACGCACCAGTAAAGTCTTTTACCGCATTTTCTCAATACGCGGTCATTTCATGGTAAGACACTTATTTAACCCATCATCAGTAATAGTGGATCATCAATGTCCATCCATGTGAAATTTCGGCATTTTTAATTAAAAAATTACTTATTATATAGCGAGATCATTGAAGATATGCGACACTAGTTGGTTCACGTGACGCTCTGCAATCTTAGACCTTCCATACAGCAATTTTAGCTGAATTAATAACGAACTTACTTCAAAAAGATCCCTCTACAATACCTGCGCAGTTTGGATGTAGTTGGCATCATAGATGAATCAGTAGCAAGATCATAGTTTGGTTTGTGATATGGTTTCAGGGTATTCAACACCATAACCACAATAACACCCTGAACTACTTCTTCTTTACAGTTTATCGGCAGATGCAGCTCATCTGTGGACTTAGTCCATACTATGTCCCATAGCTCGCATGTTTTTCCGTTACAGATGCTGGTAGTATTGCTTCGCTCTCTTCAGCAGCGCGCTTGTTACGAGGATATGAGCCCCTGTACTTGTACCTGTTGTATAGTCCTTCTTGTACTTGTGTGTTTGTGTTATTGGGCTTCAATGTTACGCACCAGTCATACCCTTGCGATGTATGTAACGATCAGAGATAAAATTTGCACTTGTGTTTTACACAAGATAGAGTTTACAGAAATGTTTATTGATCAAATAAAATACAGTGCATAGTTGTACGAGCTGAGATTGTAACGCTTCAATAGGTAGGGTCTAACGAAACTTATAACGTGTGAAGGATGGAGAGGCAGCCTGTGTCACGTTACCTACTCGTGTTTGGACTGTCGCTGGCACAAGAGTTACAAAGCACTAGATGTCATGGCAACGCGTCTAGCTTATTTGTAGGGCGGTGAGATGCTGCCTCTACTGCATCACTCCCACAGAGCTGTGCTGTCGGGGCCTGGACAGACTGCATTTGCTCGCATCCTGTAGCATAGCTACAGGTCTTTCGTCTTGGCTTGTGTGCGCATTGAACTTGCATCAGATATACGTTTCAAGTGAAATATTTCAAATTTTATCGTTGTTTTAGTAGTGCCACTTCACTGACCTGCCTACATGCCTTGATGCCTCGTTTTGGTTCCAGCTTGGGACTCAGGGAAATAAATACGATTATTCTGATTTTTATGCATGTAAGTCATGCGCGATTTGTTACCGCCTTTCACTGAAAATGAAAATCGTGGTAAATATTTACCGAACATATGTATACGGGTAATAGGTGCACTACCCGCCAAAGAGTTTTGCCGTGGAAAAATATAGAAGTAATAAAAGTAATCAAGCCTAATAGTTTATGGGACCTCTTTTAACATTGATAACAGCGTTCATTCTACTAGGCACAGATTGAACAAGATATTGTAAACAATCGAAACGAATGTTTGTTCAAAGTTTGAGAAAACGTAAAACGTCCATCGGGAACATGAAAACTGTTGACGGGTGTACTTACTCACCTGGATGTTCAAATAATCCTGAGATTTAATTTAGTTGCTGCACAATATTGCCAAACCTAATCCCGACCATGGGATGCACTGCCAGATCATTACACAGTCCTGGAAGCCTGTACTGCGGGAGCGAAGGACCCAAAGCTTCATGGGCTTCCCGCCTCACTCTAACTCTGCCATCTTCCTAAATCAAGGAGAACCTCGACTCACCTGACCACAGGACGTGTTTCAATTGCTTTACGGCAGAGGTTTCCAGACTGTGGATAAATTACCCACTTGTGGGTAATGAAAACTTTGTAGAGGGTAATGACTTGAAAACGTTTTTTTTTAAATAGTTATTAAGAGCGTAGAGTAGACTACTCATGCTCATGCAGTGTTTAGACTTGATGTTAGTTATGTGAGGCTGATTTTAAATGGGGACAATAAAGAATTCTAAAACTTTAAATATAATTGACGTCATTTAGGTTAGGTTTAGGATAAATTACAGTTGGTATAATAGTTAAAGTTTAAGTTAGGGAATAATTTTAAATAGAATAACTGCCTTGTATACAACTGCCTTGAAAGAAATACAACTGCCTTGTAATAAATTGTATGAATGATTAATGCTTTTGATATATTTTAACTATGGCATATATCGTGTTGTCATGAATATACTTATCCTGTTTCAGGTATAATTTCGCCGACAATAAAATTTTCTTGAGATATATCAAGTTTTACTGCGTCCATGTAATTGACTGGGTAACGCCTGAGGAAACTAACAAAAGTTTGGGAAAGCTCTGCTATACAGTCCAATGTTTGTGGCTTTTTGCAAATTGTTGCCATTTTGTTCGATTAACTTTTTCTGACCAATTGTTACCTGGTGGCGACGCAACTCCTTAACCCCATTTCCTCCAGTTCTCGGCCCATGGTGTGAGCAGAAATTTTCTTGGGACATTTGTTGAACGCGCTAGTCATTTACTGAAAACTTTTCTGCTGGTTTGCTCTCACCAATCGCTTCTGAGAACGCCTGCCGCTATCATGCAGGGTTTTTAGCTCTGCTACTATATCCACTGAACGCGCTTCAACATCTTTCTTTCACTGAGCAATTGTTTTTCGCACAGCCCCAAGTTTTAAGGCCATCATTTGAGACACTTCACTGGCGGACTTCTTGGCTCGGTGCAAACCGTCAACCTGCCTAGTGTCAAAGACAGAATTTTGTGTAAACTTTTTTCCAGCGGGATTATTCATGCTTGTATTGGCGCAGCGAGCACTTGCAGTATGGCTACCAGTGGCACGAAACGTAACCATGGTTACTATTTTCTTTTTCTTCCAATTTGTTAGAAAAAAATTTGCAAAAATTTGCTCAAATTATTTCCACATTTTACCATTGTGGGACAAACTTTTTGCCATGCAATGGATACATTCATCTAAAAAACTCATTTATTTGTTGAATCCTAAGTGTGATTTCAGTAGACAAATTTTGAAGATTAATACTTTCTTTTGTAGATGGAATTTTTTTCCATTTAAGGAAATTACTTTAATTTTTCATCTAAAGAAATACATTTTGAATGTATTTAAGTCATAATGGTAACGACGACATTCTTCTGGACTGAATTACCCTCCATTTCGAATTATGCCATCTACCTTGGTGCCTGAGAGAGCTCGAACGTCTGTGTTTAGCTCGAGTCTCTAGCGCGTTTGATCGCTATCATGGGTCTGCTCGCACGAGTTTGAGGTATTAATAAAACTTGTACACGGGGAGAAACATTGCCTTGTTTGTTGTTTGAGCGCCCCGCTCTACCACGGCCACCCTCACTCTCTACAGCTCGTGTCAACAACTCTGCTAGTTCCTCGTAACTTCTACTTTACGGCGAATTGTGAGCTCAATATTTACTACAACACTGCACTACGACACGGAAGTTTATGCTTACCCTCTTAGGTAACTTCAAGAAGTGACTCTGTATTTACTGCTCTTCATGCCTTTTTTCTTTTTTCCCTTACAAATTTACGTAAACATTTTGAGTATTTTCGACTTTATTGCTAATGCCGTTCAAAGTATTTGTAAATTTAACATATTTTTCTTTATTAAATGTATTACTAGAGCATCGTCATATTTCCTTGCTTAAAAAACAAATGTAATTAATGATATGCATTAAAGAACTGCCTGCAGTCACTAGCTGCTCTACGTAGCCTTGAGAATAAGCGTTCGCTAGAATAGTCTTATCCATTGTTTCATGCCTTAAAGATGTATGGTTAGAAACGTCACTCCCTGGCTTATCTTGGAGATTTTGTCCTCTTCAGACTAGAGTAGGATTCAAAAGCTCCTACTGACGAAGCATGCATTCATTCATGAGTTCCGGAGCAGCTGATGCTGTTATCTGCTTTGCTTGATTGACTTTTTTAGGCCAAAATTTTCCAGTTTGGCCTTTTCTCTTGTAGATATAGTCCAAATTTGTAATGTTAGTGAGAAGGCCAATCTTGCAACCCTGCCTTGAACGCTATCACTCTGTCAACTTGCCACTAGGTGAGGAAATTTGTATTGAGCTTAGTTTTGGTCGATGGGCTGAGCTTATGTGATGGGCTGAGGCCGGTGCGGTTGCCTTGCTGCCGCACTCGAGTGACTCGTGGCAAATTTGCCGACTTCATTCGTCGTTTTTCCTTCCTCAAAGAAGCTCTTTTCAATTGCTTGAGTTCTGTAAACAATAACTGTAATAAAACCTAATCCATTTAACTGTAACCAACGATTTTTTAAAAGTCTGCTCTCGCACTTGTTTCTGCTAGAAGATTGAAATATGTTCGACACAGTTATTTGCAAAGCCAATCGTGGCTTAATGTCCCACGACAAACCCCGTGTTTTTAGTGCCTTGGAATTCTCGGTTCTCTTCATCTGCTTTTTTACATGAAATACAAGCGTGAGATATATTTATCAGCGAATATTTATAGGTATATATGTTTCCTGACTTAGTTCAAATTGAGCAGAAACTGATGCAAGCTATGAAAGGATGATTCGCCGCCCTCCCTTCAAATGTGTAAAATTCTACCTCAATTAGATCAGGTCAAACATGGGTTGGTTTTGAGTCTCCGAGCAGATGGGACTCCCGCGCGTCTCGGTGTGTAAAGCACTTAGGACGAGGTTTTCATTTGATGCCCCGGCGGAAACATTGGTTCAATTGAGTTAGCGTTGCTACCAATGTTCAAGGGCTTGGCCGGGCGCCTTCAGAGCGGCGGGTTCAGTGCCATCTATCTCGCTCAGTGGGCCTTGGAGGGCAGCCAACATCTTCGGCGTACAGGGCACCGCCTCTGGCGTTCCTCCCGATAATTCCCCGCGGCTTTACATATATTTAGGTTACTCTTAAGCTCGAGTGGAGCGTTTTACCTCGCCGTGATACCGCGCCCCTCTCTTATCGTGGCGTAACTCGCTCGTCGCCCCTGGCCATTACGGTTTGCACCTTGCTGTCACTTCAAATATCATGTGGATCATGTCTCTTCGGTTTTTTTTTCTCCATAGCAATTGCTTTTTTGCACGTTTTTGTTCTGTCGCTATTGCTTCTTCGGATGTTTCTGTTTCTATTCCTACTGCTTCTCTTGATTGTTCTTCTACCTTTGAGTAATCTCGGCTGAGCATTTTAGCTTTACGCTTAACTTTTTAGTAGTTGATTGCTCGAATCTACTTTATTCTTAGAGGTTGCGATCTATTTCTGGTTCAACGATTAAAATGAGTGTTGCCTCAGCAATGAACATTTCAAGGTCCACACCACTATGAATTACGAACAAAATTTTTATAAAAAGTTTTTTACAAATTTTTTGTTTCACTATGACGATGAATTTTGACTAAGCGAAAATATTCAGACGAACAACTTCATTCGCAGGCACGCAAATCACCTTTCATTTATTCCTATCGACAGAACAAAAGTTTTTATCTTTTAACAACGATAATGATGTAATTAGCGTATTAAACGGCCGTATGATTGTGTTCCTAAGGTATCACATCGAGTGGAGTGGCTGATAACGTTAAGTAAGGGACTCAGTAATCGTTAAAAAGAGGTAGGTTTCCTTTGCCGCAGCACTGAGAGGGAGGGCTTTACCAATTACGTAACGGTGTCCAAGTCAGCATATTTTGAAAAATTACCTTTCCTCAGCAATATTTCTACCCAAGCAAGACTGCGACATTTATTGCTTCTTACTTTTGTGTTAAATTTTTATCTCTAGTAGAGTGTGATTAAATTTACTTTCTGTTTCCTTAGAAAATGCGAGCCATAAAATTCTTATAACTTTATCTACATACTTTGATAGTCTTTTTTTTCTGTTTCAAGTGCTAGTTGTCCGTTTTCACTATTAAACTATTTGAATTTACACGGTCCACACTCTATACACAATGTATTCTTTTATGCTGCGAGATTAACAAAGTAAATGTAATCAATCTAGGTTCGTAAGCAAACTGTTTGCAATGGGAGTTCATTAAGAGGGCTGCCTTCTAGAATGCATGTTTTCAACAGGGGTTCTATTTTTAGGTGGTGTTTATTAACTCTCCTACGCTAATGCAAAGCAGACCTCAACATTTCTCAGTGTTCATATCAGGACTTGCCGGTGCGGCGTCTGTGGAGGCTGTGTAAACAGCCTCCGCGTCCACCGACAGTTGTTGTGCGATTGCTTAACTGCAGTCCGGGCTGCACTGCCATTACAGTCTGCTTGCTTACTTGTGCAGCGCTGCAGTCTTTTGTCACATGTACTGCAGCTGCATTACTAGCGAATGCGGTCATGTTGCAGCCTTTTATAGGCGCTCGTGTTTTAATTGCGTTAATATACTGTATTTTTCTTGGCTCATTCGGCATATCAGACGATTTTGATCATTTGTGTCTTGCTGTTATTATTTAATAATATTCATGCACTAGTCAATTTTATTTTCATTTATATTGCTCATTCAATCATAAAACTTATATTTTGGTTGTTTTTTTGTGTTCGGTCACTGACCTCCGGGTAGAAAACTGTTGAGCGTTCATAGCTCTCTCTCTCTCTGGGACTTGAATTTGTTCTAGAAAGACGGACGCTTGAACTTGAACTTGACAGTGACTCTTGCTACATATTCTGCATCATCTTATTCTTCTCGTTAGTAATACCCTGTGTGCTTCTGAGTGTAGGGTAGTTGTTTATCAAGCAACACTGAAAGTTTTATTGAAGTTTTTCTGTGATGATTTTGGTTTTACTTTGACAACAGGTTTAGTTTTAACTCCCAAACAATTGCTCAGAGTTATCGATTCGTTAAGCAGTAGCATTTTTACCCATTCTGATATGGTTTCTCTTCCGGATATTGTTATTTGACAAATGGAAACGAGTTTTGCAAATAATTATCAACACGTCATTTCAAACTGTGAGCTCCATCAGAGCGCTCGCGAATATCACTGCGCAAGATTTTCTGCAAATTTGTGTGCATTGAAAAAGAGGTTAAAGTCGAAGAAGTTGAAGAGGTTAAGGCTAAAAGAGGTTGTCCTCTTTTATCGAATTCCTCTTGTTAGAGTCTTCATTTTAACAGTTTTTCATTATTGCTTCATTTTAAATAAGACGAAAAGCTAACGTTGCAAAAAATCAATTTGTCAAGTGAATATATCATTATTGAGAGACTATTGCATCATCTCTATGTCTTACATTAGTGGAGGTGCCCCGACGCAGCCGCTAGATGTCACCCTGTGGGACTCAATTAAAAAGCGTCCACTCAGCGTCTACCCTGCGGCCGCCTGCTGGTTGCCAGGCGGAGGCGCTGGAGCTAGGCATTCAACTTTGATCAGCGCTAATTTGCTTACCGCATCACCTATTTTTGTCTCATAATGGCACAGACGCATTCTTTTGTAATTGATTCCTGATTGGTTGGCATCAGTTGCAACCGTGTTGACGATATTCGTTCTCAAAAATTGTTCCGCAAGCATTTATTATGAAGCCTGTAACACTGTAACTTAACAGACATGGGTGTTAAGGCTTAGCTGGCGTCTTAGTTAGTACTTCTTATCGTGAGAAAGCTATGCTTAGTATCATATAGTACCATACCCTCTTCGCTTCTCATCTAAAACAAGCATTGCGAAGCAAATCTATTTGGATTTGTGTCCTTGAATAACAGAGTTGTAGAAGAAAATGTGCTAGTAAAATCTTTTTCGCGATGGGTGCCGTTGTTACATTTTCGTGCAAGAGAAGGGCATGGCAACGTCGTCAACGTTCCCTGCATTGGCAGTGCGCACATGGGAAGACTCTCATGCTTTGTTCTCCGTGTTTAGTTTGCATTAGACCCGTCGCAGCGGGTGTTGGATTAGGAATTTTGTAGCATTTTTTCAGTGCTGCTTGCATTGACCAGATACTGCTGGTTCACTGTACATGGGCTTCTGACCTAAGCTCATTACCGTCTTCCTCGCTTAGGATCAATGTTTGGCTCGGTAATCGTAAGCCGTTCTTTACGCTCTGAAACGTTCTTGATTCTTCGAAGGCAAGTTTCAGATTTAATTCCTCTGACTTGTGGAGGTGTTTGGCACTACAAGTTCAAGCTTCATAAATTAAATTAAAGATATTTAATAAACTCAATCGTGGTCTTTGAGTATTATATTAGAATTACTGAGGCGTGAACTTTGCTGAGAGATTTCTTGTAGTTATCATTGAACTCGTGGTTGTATGAGCGTGCATGATTGGTGAAATTTCATGTCATCGTTGCTAAAAAATGGACTGGGGAGTAGCTCTTTTCAGTAGAACTATTTTTATGAAGGGCTATGATGCCTTAATTGCCTGTGGAAATATTTTCATGATTAAATAAGTCTTCGATCTTCTGCTGGAATACATTCATGTATGGGTAAGTCCAAGATATTCTTCGGAACATTTTTTTTTACTGGCTACGTCCGTGGTTCTTTGAAAATGAAATGAGAGTGTAGGCATATTACTCTCTCAACTACATTGCATCTATGTTTCGTTTGAGTATAGATTGCTTTATTGGGTGAATGTTTTTGTATTTTATTTAGTTTATTTATTTCTCACTTTGTTTTTTTAACTACACGTATACTGAGAAAAAAAGATAAACTTATTCGGCTGAACGCCTAAGATTGCATTTTATTTTGTGATAGGTTACGTGGGATTATTTATTCTATTTATGTGTTTATGTTTATTACTATTTATGCAATGAATACTTGTTCTTCTAAATCACACACGGAATAATGCTACGCCCCTCGTGAAAAATTCTGAAGAATCTTAGTTTGTTCTTGAGAATGCGAGGGGCTTTCGTATTTTTTGAACCCTCATCCTAACACGAAACCACGTCCCAGAGCAACATCCTGGAACATCAGATGAAGGCTTTTTCTCGATGCTTGAGGAGAATGAGTGCATTTCTCTCGCATTTCACATATTTCTGGATTGACCGAGATCTGTTCCTCAGTTAAGCGACGACCTGAGACTTTCCTTTGGCTGCGACCGCGTTTGTCACTAGTTTACTTATTTTTGAGTGAAAAGAGCGAGATTTACAACGCTCACATTTCTAGAAATATTCCCTATTTTGGAAATAGCTAATGATGTCCCCAAGATTTGTAGATGGAGCGCGGGTTGTCGAACTGCTTCTATTTTCTTTCTTTCGAGACTCACTCTTTAGTATTTCTTTCCGAGCTCGAGGGGTGTACTTTTTTGTTTAGTATCGTGCACATAAGGATTAGTGAACGTTCATCTTTACTGATAGCATATAATATTATAAATACATAGCATCTAATTATGTAGATCATGTCCTGCATCAATTCCGATCCTAATTATTTTCTGTTACTCTTTTTTGGATTTGAATTTTTTGCCTCATTTTTGTTTTGCTTTGAATTGAATAAAGTATATGCCCCTCTGCCGAAGTTGTGACGTACCTTCCTCCTGTATATTTGCAATAAGACGATGGTTGCGGCGTTTTGTCAGGAATTAAACTACATTACTGGGACTTTTATTTTAGCGATTACTTTAGGAACTTGGCGGACAGCTTAACTAAGCCTCCAGAGTTTCTTCGATATTTTTGTGTCACTATTTTTTCGTATTCTCTTAATTTGATCTCTTCATATTGCTCACGGTTTGAGAGTGCTGCATTTGTACATGGATCTGCTGTGAATTTAACTACTGCAACGCACGTTTGTACTGCAGCTTATATATTTTAGATAATAATTCACGCTCCTCGTAGGAGTAACAACAATGTCATAGCTGGACTCACTGCTGAAAAGGTTTGTTGGGAGTTTCCGTTTTCGTCAATTCGTCATATGCGACGCGTGATGTGGTTAAAGTGTTAAACTACGTGCCTATTTTACCGACAGTAATACCAATGTTGAAAACTTAATATGTTGAAATGTTGTCATTAAATCGATATGGTTCGTTAAACGAGTTTTTGAGATCTTAACTGTTGGGTGACTCGCCGGGGTAAACATTAAGGGGCAGTCAATGGGTGTGACCAAACTGTGGTGGCAATGAGCTTTTTTATTGGAGTATATGCTTCATTAGAACAAACTAGAGACAAACTCTACTAAGTGTTTTGTTTATTGAAGTGTTGAATTTTAAAATTGGGTAGTTTTATTTGAGTTGGATATTAAACCTTCAGCTGAACTTGCTGAAGTTTACATGTTAAATAAGGGCAAACTAACTATTTCATAATGGAAGTGCTACATTAATACTTTGTTAGTCAGGGAGACAGCGCGTCATTTTGCTAGAAATGATAAAGCAGCTCAGCAGCGTTTTAGCACCACACCGTCGCTCAAGCTAAAGTTATCAGTGACTCAGTCGAACTTATCAACAAAGAAATCTGCTCCTATGTTTCCTGCCTTTGATGCTATCTTCAATGTTGAGCTTGAAGTTTTAGCTGTTTTAAACCTCCAATAATCATTGTGTCTTACAAATAACAAGTTGGTCTTGACAACTTACGAGTAATCTGTGATGATTTCTGGGATTTATAGATCAGGTGTGTGTGGACTTGACGCGAGTGGACGATTATCTAATCATTTTATTTCTGATTTCCGTTTTATTTGAAGATTCAGAATATTATTAACACGCAGATATCAGTAGCAGTTTACAAAAATGTTGGAGAAGTTTCAGGGCTGTGTTATATGCAAGAGACCCCGTGTATTAAGTAGTGTGTATTCGTAAGTAAGTAAGTAGTGTGTATTCGTGTTTTATTTGAACAATGGCATAGTCCCACAACATGACGACAACTGTATACAACAAGATTTTTTGTCGCCCTCAGGGAGCAGAGTGTGCACTGTCACCAAGAGCAGCCTTACTGTTGCAGCACACCGTGCGTTCTACACACATTTTTCATAGCCTGGCATTTTTGCTTGTTTTCACTTTTAATTTTTATGAGCATGGCGAACGGATCGTTAAAGCGACATCAAGCGTGAGCGTCTCAACCAATCTGTCCTAATTTTTTTTAGAGATTTGTCATTGCTAATATTGGTACACATTTATTGCAACAGCCTTTGATTCGAAAATAAATAAACATCCCTTACTTTGATCTAGTGGAAACTGCTTTGAATGTGTAGGAATGAAATGACTTTGTGTTAGGAAAGTAATAATTACTAGCAGACAAAACAATGCTATTGTTGTATATTTTTGCTTCTTTTAACCATGTTAACAGCCCTATTATTCGAGTGTAGTGGTTTTTGAACAATTTTATGTAGCTTTAGTTCACGATTGATCACGGCGGTAATTTCAAAGTTGTTTTTAAAGAACTTGAAGGACGGCGAACATCGAAAGCTTTGACAACTTCTGAAAGATCCGAATGGCAGCCATGCTTTTACTTGAAGATGAACTTATTGAACAATAAGGCCACTGACGGAAAAATTTACATGAACAAAAAAAGATCAAGTAATGAGGATGCTATAAACGTTTGTTAAGTGATCGAAATTATGAACTACTCAAAAGTATTTTAAATATTTTGAGATTATTTGGAAGCCTAAGAAGATTTGGAACCCCGAAGACATTTAATATTCAGCGCCTGTGCATGCTAGTGATTTAAAGAATCTTTGAAAACTGAACGGCCTGAAAACTTGCGGGAAACATTAAAGCTTTGGAGAGATTGCTTTTAATGACAACATTGACTACCGCGGCGACGTCAATGAGAACTCAAGACTGTTTGATAAGCTTGATCACAATGATGATTTTGACACGTCGGCTAACTACAATCACTGCCCGTGCATAAACCTGTCATGTTAAGGTGCAATCTCGACCAAATTTCGAAGCGGGTGGTCGCTAAAAGCAGTGACGGTGTTGCGGTGGCGATGATGACAGTAGTTGCTGAGCCCAATGTTACGGTATAAATCTTATGCGATAGGAGAGTGAGCTTTAAAAAATTCAATTGCGTTCATTTCTCGACGTCAGACTCATTTCACAATTTTTATCTACTGTCATTTTAATTGAAACATTTCACAGAGTAGCTATTTTCTTCTTTTAATGATGTTTCTTTCCACTTTGGGAGAACCTGCTGCTGCTCCATGGGATTGGATTGATTTAGCTTCGATTTTCTTTGATGCTTTGTGAACTCCTGCGTCTGCAACAGAAGCATTCACGTATATCTTGTGAGATGTGTCTGCTCATACAATCTATTGGTGGCGGATCGGGTGATTTTTATTGATACCCAGCATTGGTGTAAAGGGTATTAGCATTAGCCAATACACAACACAAGTAAGTATTAGCTGATACATAGTGTCGGTGTTGGTCAAGGCAAGGTACTTGAATTAGCAAAATATGGCACCGGTGACACGTATAGAGTGTTGTTGTGGTACTTATCGGGATCAGCAATATTAAGTATCAGTATAAACAGATCGATAAATTCATGCTGCCATGGATAGCGTTAGTCTTCGTAAACATGAATTTCTGCTATGACGAACACGAAGTATCTGTATTGACAAATATAGAACGTAGGATTTACTATATGTGGGGCATTGGGATTGGTCAATATGAAGTATAGGAGTCAATATGAAAAATAGGAGTTCCGTTACTGCTATTTTGATGGTGTCGACAACAGTTTACTTATTGAGCATACAGTGGGAGAATTTTTTTGCTCACTGCGACGTTGCTGCGCTTTGGAGGGCTAAGTTATTTCAAGTTGGATCCCTTATTTTTGATTCGTTGCTCCTCATCTTGTGTTAACGACCGTCCGCTAGAATGCACTATTTCTTTATAATTATTTTTTGGCTGTAATCAAAATTAGAACGACTTGAACTGTCAGTTCGCTGGTAGGTCTTCATTGAACTGCTCAGATGCAGTATTGAAAAGTGTTATTTTGTTTTATCGCTTCACACCTAGTTCTCGTTGACGTACGCGAGAATACAGCGTATTGGTTTGTATTATTTGGTGTTATAAAAAGCAATGGTCATGCTTGTTTTAATTAGAGGCAGCTGGATTTTGGTCGAGTTTTTCAATGAAAGTATGCGAGTATAGTGCCTCGTTGCAACTTCTTCCCACTTCACTCGACAGTTAAGCAGTGCAGTAAATATTATTTCACAGTTAGCATCGATAGTTTCATATGGTTCTGATACAAGTGACTCTTTTTATTCCTTGGTCTAAACATTACAGGACTTATTGAAGATCATTATTGGTTTTCCCAGTGTGCACTGAGTCGCGCATGTGCCACCCAGCGTCACACGCGCTGTGCCCAGGTGTGCCGCTGTTGTGTCGTGCCTTCGACCACTGTTAGTACTTGATGGTCGTACACCCATTGGCTTCCTATGCAATTTTTCAACGTGCTTTCATGACGCTACGAACTAAAACGCTTACTTAAAGTAACGTAGAAATTTATGGTAGTTTACCAAAAATTTCTCGTTGGTTTCATGATACTTGTGCATGCGTCACCTTGAGGATTCTATTCTTTTTAAAGTATCCTTCCTCTCCTGATCGTCTCTTAAAATAGCTTTTTCAATACCTAAATCTGCTTGCTTGTTTTGTTCCTACAAATGTTCGTCCCGCATAGTTTTAGAGCTTAGACGGTTCCTTTCACTAGTAGAATTTCTCTACTACTCTCGAATCTGAAGTACCACCCACCCAGATGGTCTTCCTTCTCTTCTTATGCTCCAAATACTCATCCATAAGTATAATATCAAGTTTCTGAAAGCATTTCCCTCTTTAAGTGTTTATTCTCTGCCCATCATCGGATTTATGAATGAGTACTTGAAAATATTCCCAAAGCTGGCGGTGCCACGCTCCTCGAGGGACAATTTCTCGCGCAAAATAGCGATGTGTCGGAGATGAAATACTGGCCCTTGCGAACACACCGTAATTTGCGTGAGCGGTCGTCAGTTTGAAAGATGAGGTGCTGTAGTTTTTAATTCTTTTCATAGCATGTGATTTGTGGTGTTCGGGAGCTAATTTACTTATGGAGCGCTTAGAGTCTCTGACTCATTAGAGCCTTACCCTCTGCGAAGCCATGACCACGAAGAAAAGTGACGGGTTTCTACCTAGATTGTTCGATATCCGCATTTGAGATGTCAACTAATTCACATAATGTACTACAAAGAAAAGGTGCACTGTAAACTTATTCAAAAAAATTGTTGAGAAGTAAAATGCCTTTTTGTTTGTTTTACGAGTTTTCCGTTTGCCAATTTATTTCCTTTTATATCGTGTTGCGATGCTTTTATCTGTTTTTTTTTAAATAATTCTTACCGACCTTTAAAACTCGCAAGAAAAGTGTGTGTCGTATCGTGTCTCGTCTCTTTGGTGTGAGACTTGGCATTTTTCTCATGGAACTTCAATTATGCTATTTATGAAAACGAACGGAGCTTACCATTCAGAGTTCTGTTCTTAGCTATTTTATAACATTGTACAATGCCATGGCTTATCATAGTTTTATCAATCTCACTCCATCCCTCAGGGCTTTATTTCATCTCACTGATATCGAATAACGTGGAGCAGCTGCTTTTAGAAACTCTTTAATTTCTTATTTTTACCTATCAGCTTGCATATGTATTTTGAAATTGATACCATGGCATTTGTCAGTTTGATGACATATTCTCGCACCAGCAGGCTGTTCTTCAGTTTACACGGAATACGACCTAGCGTTGGATAGTTATGAATGGGCAAAATATGTTATTTAATTAGCTTACTTACCTTGAAATTGAATAGTTTTAGGTTGGCTGTCAGCGGACTTATGAGTTTTAGTGCATCGCGTCTGTGGTAGACAGTGTATGGAACGAACTTAGAACTACTGTATTGAACGTGCCCCCGGATAATGCGAGGATGTAATGAGGTTATGTATCATTAGTATTATATTTGGAGTATTGCAACGTAATTCAGTCAGGTGCCTTTAATATGCTTCCGAAAAATTCTTTGGGATGTTTAGTTTCAGTGGGGCTCTAAATTCAGGCAGAGATTTCTGAACAGAAGGATCAACTTGTTTGAAACGTGTTCTTCGCTGACACTGAATTCGTAAACATACAAAAATATTCGTCAAGTACCATAGGTGACAAATATTATTAAACTGAACATCTGTTGTAGTCATGAGTATAAAAACAACTTCATTTTAGCCTGTTTAAATTCGTCTCACTCGCTGAATGCTCCTAGCGTGTGCTGCAGAGTGAGATGTGAGTCACAGACTGTTTAGTCTCGTGCTCTATTTGTGCAAGACTCGTAGCTCGGCTGCATAGGGTAACATAACAAGCCTTAAATTACAGTCTTTTACTCTCTGCAGCCGTCATTAGCATAAGCTCATTTTACTTGCTGTCTGCGCAGCGAACACGATATTTTCTACATATGTATTGTTCGATGCTTAATACTTGAAATTTTTCAGCGACTTTCAATTTTTCCGTCAGTGCATTTTAAAACTGTAGAATTCGAGATTCAATTATTAAACTATCAAAATTCGTTTTGACAAAGATTTGGCAATCTAATTGTGGCAATTAGCCACGATTAGATTCAATTTCCTGATGTTAAAAATACTTATATTGCATGGTTGCGAGGTGTTCATTGAGTATATTTTTTCTTGCTAAAATACATTAACGTCTTGCAACGCCATACCGTACATTCTCTACGTGGTTCTTCAAGACTTGATTGGGAGAAATGAGTGAAAAATCTAACGCCATTATTTTTATTCCTCGCTTTTCCCTCACAAATTCTCACTTTATGTTCCCGATCTTCTTATTTTTAAATTCAAATTCATTCATTTATTTTATTTTCGCGATCATAAATACTTAATTCGCCAGGTGAGGTGCGTGCGTCACTTGATGCAAATTGTTTTGCATTGCTGCTGATGGCTGTACCCTATTGTCTTAAGTGTAGAATTTTATTCTGTTTTGGCTCATGTCTCATGTTGAGTGTTGAAAGCATCAACAAGTGCATCGTGGGTTGCTGGTCCAGTATGAAGTGCTGGCAAACCTCCCTTTCTTTTCCCTTTTTCGGTAATTTACTAGCGCTTCGTGAGACATAAATTTAAGGGGCCAAGTCCTAAAGTTCGAAAAGGAAGACTATGAGAAACAAGCCTCAGACAGTGTCGCGCTCGTACAGTGGACACAAATCTTCAAATTGAACACGATAGCAACTGGTGCACGTAGGTATTTCGATATGGGTGGCCTCATGTTCCGTCTCACCGCTGCAGATTGATCTTTTTTTCCTTTTGTTGCGGTCCTACTATTCTCTTTGTTGCCAATATTCTAGTGGAGTTTTTGAAGAGTGCCAAAAGAATTTTGCGACGTTCAGAAGATTCATTGCATTTTGAGTTTCTCTGTTAATGAGGGACATTCACAGAAAGTTTGTCTTCATCATTATTTGTACTTATTAGAAAATTGAACGTTTTTTTTAGCTACTAGTATCATTAGCCGTGTCGTTTGTTTCCTTCGCGACAAACTCCTTACAGTTCCAAGCTCCTCATGATTCATTCCTTTTTTCTCTCAATTGTTCATCGTTCCTTGTCTTGCGCGTCAATGTATTGACCTTTGCTCGAGTGCCATCGTTTCTATTTGTTCTTCACGAGTGCTATTTGTCTCCTCGTAGGGCTTTCACACGGCGGCTCCTATCGAGGAGCTGAAACTTCAAACCCTTCGCGTCGCCGTCTAGTTTGAACCTTGACGAAGATGCGCTGCAATGATTTCAATTTCGTTGATTTAAAGAAATTTACTGAACCATTGCATGCATGGGCTAAATGATGCGTTTGGTAAAAATTGTAGCTTCGATAGTTTTCGAAATCCTAATTTTAAATTTTGAGCGTTTTCCTATTTATTTCTTGAACTGTGCGAGATTTGTTTCATTGATGACGATTTTTGACCATCTCGTGTTATTTGTTATACAGGATCGATATGAGAAGGAATGTTGTATGATGTAGCCTTACCTATGTTCCTCTTATGCAGCGCTTAAATGAAAACCCCAGCCCTGATGACATTGCATGAGTACAATGTTCAGTTTTATAATCTAATAATGTGCGCCAACGTCGCTTCCTAATCAGCTCGCCTACGGGTTTCATTTTTCATTGTATAAGAAATGATAATTTGAAACTGAATATTTTGTACAATAATTTGACAGGGAAGTCTCTCTGTATATCTCCTCAGATTTTCTAAAGTCTGGTTAGTTCCGTTCCGTCTGAAATCAATGCTAGCTTGGAGCTAACTTGATTTTACGCCTTTGATTCATCACAAATGGCGCAAAATCTCGGTCTACTTGTGTGACCTCATGATTTCTCCCTCCAGGCTGGAAGATACAGGTGGCATTGCTTTACTATGAAACATACATGATGTTTTTTAGTTCCTGAACACCTTCAGTAACAAATTGCGCTCCTCATGAGACTTGTCGAGCCGACGGGGGTACAGAATTTTGGTACATCAAGTCCACTCGTTTTGTCTGCCGTTAGCATATTCCCGACGTCTCCCATATCTATATGGGATGCATTGTTATTACCCTAGCTTCAGAGAGAAGTTTAGTTGTTTATTAGGGGTGCTATCATTGAGATTAGAAAGCCTCATTTGGTTTTTACAAGTCCTTAAATTCGTGAACTTCATACATCAACTCTGTTATTAATTAAGACCCTTGACAACGAAAAAGTATGGTAAAATGTGTCCGATCCCTAATTATCGCTGGTTATTAAAAGTTCACACGTATGCGCGCTTTACAAAATTGATTGTATTCAGATAATATTTATTGAATTCAGAATCAGAATGGAAATTGCGTTACTCCAACGAAAGTTATCATGAAAGAAGATAGTGCTTGTAATGAACATGTTGATCGCAAGCTTGCATTTTACAGTCAGTTTTCAACAAGAACGTGTACCTCCCAGACTACAAAACTTTTGCAAATTGAAATTGAACTATATATTAGTTTCATAAATACAATGTGTTGTTAAGAGAATATCACTCATCAGTCCCTTGCGCTACTTTCTTTGGAGTCCTGCCGTTTTTGGCCAAATTTGTCACACATTTTTGCCGTCAAGGGTCTAAATGTACTACGTGTAGAACATTCGAATGACGTACTTTACTCGATGGGTGTACATACGTTGCGACGCCTTGCTTGTGATATCATACAGGCATGACGTAACTGCCCTGTTTATCACATACGCGAGCGCCCCTACTCGATCGTCTTCTCTTCCTCGCTTTCAAAGGTCATTTGTGCCTTCATTATCGGATACTCATTTAATTTTCAGTATCACAGTGTAAAAACATTGCACGTACATTTAGTGACAGCCTTCATTCGGCTCTTATGGTTTATTCCGGACTTGGGTATGGGAAGGGCAGGACAGCCGGGAGCGGATGCGCCAAGTCAGCTGCACGGTATTGTTCACAGCCCATGCGGGGCTGGCTGGGCGGACGGTGGATTACATCATGACCGTCTGGCTAACGCTCTCGTTAGATGCTTGTGCTCATCACGTCTTCTCACTCATGCGTATCGAGATGGGCATTGTGTGGGTTTGCGCTTGTTTTTGCTGCCTCTCGTGGATTCGTGACACGTAATTCATGTGCGGATGCTCGGTGGACGTACTCGTGCACTAACGTGTGTGGTCTGTCTCCGACCTCAAGTGCGTCTTTGTATGGTTTTACTTTTGTTCCAGTAAAATCGGTTCAATTTTTATTTTATAGGTTGTGTCAATTTTGCAAAGTTTTGAATTCTTTGAATTGATCGTGGCTGAACTTGAATAAATTTGAGCTAAACACACGTTTGACATTCTTGACGTTCATGAAATGTCATCAGTTAGCCTCACTTCCATTTTATCGTATTAATCAGACTGCTTGCGTCACCCAGAAATTCTGGTCTGAAACTTATGATTTCGGTGATTTTGCTCCATTAAAGTTTCAATTAAACTCATTTAAGCGATGACCAAGCATTGGACTCGCCATGCAGCTAAAGTAGTCATCGAGTCATCGGAATAATTCTAGAGTGAAGATGGTAACTCTCAATGGTCCAGCGTTGCGCAAGTCGCATTGACCAAGTGATCTCATCAAAAATCTCCCCACGTCCCTGTGAGATGCTTGGGTTGCATGCACTTCAGTAACTCCGGCTCAAATACCCACGACCTTCTTAACTCATTCTGAGGACAATACGTCTGTGTCGTAACGAACCTAGCGAGCGTCTCTTCTTTGGCAACCACGTGGCCTGCTAATTAAAACCACTCGGGTGTTTTTTCCACCGAACGCAATCATGAAAATCTACGTCTCTGTTCGATGAGGCTTTTAACTGCGACACAAAAACTAAAGCATTGCCGAAACGTGAGCCTCCTCTCAGGGTAGACTTTGCTGTAAAATACGCTAATCTAAACATGAAAGTCTCGTCTAGAGTAGCGTCTGAAGTGGTACCGAGTCAGGCGTGACTCTGAGCGTCTTTCTTCAGCCGTCAGCGGAACGAAGTGCCGCTAATTTCCTTTCAAGAAGATAGTCACGGAGTACGAGGACAAAGTTCCTTTAAATTATTCTCATTTCGTTGTATTTGCTTCACGAAATGTTTATGCAGGGGGGTGTAGTTCGTTAACTGTAGTTCGTGTAGTTCGTTATCTCTGCCGCTTGTGCTATTCTCGTAACCCTTTGACAAATTCGTTTTCTTTTATTTGTCAAAGTTCACTGTTTTCTATTCCTAAATTATATTCACTATCTAATTCTTGAAGGAATGCATTGGGAAATTAACCGAAATTTGGATGGATTTATTTTCGTTTGAGCGTCTTCAATACCGCACGTCACTCCCAATTAGCAGCAGTTGAAGTAACCTTAAACGCTTAACAATGAGGCAGCTCTTGACATGCGTTATTGGAAAACTGATTCAACTTTTTTGAGAATGCACAAATAGATTTTTCAAAGTGAACCACGCTTTTACAAGCTTTATACGAAAACTGGGAAGTTAGTTCCTAAATAACTTTTTAAATGCCTTTATCTTCGGATATTAGTTCAGCCAAAATTCAGGCAATTATAATTTAGTTTTTCACGAGTTTTAAACGATATTTTATTTTCCTATGTTACAAAAATAGGTCCCATAGTTAGCTTCCTGAATAATGTATACTTTTAAATGGTTATTCATAATTTTTGAACAAAAAATATCTAGTTTGCAATATTTGTGGACGTATTATCTTGTGTATTGTCATGTGTACGTACACTCCTCACCTCTTGCAGCTAGCACTCAGGCTGAAACCCACTGAGAGAATAAAGTAATCGAGCAATTTATTTGTTAGGCAAGTCTGTTCCCATGAAATTGTTCTGCCTGTGAATTTCGATGCAATCTTCGTATCTTGCGTCATCACGTTGGCTAGACACTGTGCTTGCAAACTACTGAACTTTATATTGAATTTGACCAAATTGGGTGGATTGCCTTTCTAGTTGTCGAAGCTTTTATCTCGGGCGCTGCATCAAGCAATTACGTCTGTAGGTTTGAGTTCTGAGAAATTTGTCTCCTGTGGTCTTGTCGCCCGGCCCCGCTACGATCACCGACCGGATGGGCGCGGGTATTTGCCCTGCAAGTTCTACCCAGTTTTAAGATGTACTGGTCAATGATGTTTCCTGCGTTGAAACATTATTACATAATCATTTTAAAATAGAATTTATTTCTTGAGGTACAAAAAGAGCTTTCCGAAAGTTGTTTTGTCATTCGGGGAGAAATGATTCACTGTCGACAGTGCTGCGTGCTGTGTAACAAAAAATTGAAATTGTTTGCCTCTTTTATAATTTCTGTGGCTTGATATCGATGAAAAACTGAAGGATACGATTGAAAGTTGCGCTCTGAATGTCTAAATAGAGCGTCGTTCGGTTTTTATGCTGTGCTAGTAATCGTTTAAAAAACTGTTGAACTGTCCAACAAAGCTTGTAACATTTAAATCATATCGTGGACTACGGATGGCGCATGGCTAAATGTCCTAATCTGCTTGTCAACCACTTCAGATTTATAAGAAAATTTTTGAACATTTTGTAAATTATGAGAACTGTGCACAACGTTGCGAGCTGGTCGAGAGAGCAGGTATGATTTCTAGTTTCGTATGTCAAATACGAAACAATATTCAGATCATACTAGATAGCAGAACTTTCATAAACCACGACCATACTTAACCTCTGCTCGAGTTAAAACTAGATGCAAGTGCAAAATGACAGTCAATTAAAAAACTGCTGTTGAATTGTTAAGCTTCATCTATCAAACACACATTTTGGATTACAAGCAAAGAAAGACAGTGTTAGTATACAGTCGTAAACTCGGGGAGACTTGCTTGAGGTTCCTTCCTTTCTTTGTCTGTCCCTCTGAGATAGAATGCAGCCTGGTTTCCGCGTCTGGTCCCCTTGGTCGCGCAAGCAAACCTCGCCATTCCACTTCTACCGGCCCGCTCCCGTAGCAACCTTCTCCATCATCTCCCGGGCCCCCGTCCTAGCTGGGGCACTGAAACCAGAAATTTATTTAGTATTCGAATCTTTACCTATATTTTGCGCACCAAAAATTGATTCACGTTGTTTTACGATCAGATTTACATGAGTTCTTGTTATAAGGAAATTGGGTATTGGTCGTGCTCATAGACAAGAAACGATCAAGGCACAACCATATTGCTGTGGGAAATGTGAGTGTTAAATGTATTTGCAGACCTTCAGGGGCCAAGGGTGGTTTCAGTCAGACTTGCAGGACATTAACAACTTGAAAAAATTCGCTACTACGCTTCTCCCGGGCCGTACTATCATGAACGTGGGGCTCTGAAGCTCGTAAGGAGACTTATGTTGCCACTGTTCAGGCCTTAAACGAAAAATGATATCAGATCCACCCATTTTGGCGTTTAGGAAAGAACATCCTGCTCTCTTTAAAAACAACGTGGTGAAATTAATCTAATGCCGGTGGCAGAAAGATCTGAGAATGTCAGTTTTATCTGCCGTCAAGAAGCGTCCACTCGCTGAAGCCATGGAGAAGAAACGACTTGATTTCTACCAATAATAAAAGGATTGGACATCAGGGTAGTAGTAGAAAATGATGTTTAGTGGCGAAAACACGTTCAGATTAGCCTGGGGCAGACAGCTCAAAAATTGTATGTTGCCTCAGTGAGGTGTCCAAATTCGATATCGAAATCTAAGGGCATGAGAAAACGTTCTTCTCCTTTGATTGACATAAATTCATTGGACAACTGTGGATTTCAATTGAGTTTTAGCGCCTAAGAATCCTTCGAGTACGGTTTTTTTTCGGCAACCACACAATGTTGCTAAAATTCCTCAGTATTACGAAATACTATTACTCAGTCTTTCAAAACTTACTTTCATGTGTATTGAATAGTATATCTTTCTGTTACCAAAACAACTAGTTCCTTTACTGTTGCATCAGATTCTACGCTCTCTGTATTGATTCCGCTCATGAGTCACTAAAATCTCAGAATGTATGAGCCTGGCCTTCATCATATCGAACCTTCGCTTACTCGAAACCATCACTTCCAAGCCTTTCATTGTCACCATGTGTTCACCTCGGACACCTGGCTGCCGAACGCATTGCTTGAGGATAATATTTTACTGCAAGCTCTTGGTTGTAGGAGGGTTTAGGGACAACCTGCAGGTAGGTGTATAATTTTTCAACGTACGTTTTGTAACATTCACCGTGCGGCATTAATGACCGCCATGTGGCTTTCGGCGAGGCATGCAATAGCATCAACCATACGTCTGGGTTTGCCGGTGCCGAGGTCATGCTAAACATTGTGCCGTGCCAAATTTGGATCAGTGCTAATTTTAGGTGTGCTTTGTGTGCTTGCAAGCCGCAAATGCTCCGTCTGTTAAAATGAAATTTTGAAAATGGTGCCGAGGATAGCATCTACTACAGGTGATACCTTTGTTTAGACACAACTTATTTTGACGTCTACTGCAACGTATTGTAGGTCAATCTCATGACTTGTCGGCAGGTGTCTCACCATTCAAAAGATTTAATGTCTTGTGTGCAATCAGTCGAGAATGTACAGGTGATGACTTCGAAGGGACATCGTTGTAGCGGGCCTCACTGAACCACTAGATATTAAACTTTTTGAGCGTGAAATTTGAATGTTTGTCTTCAGATAAATTTTGACTGTATTGGCGTTACTGAGAAAGACACTGATAAATTTTGATGCAATGTGTGAGCAATCAGGGTACTCATTTTGATGAGTGTGCCTCGGGTAGAAATAATTCCGGAGATAACCGTCAAGACTTGACGTTTAGCTCTGCTGCATGCATGTGGCGTACGCTTAATTCGGTATTAGATTGGCGATTTGAGTTTGTGAAGCAAATTGGCGAGGAAGACATTTGTTGAATTTTCATTGCTGCACTTCATTCCTGAGTTTATGATTAAATAAACATTGTTAACAAGGATTTTCACCAATAAAATGATCGGTCTGTCTTTCAACTCAGCCCGAGCTGAGAGTTAGGTAGGCCTTCTTTTTGTTGAAATAAAATGCTTTTGTTATGTTAAGAACCATCTTTTTTTTCGGTTCACTGCTGTCTTTTTTTCTTCAGCACCTACTACTTTCTTCTTAAACTTTGATATTGTTTCATGAACTTCTTTCTCATCTTACTGTTTCTATGCCCTTTCTGCATAGATTCCGCGTTTCCTTAACTCCATACTAAATGGTGCCTTCTTCCTTCCTCTCTTTGGATCGCCTTTGTTGCGGATAGGGAGGCTTAAACTAACTAATGATCTAATCTAATCTAATCGTTCAACTCATGTTTTTAAAAATTCTTGTTTGTGTTTAAACCTTTAATGTAGGGTATTTCCGTTTTGTTCGACGCCGTGTTGAGTCCCAAAACATTTGAAAATATGATCCTCTGACCTAAGGGTATGCGAAATGAATGAAATTTCTCTAATACAACGTATGGAAGGCGGCCAGCTGTTCAAAAAAAATGTTTGGCTGCTCAAGAGTGTGTAGCGGGTGTTAAAAAGTTTCACCAGTGAGAAGCAATTTGAGTGTTTCATTCCTTTGATCAAATATCACTGTATACTTATTTCTCTGGTGTTCAACACAGCGTCTTAAGTACTAGTGTTCCTCCTGTAAGCATATTTATTTCGATCCGACGAATTCGATTAACCTAAGTCAGATGAGAGTGGATTTGTTTTTACTCTCTCATTGAATTGCCGTTTGTTTCTGAAAATGATATATTTTAAAACTCGAAGCAATGCAGCTCGTAGCTTAGTTGGAGATTCCAAATAATTGTTTATCATATCTGGTTTCTTTCTCTCACTATCGAGTGAAATTCCCATGGAAAACAAATAAATGAATTCTCTCTGGTCTCAGTAACCTAAAATTGTCAACATCTCAATGTTCAATATGAACCGTTTCTATGAAGCCCTTGGTTTCAATTCCGGGAAATGTTCTCAAAACTCGCTTAATTCATCGTGTGATAAGTTATTTAACTCGACGCAAGAACTCTTTACCTTGTCTTACATGGACGCAGATCTCAATAATTTGTCACCTGTTCTCCGGCGCGCTTGTTGAAAGACGATCTTCGTCTAACGGACTGCGCTGCTCCAATTGGCCGGCTCCGCCCTGGGGAAGCCTTTTTTTGTCCAAGGGAATGAGAAAAATTCGGGTAAAATTCTGGGTATGCATGTAAGTTCGTTTGTCGCTTCCTCGTGCGAATAAATTGGTTAAACTGTCTGCGCGCATTCTTAGGGCAAGTTCGACGCCTCTTATAACGCAGGTTCACACGCAACTTCGTTAATTGATGCGCGTTTTTGCGCTGCTTCCTTAATTGCCGCTAATTAACGCATTAGTGGCGCCGCTTGTCACTCGCCTCTAAGCCGCACTCATACGGCGATTATTTGAGGCTGGATACCTTTTGATTTATTAGGAAGCAATGAATAGTCGGATCTCCTTTGGAATAAAATGTAGATACCCACTCCAGCTTAGCAGACATAAATAAGTTCTTTTCAGCTGCCCACCGAGACGCGCGTGGGATGATTCAGTAGAAGTGACGAGTCTATTAGTGAGAGATGTAGTCAGTCTTCGTTATGTGTATGCTGCGCGAGACGGCGCTTGGTTGTTACGTTTACCAAAACCGGGTATTAAATTTGAATTTACAATAGAATAATTTACTGTTCAGCACCTGTTATTGTTATGTCCAGCTCATGTCGGTGCTCAATGTACCTTTTTCTAGCGAAGTTTATGATGGACGTCTGCACTTATTTGTACAGTATTTCTTAAAGTTAATTCGGTTCATTCGTCATGTATGAAGTTTTTTAAGTAAAGTCACTCGAGCATCTCCTAATCATTTTTTCTACGGGAATATGCGCAGAAAAGGAGTGTCCTTGGAAGCGCCTAGAGGAGTTAGAGCTTGTTCACAGTCAGTGGAATCCCTCACGTCTTCCTAATTAAGGATGGCAAGTTTGCTGATGTTGCTTGCAATCACTATTTCTTGACAGCTTACCGATTCCCTCTGCCTTGCTGAGTTACCTAGTTAGCAACAGCGTAAACATTCAATTATTGAGTACCTAATCATAACCGTGCATTTGTGTCTCGCGTAGAGGTATACAAATTTCATTCATCTAACGTTTTCCCATAGCATTTTCTATTAATTAAGGTAAGTTGTATTACGAAATCCCTGGTTGTGTAACGAAATAGCGGCTGAAAATCTTCTGATCGGCAAATGTAACTTATGTACCTAGTATAGGCGTGACCCAAGGAATGCGTGTGTTATCCCCGCAAACGGGCATTGAAAAAGTATCATGCGTTGTCACTGCGAAATACAACTGGGTGGGCCAGGTAGTGTACGGAACCAGTACAATATTTAGGTCTACGTCCCGCAAATTCGGGATTTTAGACACCATTACTTAACGAGAGCTTGTTTTAAAATAAAATTCATACGCTGGGTAACGTTTGCTATAACGGATTGTCTTCTGCAGTACCTGAATTTAGGGTTTCATACAGTACGGGTCTCGGTTCTGAAATAAAGTCTGAGGGATGCAGCTGAAGGGGCAGAAGCTCAGGAGCGGGTCGAGTGTAGTTCGCTGTGCTGTTGGTATGTGGCGCTCCTCTGACAACCACATCACTTCTTGTCGGGGTGCAAGTCTCGTGTGTTCAGAGTGGACTCCTGTTAGCATATGCAGTAGAAAAATAAGGACTTTGATTGAAGTAGAAATCGAAAACCAGCTGCTCAATTCTACTCAAAAAGTAAGTCCCAATATGACCGACCTACCATTGTTTAAAATGACAGATATTCCATTAGGATTTGTTTCCTTCCCCCTCACTCTATTTGAAATTTTATTTTACAACAATATGAAAGGCTCTTATTGTTCTTATTTTCTTTTTTGCTGAGGAAAACTGTTGTGTATGTGCTAGCTATTTTCATTAAAATATTCGAAGCGCCTCTGTTTACTTGAGATTGTTTAAATAAATTCCACATTTAATATATGAATATTTTACCGCTACTCGTTGATTTCTCATTCTTTTTTGGGTTTATTTCAGGTTCGTAAGAGAATACGAGTGATCGCTACCCGCCCTCAAGCAGGAGTCTCCTGCGCGTGAGTACCGACTGACAGCACCTCAGAGGTGCTGGAGAAGCGTAGAACCATGAACCTCTCTGTTCATGAGATTTTCTCCTAACTTTACTTGAGAATTTACCATCATTGAAGAGCAAGAAGCGTACCTTACAGTGGTTGGACAAAATAATAAGTGCAGCCTCTGCAACGGTCAGTAAAATTATAGATACCCTGGCGATAAAGTTACACTGGGTATAAAGATACTTGACGATTTATGCCAGAAAAGTTGGGTTCGTAGTAATGTGCTAAGACGCTGCTCTACATCGGGTGAGAGAATCTCTTTCTGCTCTAGCTCTGGAGATACACAATGCACTGATCGTTTTTTACGAGAGTATGTTTAATGAAAACTTGCGACGGCTCTAGGAAGTTAATTGCTTCATTTAACGTGCGCGGTGTTCTCGTGAGGATTTTTTAAATTGGTCTGCATGTTACAAGTGATCGTTCGGTTACCGACTTTATTTTCTGTTGTTTGAAGTTCTACTTCGTCATCGAGAAAGCTGCTTACTGCACACTGCGTAGAACAACTCCATGTAATTTATGTGCCTTCCTATCTTAACTGATAGATCATTTCCTGCATTGTACGTGGAAATTTCTTAATTCAACTTCATTATTATTTTCCATAACGCTCCTATGAATGACAAACCGACATAGTGCTAGAAACTATTTGTACGCAGGGTTGGGCGATTACTTGCTATATAGCGCTTAAAGGATAACGTACTATGTAGTGCTAGGGATGACTTGCTACGCAGCACTTGATGTCTTGCTACAAAACGCTTGAGGATGACTTGCAACATAATACTTGAAGAAGATGACTCGCTACGTATCACTTAGGGTCGTCTTGCTGCATAACGTTTGAAGATGATTGATTACATAGAGCGTGCGAATAGTTTGTTAGATAACAAGCTTAACATAGTACTAATGACTCGCTACATAGTACTTGCGAATGACTTGCTACGCAGTGCTTAGGGATAATTTGTTACATTGTGCTTGGGGATGACTTGCTCCTTTGCACTTAGGGACGACTTGCTACATTGTTCTTAGGGATGACTTGCTATATTGTGCTTGGGGATAACTTGCTAAATTGTGCTTGGGGATGACTTGCTACGTTGCGCTTGGGGATGACTTGCTACATTGCGCTAGGGGATGACTTGCTCCTTTGCACTTAGGGACGACTTGCAACATGGTTCTTGGGGATGACTTGCTAAATTGTGCTTGGAGATAACTTGCTAAATTGTGCTTGGGGATGACTTGCTACGTTAATTGCGCTTGAGGATGACTTGCCACATTGCTCTTGGGGATGACTTGCTACATTGTGCTTGGAGATGACTTGCTACGTTGCGCTTGGGGATGACTTGCTACGTTAATTGCGCTTGAAGATGACTTGCTACATTTCATTTGGGGTTGACTGAGCTCTCAGAGCTCTGAGATAACTTGCTACATTCTATTGAGGAAGACTTGATGCACTGTGACAAAACTCACTCGTCCTTCCTTGACTTGCGAGCTTGAAAGGTAACTTGAAATTTCCCACTGAGGCTGAACCCGGCGTGAACGTGAGGGTTCTGTCCTCCGCAAGCTGCTCATCGCAGGGCAAAAATAAGAGCTTCCTGCGCGCCCGCCAGTACAACAGGTCTTCTGTGCCGGCCCAGAGAGCTATTTATCGGCGCTTTATTTCGAGTGCCCGCACCGATTTATGGGGCTGAAGCAGACCGCCGCAATGAGCACTTCAATCTCAACTGTTCACTTTGCTTCAAGACAGGCGATTGTGAACGGTGTACGTGTAGTTCAGGGCTTCCATAGGATTATTGTTATTCGAGGAGTCCAGTCTACCGAGCCTTTGTATGTTTCTCTCAAATCAGTGAAGTACGATTCATGAATGGGTTCTTGGTCATTGAATGTAGTCCGCAGGTTTTGTTCGTGACACCCATTTCATTGCCTTGTATGAATCTTGTATATTTTACGCACAGCATCCTGAATTTAAAGGCATTTAATTTGAGCTGATCAGCCATAAATTGGAAAACGAATTTACTTACTTTGTTTTGTTCTTAGATACATATATATTACTAGTTTGAAAACCTGCTTTAGGATAACTATTTGTAAATAATTAGGGAAAATACAGTTTTCATTTGATGGGTGTAATGATGGTGTGGCAGAATTTTTTTCAGGAATTCTCGGAGATTTTGCCTTGTTCAAGGTTCAGGACATCACCAGCTTGTGTTTCACTTAAAAATTACAGCATGTGCAGAAAAATTCCCTGGCAGGAAATGAGCTCGGTCATTCATTTATTCTGTTAGCCTTCATGGCATGATTCAAAGTTGGTTCATAGTTTCTTCTACAGTAATTTTCTACCGTAATGAAATGCTTTCGTGGTTCATTCATTCTGTTAGCCTTCATGGTATGATTCAAAGTTGGTTCATAGTTTCTTCTACAGTAACTTTCTACCGTAATGAAATGCTTTCGTGGTTCATTCATTCTGTTAGCCTTCATGGTATGATTCAAAGTTGGTTCATAGTTTCTTCTAAACTAATTTTGTACCGTAATGAAATGCTTTCGTGGCATGTGTTACCTTTACTTTTTGCTCATGTTACATATCCGTGTTCTCGATATTCACTATAAATTATTTTCTCATTTAATTTGGGTTCCTGCTTCAATTTCTTTCACTCATGTAGTTTTTATGGTTTAAATTTACAATTTCGCCAGCGTATGGAATTTTGCAAATAATTTTTCTATCTTCTTTTGCTTTGACACCTTTCTCCTTTCGTTTCGCTGAGCAAAATATCTTAATCCTCTACATAACTTTCTTCCTAGCCGTGATCTCGGAATTCCCGCACAGATTTATCTTCTCCCCTGACCACGTCCACATCGCTCCTGCCCTCGGGCCTGCGCCCGCCGTGCCCTCATAACTGGGCTTCCCTCAAGACAGTCCCGCCACAGTTGCCCTAATCGCGCTGAATTAAAGCGAGCACACAGCCGGACACACGCAACTGCCGGCTGGTCCAGTGAGCTCGCAGACACCCGGAAATTGTGTTAGTGTCTGCCATTTCATCTCCTTGCTGGTCGCTCCTCAGCCCTCACTTCTGACGCCCCATTACCAGTCTTGAAGTGCGTCAGTGAAAATTTATGAGTTATGGATGCAAGGTCCTGCACTATGCTAGGTTACCTGAATGTTCTTGTTCCCACTCCTAAAAGTTCTGATGAGTGTGTGTGTGTATGTTTTGTGGAAGTTAGAAAAAAATCTGTTTTCCATGCGTAAATGTTTTATATTCGTCAGAAAATGAGAGGATGGCCAAAACGCAAATTCAATCTCTGTTCAAACGGTTATTTTATGGAAACATACGTCGTATTTCTGTTATATTTCTCGACTCGTTGGCATTCCATAAAATCAACGTCTTGCTTTAGACGTGATTGAACATACCAGTGAGCTGGAATTGCCTTATAAAAAATTCCAGGTCTGTCTGTGTGCTTAGATTTTCTGAACGTAACTCATGACGTTTGTACCTTGACGTTGGTGGCTGAGTCTGAGTACATGTTCACAATTAAACAACTTCTCATTTGTAGTCCATTTACAGGATATGTTTTCCACGTATGAGAGTGTTTTTATTAGAATACTCACTTTATTCATTCGCAACACTCTCAGTTTTGATATTTCAAGTTTTTGTTGCCGTTCACCGATGGGAAGAATAGCGTGAAGAGTGAATTGAATGAGTTGCAGGCGACGCAAATATTACTTTCAAAATACCTTAAAATTATTTATGGTGTGGCGAGCTGGATAGTTTCATGCGTTTTGAAAAATCTATAGTTCCCATTGATTGCAATAGCAAAACTGAAGGCGCGAGCAAATTCTCTCTGTACCATGCTGAGCGATACGCATTCAATTGCGAAAGTTGGATGAAGCGAGTGGGCTGCACCTACGAAGGCCTTGTATTGATTTACACGGGTAAATTAATAGCGTTGCTTTAAAATTTGTTCGTATTCGTAAAATGGTGTTCACATTCTCGCATCAAGCGTGATTTATTACACGCTACTTGAGCTCTCTACGACGGCGCGTTCTCGTTTGCACTGCACCGGAACTGCCGTGGCAGAGCGGAGAGCAGCTTGTATGTGGTGTTGTTGGAGCTACAAGTGCTGCCTCTCCCACCCTGAGCTGCTGACGACCGCATCATCTAATTAACGCATGCCCGCACGCTAACAAGGCTGGGGCGCGTCTCCCTACGCTGCCTTATGTGTCCTGGGGCCGGCCTTGCTGTCACAACGCGTGCTTTCATTTCTCTCTTTTTTACCACTACTTTCCGGCCGCTTGTTCAGTTACCCGCTATTTTTAAGCATGGCTACATTTACTCATTTATCTGTTGCGGCGAGGTATCTATGTCAGTATTCGTTTGATATCCCTCGGTGGTCAAGTCTGTATTGCATGCTGTGATAGAAATAATGACCTATTACTGGTGAATGATTTAATCAGCACTTGAATGTCCCGTTTTGCTTTTCAACTCCTATAAAACGTGTTCCCCTAAGCGCTTTTCATTGATGCATTTGTTTCACTCATGCATAATACAGTAGTTTTTTTCAAACAATTATTTTCCATTTATTGAAAATTTATACCTGCGAAACAATGTTCTATTTGACATGAACTTCGTTTTAGTAAATGCGTGGCCCGGAATTTTCATTCGTATAAATTTATCAATTCCACTTCATACTTCACAAAGTTATAGCAGTATTGTACGTTGTACATTCTCTGCCCGCTTCACTCCTTTGCCAGGACCTGCCTAATTGCTTCTAACTCGCTCAATAAAAACAAGTCACCGTTTCAAGACACTCTCTGGGCGGTGCGTTGCGCTCTTGAATGAAGTTGCTCTTGTCATTGCCTTTGTAGAGTGTAGGTACGTCACGCGTTCTTGTGTTTCAGGGCGGGGTCATCACCATTGTTGAAGTTGCCTATAACTGCTCTAGAAAAGTGTCGACTAGATCGAAGATACGCGTAAATATGGATTCTATCGTGTGAAAGATTATCCACGAGGGAGATAGATAAATTGTAACGTGAATGGATGGATGACTAGAAACTAAAATATTTCCCATCTTGGGGGTTACAGAAATCGCAAAGGTTTTTTTTTGTCTAATACCCGTGGTGTGCTGAAGGTGAGGTTCTCGAGACTTGCCTTTCGGATGCAGCTGAGACTCTGTGAAGCTTTTCGTTTCAACTGGCTGAGTACTTGTCTGGTTATTTAAATTTTACTTCGATGCAAAGTCTAGTGAAAGCTTCAGTGTTGCAACTGCCCTGTTCCAACGATTTTTAAAAGTATAGATGAGCTCCTCTCATGCACAGCCACTGCTGAAATCCAGCGGTTCTAAGTCGGTGCTCAGTCCTCGACGTGTGCGCTTAAAAATGCGAGACAAGCGACTGTGTGCCAAGTATAGCACCCCTGCTTATTCATTCTGTTAGTATTTTTTAAATAAATGATGTTTTTTCTTGGCTGGGTTTCACGATGGTAATTATTTGAAATGATGTTCTGTGTTCTGAGCATTCATTTACAATTGAATTGAATTTGAATCTCACCTAAGAAGCATCTTCACGTTTGATTCATGCAGGTGTTTTCCTTGAGGAGTCTTCCTACTCCGTATCATTTTCATTGTCTTTGAGGATAACTCATGAAATTCTATTTCAAATTGTTAAGGTCGTTATTTACTCGTTACCGGGTTCACATTCACTCAAGTGTTAGCTGAAAAGTATTTCGATAAGGGAACCACAAGCTGTGAAAAGTTATGATTCATCTTGAAATATCTACACTGATCCGTGCTAATTCTGTTTCGTCCGATCATGAAATTCTACAAAACACCTCATGATCACGAGCGATAACAAACCAATGTGTCATTCTAAACTTGCAGCGTTCAGTGTTACACCGATTATAAAATGCGTTGATCGTGGCGTCAACTCCATGCTGAAATTTAGAACAATAGTACAGATTTTCAGCGCTTCAAATTCCTGATTGACTTGAATGGAGGTCAACACACTGGTGCCGTGCGTCGTCCTGCGAGAGCTTTTTGCCTGCACTCCCTATATCCCGTCCCGCTTTCCGGCCAAATTGGGTTTTTCTTCATTTGCGAAAAGATTTTGGGAGAGAGGGCACATTAACTTGAATTTTACCTCCATCAATTCATATTGAGAAAGTTTGAATTTGAAAATTTTTTCTGAAAGAGGCTGATCTGGCAACACTGCCTCCGGGCATTCCTAGCATGCCTCGACATCCTGCGTGCTTGTGGCCGGTTGATCTTCCTGTGCCGTTTTTGACCCGACATCAATTGCTTTCTTATGTTGACTGCTGCTCATACTGCGCTCGGAGAGAAAGCTTTCAAGCATATCTTTTGCACTGTTGTTGAGCATACCTTTATTTTTCTGACGTACTGCAAAGACGTTCTGAAGGATAGAATTACAGCTGATAATATGTTCTTGTTATGTATGGAATGTGTTGCAATGTTTACAAACAACTAATTCACTTTTACGTCCTTGAAAAAAATGCTCTAAAAGAACTGAAAAACATGATAATAACTTTTGTACAATTTTCATTAGTTTCTTGGGACGAGTAACAACGGTCACTATGTCATACTTATATTTTCTTGATGTACCGAAGGAATAGGTTTGGGTAACATTAGTTATTGTTTTCAATGATCATTCAAGATAAAGCTTAATAGAACCTCGTAAAATGTGCAGCAGGTGTCCCAATACAATGGTAAAACGTACTTTTCTTCATTTCGTAAACCACGCCAACAAATCACTATTTCCTTTAGTGAAGCAAAATCTGGATTCTACACTTTTTCGGGCTTTCTCAGTGTTGCCCGAGTTCTTAATTTCGACTTAGGTATAGAAACAGCCCACTTGTGTCCCTAATAAGCACGGATCATTTGATCGTTGATTTTTGTCGGAGTTGTTTGTTACACATGAAAAATCACATTTTTGTGATTATTCATTTGGCTCAATTACTGCTATATTTAAGGGTAGTTGGCGAAAGGATAGATCCATGACGTGGTAAGGTAAGGCGTTCAGATGGTGCCTTCTGGCGTTGCCCTGGCGTAGCTGGGGCGGTAATTGGTATTATGGTGCTGAAGATCGTAGAATTGCACAAATGCTAAATTTTGAACAACAGATCTCTCACGAGATGGCAATTCTTTTTTGTTCCTTTTTGAAGAAATTCTAAGGAAATGTCGTTGGCCAGACGCAATCTTCCCTCGTAGCGTTGCAGTTATCTGATGTGATACAAAAAGTTGTGTGAAACACAGCAAACCTAGCTCATAGAGTAGCTCACAAACTTTTATTTGTGTTCTAATTACAAAAAAATAAACGCAATTCTTCTTTAGATTAGAGAATAATTTTGAATGCATTAATTTGAATCATTTATATTTGCGTAATAAATTCCAGTAGTAGATTTATTATTAGAAGTGAAAAACAATGTAGCTGTTAAAGATGGAAATCTGTTGGAGCCTGCTGACTTAGTGATCTTATCTCTGCGCTTGATCTGTTTTTTTTTTTCAAGTCCGTACGTGCAACAACACAGTAATTTGAACCTGGCCGATGCTCTGCCTTGTTTGTCCAGTATCTGCTGGACTTTTTAAAGTCTGTTTTGTTTTTTCTCCCATTTAAATTTTTCCATGCGTTAGGTTAGAAAGATTCTATCTGAACGTCATGATACTTGTGCTTACGTAAGACTCGGTACTTCATTTGTTCATGTTTAGTATAACGGTGAAATTAACACATAATCTGTTTTGCATTTCATTTCAGCTTACCTGATTATCATTTGATTTAATTTTAGCTGCTGTGGAGTTGCTGATCGAGTTTACTGATAATAACTCAACACTAGTTGAGTAGTTAAGCAAAGCAACTTGTATAAATTAATTAGCACTGACTTCTGGCACTGCATAGCCCTCTTGGCTCTTCGATTGTTAATTACAGTTACCGATACATTCGTGGGTACACAATCTGCTGCGCCCGGTGTTTGCTTCCTTTCTAAATTGCAGGTGTTTTTCATTTACATTCGTACATTTCTTCGACTGCCGTTGTGATTTTTTCGTTTGTCTGCTGCTTACGAAAAAGCTCAGCCTCGCTTCCGCCGAAGGTAAGTGGCGCTAGCGCAAAAAATTTACAGTGTACTTATACGTGCATGGGTTCGTTCTGCTCGTAAGAGAGTTGCGGAATTTTTTCCATGACTTTTACTATAATACACCAACAGCATTGCCTAATATGACTTTATCTTTATTGCAACTCGTTTTACATCAGTCGATCCACTTTCAGGTGCGCGCCATATTGTGCATAAGATGGCTGGCTCGTGTGTTGTGTAAGAAATTATTTTCCGGTGTTACCGGCTCCGTTTCTTTGAAGTTACTATAGTCGATAAGTGCTCTTTTATTGATTGACATGAGGCGCTGTTGTATGGGACTCCTATCTCCCTGCACATGATAAGATGCCGCCGTGTATGGCATAGTGCGCCTCTTCTTCTCCGCGATCCCGGCCTAATGCGCCCGTGAGGCGGGTGGGTGGCTCGGCTGTACGGGTTCACGTGACGCGTCCGCCGTGCGCCCGGCCGACACCGCCGCTCCCGCTCTTGCCGACAAACTGCTACTGTATTATGAAATCATACCCGTGGACAGCGTCTTGGTGTACGTTTCTTTTCAATCATTAAGTCTTGAATAGCATAAGTGTTAAACTTTTCTTTGACAAGTATTAGTGGAAAACCTTTCATTTTCTGACGATTTTTCGAGTTTCGTTTTTTTACACTATTTCCTTACTGGGTATTGAGACCATTTTGAGTTTGATATCCTCTTACTTTTTTCTTTAATTTTATTCTGAAACTTTGTGTTTGATTTATAGACAGTCCTTCCTGAAATGAGGCTCAGCATCTCTGAGTAAATACATCTGTAGCTTATTTTGAAAGTTAAGACGAGTACTCTCGTAGACGATTCAGAAAAAATATTGGGTTAAAACGTGTAAACCGGTGTTTGCGGAGTAGAGAATAAGAAGATTCATCTTTACACCTTCGAAGCGAGGATTTTTCAGTTTTGTTTTGTTTGTAATGTTAATGGGAAAAGCCTAAGTGGTTTTTAATCAGTTTTGCAATCGCGTGCTCTGGCAATACTTTTTGTAGACTTCTTGTATTTATTTATTTATTTTTTAGTTCTTAACTTCTTTGTATGCATAATTTTTACGATAATGTGAACTGGATGACACGTTTGCGTGCTCAAGAGATCTATAAAAAAGTATCCTTCATATGTAATGCAATTTATGTTGTTGACTTTTCACTCACATGTGATTGAACATTTATTCCCCTCGTCTGATTGAACATTTCTTCCTCTTATCTCAATTGAGGGATCCTTATTACTTGTATCAGCACAATGACTAGAACGTCTTAATTTTGTCAGGTTTGTAGTTGGCTTTTTACGATCCGTTTCTTCCCAATGTACATAAAAACTTTTAGTGAGGGCGCTTTTGGACACCTGTCATGCGAAGTATTTTTTTGACGAGTGTGTGGGCAAATAAATGGTCTCATCTTGTGTTTTTCAAATTTCACTGTGCTTTGATTTGTAGAAGCAGTTATTTCTAATATGCTATATTGCCTGGAGGCGCAGAAATACGAGTATACAGTTTCTCACACTGCATGCTGCTAAATTAAGCCGCCATTGATGGCTTGCGTGCTAGTGTCCATGGGTGCGCGCACTTGCGAAGTCTGCTCGTGGTGTGCGAGCTGCCGATGTTCCCATTGCGACGTTTTGCGCTGAATGTCGAGCAGGTGGCAGCTTCATAGGCACCACAGCATGTGCACCAGAAGCCGTAATGCTCAGACCAAGGTTACGAGACTGGCCTTCTCGTCTGGGCAGAAGGATCACAAGGCTTTCTCGAATATAATTTGGCCGTAAAGTTTACTCAATATCTGTTCAACAATGAAGGGTTGCCAAACGCTGAGTTGTCTTTGTGACTAAATTAAAAAAAATGTTCAAATTTTAGAACTTAGACCAATTAAAAAGCCATTCTGACGATCCTGGGTCAGAGTGGTCTTTTGCAATCTAAAACTGAAGGGTTTCAGAGTGGTTTGAGTGGCCGAGATTGAAGAGCTACTACATAACGAGCGGTCGAGATTGATTACAAGTGTCAAAAAAATGAGTGCTCATGCAGGGAACAAACACATGGCGAATGAGCTCATTGAGTCGGGAACTTGATTGTGACCCGTGTGAGAATGACCAGAAAAGGAGAGCTCAAGAAATTAGGGTTACAAAAACAATAGGATATAATTGCGAAGAGGGCAAAGGTAGAATATGATACAAGTGGCCGAGTGAGCAGGAGTGGCAGGTGTGTGGAAGTGTCCATTCTGAGAAGGCTGCCGCAGGCCACCAATTGTGACGAGGACCGTGGCTGATGAGGGACAAGGACTCACACTTCCCCCTCACTGCCTCTGCCTTCACGGTGGTGCCTTGCAGCAACTGACCCTACCTTCGTACCGTGCGATGTGTAGCAGTTCTCTGCAGCATCGGCCTCTGTATACTCTCCCGTGTGACGGGCTAGCCTAACCTCTCTCACGCCCTCGCATCTGAGTTTATGGTCACATCTGATCATACATGCAAAGTGTATCACTTGAGAGGATATTGTTAAAGAAACCGTTATATCGGAAATCCTTGTGTGGTTTTGATGGTGGTGTTCATCGACTGAAGTCAAGCGATATTTCTATAATAATTTACTCGTGTAATAAATTTCTGTTAGTATGATTTTAAATAACAATTTTGGCATAAGTGAAGTTATTTGTCTTCAGCTACAACGTTTGGCATTCGTGCAAGGTATGCTGCGGTGCATATAAAGTCCTTCCCACCGGCCGTTCTAAAGTCACGTTCAGTATTTTGAAAACCAAATTTGAAAAGAGATTCCAAGACTTAATCAAAGTGAAAGACGTTTAAAATTAGGTGCAAATGAAAATGATTGACTTCATTCTCTGTTGTATGAACGAGAGCAAAGCTGAAAATTAAGGAAGAGGGTAAAACAGTGTGTGTTCAGATTGACACCCTTTTAAATCGCAAGATTTTTCATGCGATTATTTCTTTGCTGTTGCGGTTAAATTGCGCTGTAGATGCTGAAGATGTGCCAACTGCTTTGTGTAAAGCCGTCATATTTCGCTGAAGGTTATGAGGAGGCCTTGCGACGTCCCAACTAAATTTCACAAACGTGGTTGACTGCATCGGTGGCGCAGCCATTTTATATCATTTACTGTAAGAGCATTTGAATTACTCTTTACGGAATGAAGTATGTTTCTGAAGACACTCCTGGAAACACTAATATTCTTGTATCGGTGATTTCAAATTTTTCTAATTGTACCCTTGGGAGATCGCGGAGTTTGATATAATATCAAATGTTGAAAAAAAGCTCTCTGTTTCTGACTGTAATTAAATATTCGTCATCATAGTACTGGAGAATAATGCATCTTAAGTTGAAGGATCCCAATACTTGCATAATATCTGAGGCTAGGGGTTAACTATGCGAGAGCTATAGAATACCGTTCTGTTGGTCAAGTAGACTCGAAGTATCGTGCTCGTTGTTACACAACATAGTCGTACGTCATGGAACCGATTAACTTCTTAACCCCGTTGTACATGAAAAAATTCTGGTTTTGCACGCCACCTCTATAACAGCGCACTCGATCACTTTGCTAATTATGCTAGCCTTTTCTGACTGAAATAATGACCCTCTCTAGCAATTCTTTCATGTTTCGCTCACTTGTGCGCTTGTTCTGTTTCGTAATAATTAGTGGACTGTAAATATGAAACTGTGATCCTGTAGCCAGTCGTTTCAGGCGACAGATAGTCTAACCCAATTGTTAGTTGTACGTATCGAAAGGATTTATTTAATTCTTGAGATTATTGGTCAGAACTAACGATAGGAGAACATTCCTGTTGTGCACTTGAGCACAGTATTGCTTGGTAACGTACCACGGCATTTGTACTTGTGTCAGAGGAGTAGCCCTACGTGTGAATGCATTGTCAGGAAGCGATATTTCTCAGGTGGTTTCATTTTATGAATACATTTGGCGCTTTAGAGCAGAACGGCTGCATCAGACCTTGGCGGTGTTTTTGAGGAGATCCTATTATTCTGCACCTTACTTCGAACGTCAGTGCTACGGTTACCGAATTGACACTTTTTCTGCTCAGAATAATCGAAGTCCACCTTATTTTAGACAAAAATTGCCCATGAAAATGATTTACTGATTTACGATATTGAGGGATTTTTATTACCTGCGTTATTTTCAGCATCATTTTTTATTTTCATAATTTTTTCGAGAAAAAGACCAATGTGGAAATCATGACATGCCCCAGTACCCTAACTGTGTGGCACACACGCTTACTCAATCAACAGGATGCTTAATTATTACTATTCTCATTACAAAAGCGATGCGAAAAAATCGTATTGGGAATAACGTCAAGAAGTGGATGCTTTTAAATCCAGATTTCTGATTACAGCCACCAAGTGTTATATGTTATCAATATTTGGTTTTTACCCAGAATTTTCCCCTTTTTCCACGGCGTGAATTATCCGTCAAAAATGCCAAATCTGCAGTGTTGCGTTCAATTCATTCTTGATGATACTTCTTTTCTCAGACACCCATGAATCAATCGCTTGAACTTGCCCGACGTATTCACGGGCCTCTTTACTCGCACTCCCCGACTTTTGTGCTGCATAGCGTGACTCATGCGGAATCTACTCAATGCTGCTCAAGGCTGCAGTTAACAATCAGTGGTTGTGTGGCAGTGTCTTCTTACGCGGCAACTCGCAGTTGACAGGCCACATTCCACCTGCCGTAAACACGGCCTCCTGGTCATGAGCAACCATGGTTTCAATTTAACTTCTCATCGTTCCTGAATAATCCTCATGTTGCTCGCTAGTAGGGGGCTTCGTGTATACCGTGAGAGGCACTTGACTGCTGAATGAGGTACATTTGTGGGTATATTTGCTCACCCATTACGAGCTCCGACCGCCTCGAACGGTTTCAATTCTTGCCGATTTTGAAGGGAATGCATTCGTGTGGCTCTCAAATGTCGGCGATTTCGTGAATGTGTCATTGGCAAATCTGTATGCATTGCGGTAAAATTTCACTCTTTGCATTAGGGACTATCGACGTTGTAACGTTGGTCCAGTTTTGTTTTAGCATTAGTAATTGATATAAAAGAAATGAATTGAGTGAATTCTTAGCGTCTATGGAGTGTAAAATTACGTCTCTTGTGAATGAGTCATACGAGTTAGTTTAGTGTGTAGATTTATACGTTATCATTCGAGTCTCCATATGCAGAACCCTTCATGCGAGATTCTCTAAAATTATGGTAATCGCTTTAGCTTTACCAAGATTATTTTACTTTAAACTGACATCCTAAAAATTCATAAAAAGTTTAGTGAAAGCACAGAGATGGAACCCTATAAACTTCAAATTTGCATCCTGTTAATTGCTATCTTGCTATCAGCGATCCAGTCTGGGCTCGCAAGCATCGATACGTTAATGTGTTTCAATCCATCATTTGAAAATGAAAAGCAGTGGAGTACTTTTTTTTTATTCAAAATGCTTTCAATAATCTAATGAATCCGTATATGAGTGTAACATCCTTCAAATTTATAATGATATGACTAAAATGCTCTTTCAACAAACAACTGATGTTAACGTCAGCAGTTTTTCTGTTTAGTTTATGGCGACAATTGCTTTTTAGACTAAATCATTTTTTGTATCAATTTTTGGCTAAAAGTAACCCGTTTCTATTTCCTTCCCTGAGTTATTTAATATTTTTGTCGTGTTTGCGGATTGTAGGCGTATTCCTGCCCTGTCTTCGATATCTCGCACTTCTGACTTCTATTCTCGTTCGATAGGAAGTAGTGAACTTCACGATTTCTATGAAAGTCTTTTGAAGCCCAGGTTCCATCGCTATTATTGAGAAAATCATGGCTTCTCACGACTCAATCTTCCTCGGACCACTTGACTGCAGGGCGGTAATGTCATCAGCGTGAAATTCCCCACAATCTACAGGACAGCGGGACCAATTGCCGGAAGCGAGCTGTGCCCTACAGTTCCGGCGCTCGACATGTCAGTCTTTATTTTCGCGTTGATCACGCATACCACTTTCTTGAAGAAAGTAAAGAAGATATACAAACTCCATCAGGTTCGGCAATCTTTGAAGCTGAATTACATTTGCTGAATGAAAGAAATACTGCTAGATAGGGAAGCAATATTTATAAAGAAGTGTCAGATACAACCTGTTCAAGTCTTATTTCATGACTCGTAGGTCTATCTATATGCCATTTGAAGTCCAACGACAGTATCAATTTTCTTCTAGCGCGACAAGTTTTTCCATTGAGAAGTTCACATTTAGTGGGTGGCAATCTCAATGATAGAAGTCCCAGAGATACAGCTAGCTGCAGGTCGCAATTGGGGTTCACTTGTTACAGCAGCCAATCTTCTAGCTCCAACTGCCACTTGCTGCTGTTGCCACCATATTTACCGCTCAACATCTGACCATAACACTGTTGCCAACTTCAACGCTAGTGATTCAATGAATATTTCTTAAGAGGTTAAAGGTTTAACATTGAATACTTTTTATAAGGTTTCTTGTGGTGATCTAGGATGATAAGTCACAGAAAACGCATTTTCCTGGTCCAGTTGCTGCGTTACTTGCCAGCCATCAGTAAGCCACGACTCTGCTGTCTAAATTGAAACTGATGGTAGTTTGAGTTTTTGATCGGGGCTGTTTTATGGAGTTGAGAGTTGGCATTTGTTCGATCACTCACAGGTGGTTTAGAAGCGTGTTTGGGCTGTTAAGATGTTACTATCATGCACTTGGTGCTCTTCCAGTGTAATATTTGCTAGGATCAGAATTGATTTATGTTGGTACGAGTTCTCGATAAAGTTTTTATTGGAAGCTTGAATACAAAGAACTAGCATCGATTTGCGAACATGAACTTTGCTGCCGCCACGTAGCTGATGTCAGCCCTCGTTGGATATGTGTGGACATTGGACACACGTTTGTGTTTTGTAGCACATTTCAGCATCTTTATAAAACTATAAGTTTGATGGAAAGTGTGTGATATTAGATATATTCTGACGTATTATGTGGTAGTATTTCTGATATTTTTTATTAATTTTGTGACTTGAAGGATAGAATTCACTAAGAGTGTAGGCTTTGAGTGCGTATACATAGGGAATTCCAGTATTTTGAAAAGCATCTTATCTAGCCTTTTAGTCTTTAGATTTCTTACTTTAATTTTGATACATCTGATTAAAGGCATAAATGTTGCAAGTCTATTATTAAGGTACATTTTTTGCTGCTCACATGACTCAAATTGATTTGCTCAATATTGTATAATCCTCTTTTAAATTTCGCTACTCTGTTTTGCAAAGTATTCGGAAGTAGAGCGAGGATAATTTTTCTCATTTAGTTTTAGCCATAAATTGCAATTTACATCAAGATTAAGTGATGATACAGCACTTGCTCTTACTGATATCTGCCTTAAGATATTCTCTATGCTGGCCGAAAAATTTTTTCAAAAATTCTACGTTGTGCATGAGTGAATATGCCCATTACTCTGAAACCTCATTTTAACATCTGGAAATAGGAACCGTGATATTACTTGGGATTGGAAATAGTTGCAAATGAGAAATGCGAAGGGTTTGGTGCCTATACCTAATAATTTTGATCATCGTTGGAAAATGAAGAGCTTCAATTATTTTTGAAATATTTTTGCGTAACGAGTGCCGAAATACACCTACAATACACCGAAATACACCGAAATACACCTACAGAAAACTGTCTGCAAAAACAGTTCACTGTGGTATCCACTGAATTTCAAGTAGACTATCAGTGAGTTACTATAGTGAAATATTTCCTTTCAAAGAAGTGAGCATTGATTTACATGGGCTTAAATTTCCTCTCCGCCACCCGGGACACAACTAGTGAGCCGAGCCATTCATCTCATAGCATGACACCTTCGTTAAGCGCCACGCTTTCCAGTCGATGCCCTTATTTGCGACACGTGAACTCTTCTCTTCACTGCCTCTTATGGTCAGAAACGGCGTGCGTTAGCACGCTGTTCTTTCTTTCATTTGCAGTTTGCTCTTTCACTTGCAGTTTGAAAGTCTAAGTTAGATGAGCACATGTGATGTATTGTCGATCAGAATAACTGATCTGCAACATGTCCTTGATTTACGTATGGGATCCATGCGTGATTAACGGTATTGATTCCGGTCTGATTTGCGACGGTGAGCCATTCATGCGGGATTTTGAATGATCAGCCCAGCGCGTTTGCAGTGTGACCCACGCCTGCTTTGCAGAGGTGATGCAAGTCTTATCTGCAGCGGTCCAGGCTTGATTTGCGAAGGGGTCTTCACTTGGTCGTGTTATCGCTCATTCTTGACTCCGCCTCGTTTTCCTGACTTGCACTATAATTCCCTTAATGCATATCAGTAGAAGTGATCTCTGCTTGGGCCGATATTCGTTCGGACAATGTGATTCCTTTATTTTTTACTGCCTTGGCTCCATTATTGAGCTACTGTAAAGTTCAGTCCTCTGCTTTGATGGGACTTTCAACTGAAAAAAGGAACAATTCACCATATCTAGGATGCAAATGGGTTCATTGATTTCGATTGCGTAAGTGTATTGTCCATCACTAGAAGTGCGAAGTATACATGAAAAACTTATCCCACAATCAGGCAGTGGTTATCGTAGCTGTATCAGAAAGGAACAATTTTATGCTAATGATCATTTTTTTGTGTTTTGCGGTGGCCCACTTGTCGCTCCTGCACCCAGACGGCTGAGAGCGAGAGTGTGCCGCGGCGGCTGTGCGCTAATACGGGGAGAAAGCGAGCGCTGGTCAGATGGAATAATGGGTAGTCGTGTACTGGGTTGCGTGTTGCCTGCCGTGCCGTACGGTATAAATAGGACATGCTTCTTTGTTGCAATATGGGTATATCGTGCATGAAGCTACGGCATTAGTTTCGAGACACGCTTATTACCGCACGGCATCTCTGTGGTCAGAGCGCAGAACAGAGTGGTTTTTCAGGTGATACGAAAACCAACGAGGCAAATAAATAGAGGTCTGAAGGTAATTCTTGCTGTTGAATGAACTTGCATTTCATCCTCTTTCTCTTCAGTAAATCTTTGAAAAACAGCTAATTGCATATTAATGCAACTGCGTATATAATGGAACATTCAAGAACGCATGTAAGAAATTGTAACCACTGTGCGTTAGGCTGCGTAACAAAAGTTTTTACGAGTTGAAAAATCGGTTATAGTGATGCTCATATAATTTTAATTTTCGTACCAAAGAAATTTTGGTGCTACCAATGACTCCCAATAATGTCGGAATCTATGTAATTATGCCATAAACAACGTTATTTTGGCTACTAAAGTAGAGCACTGTAAGTTCGTATGTATACCCACATGTTGGGCGAAAATTAATTTGTGTATAAAAATGATACCATGCTAAAAGTTTCTTTAGGGTACTTTAATTGGTCTGTTAAGAACCTGAAATTTCGCTTCTGCTCCGAGACCGACCCACAGGTCACACCGTGATACTCCTGTGGGAATACGTCTCCATGGCTCAAAGATTTGAAAAGTTGAAATGTATAACATTATCTCGGTTACTCTGAGTATAAAACAACTAAAGCAGTGTTTCTCATAGAAGCGATTCAGGGAAAGTCTTTCATAAAATTTACAAATACCAGTGCGAGAAGCTTATGTTTTCGTCAGCGTCTTCAGGACGGCTAACTTTCACACATTCGAGCTGTGAAGGCTACGTATTATCCTAGTCTCTCGATTGTTTTTTTCTCTGCATATCTGGGACTAACTGCTTAATTACACACGTTATGGTCAGTTTGATTTAATTTTTTGTATATGTTAATTTGAGCAAAAACATCGTACAAAACAATGTTTCATTTCACACCGAGGAAAGCAATAAAAAGTTGCAAAAAATTTATGAACTGGTCTGAAGTCATTGAAAAAGAAAGACCTGAACATGCATGAATGAAGTGTTTAGTTTCAACTCGTAAAATCGAAATAATCTTTTTAAGTTCTCATAGATGCCTCTTTCAAATTGATGTTTTTCCACGTTCTTGCGGCTGTGCTTGCATTCAGACGTGCGACATGCGTGCAGCGCGGTGTTCGTGTGAGTCTCCCTGCCGCCTCACCGGCCGCTGGCTTGCGCTGACCCGTCGCCTGCTGCGGGAGAGTACGGGCGCTCACATGACCTCTTCACCGTGACCATGTTTGGTGGTCATAAACTTGTGAGATAACCCGAGTCTTCACTTTACTCCCGCTATTTTCTTCCAGGGCGATGCTCGAGTGCATTAATACTTCTGTATTCAAATTAACGAAGAGGATGGCGTGTAATGTGAATTTGATACCAAGTCGGTCCCCCTTATTTGGAAACTTTCTCTTAGTTCTGAGGCATTCTCGTGCAAGATGTTTTCTTTCTTTGCAGGGTCATATGATTTTGTTGTCGATTTTCAGTTTTTTCGAAGTCATTGTTCAAAAACATGTCTATCTTCGATCCCTCACCACAGTGTTACTATCTATGATCTGTTTATCTTTGTTATATGTAAGTCCTCTATAGGGGCCTGGTATAGGCAATAGGTTAGGTTTATTAGGTTTGTCTATTTTACATTATGGGCCTTGGCACCCGCTGGGGAGATACTGTACAATTACCTCAGCCATGAAACTATAGATAGGCTTTCTTTACTTGTATCTTTCGTGCTCATTTAGCTTCTTTCAGTTTTTTATTGATTTTAGATGTTTCTTCTATGTCTTTTCTTTTTCTTCTAACAGTTTCTATGTTCATGTTATCCTGTGTAGGAACACACGTTGTGCATAGATTCCAGATTTTTCTTGGTCCACTATAAATGATTCCTTCTTTTCGTCTTTGAAAAAATCTTTGCTTTATGAGCCGTGAAACTAATTCCTATTATAGTACTCTGTCTTTGTCTTAGTGTTTATTAGTGTAGTTGTTGGATTATTTCTATTAAAGGCATTTTATAGATCGCTTAGCAGTGACAGGCGGAGGTATGCACATGAACTCTGTTACCACTACAAGGAGTAACAATATCTGTATCATCAGTAACTCGCTTGCATCAATATGTCTTTGGGAAGTGGGATGAATAAGTTAAGTGTTACCTTGCTTTGGAGAAATATTGATTTATTCATTCGCTGTGCATAATTGAATTTACAAGGCTGAAAGATACCTACGTGCACCTGCGTTGAAATCCCGAAAGTCTCACTACTTGTATGAATTAGTCAGCTTGCTAATCTCATTTTTCTTTCAGTTTATTTGTTGTAAAAGATCATGTTTATTCAATTGAATTAAGTGAAATTTACGTACTTTATAGATAAAGATTTATGTCCAAGGGGCTCCTTGGATTCAAAGTAGTTTCTCAACCTTGCAATGTTCATATAGAATTACTAGCTTCTGAACAGAACTCATGGCAACCGTACGACACCGCTCCGCTGCAGACGAACTTTATTTACAATAGGAATTTACATTTTTTATTATGGCTTCTTGAGCTACGAGGTACTGCACGATGGAAAACAAGCGAATGTTCAATGCCTTTTACGCTGGTTATGATTACAGTATACGGTGTGACGCGTTGCGGGTAGAGAAGCCAGGCGAATACATCTTGTATGACAGATAGGAGGCACTGGCCGGGCTCGAGTATCTCGTGTCTTCAGGCAGCGCCGTAGCTCAAACCCGCCTCGCCAATCCACACCCAGCTTCTCTCGACCGTTCATGAAGTTTTCATGAAGCGGAGCTAAGGATAGTCTACGATGCCAAATAGGTCGTTAATTTCTCTTGTCCGCCCCTAATCTTACGCCCTATTGTTTTGGAGGGCTGGTGCGGCTGCCTTATGTTTATGACAGTTATTTGTGTGTGCGTTTAATTCCAACATGGAGTTGCGCTCGTGCGTGCTCTCTCATGCTCTTGTGATAGTTAGTGAGGCGAGTTCTCTCGCAGTATCATTGATTGTTAAATCTAATGAAGCAATGCACGAAACCGGCGACTGTTTATTGCTTTATTATAAGGGAAATAGGTTTTATCGGTACACGCCTGGACCTGAACGACTGTGGGGTTTCATTGCTTCCTACTTTGGAATTTCTTTTTGTATTGAGGGAAGATGTGGATATATCGCTCATTTTGTTTCACAGTCTAGCTGGCCTTCATGATTCAGACTTCGTTAAGTGTACCTCGTTGAGGTACTCCACACGTAAAAATAACTCAAGTTTTTTTAGAGTGATTGAAGCTGTGCTCTTGTACTTCGAACTTGAATTATGCATGGGCTTGCAGACTCGATTTAGTACAGGGAGAAGCTATTGCAGAAATGATTAATTATGAACTAGTGAAAGTTTCAGTGTACATGAGTATAGACTGTGGGCAAAATAAGCTATGGCAATTGGGAGGTTGTACGGTACTGTAAATGAATCGAAAGATGGACAAAAAATAATTTGTTGCGAGACTGTTCGTTGCAAAAAAGGAGTTACTCGTATGCGTATCATTTGATGTATGACTCAACCTCGTACTCGAGAAAGCAGGAACAGAAATGGGTAGTTTCAAGCGCCATAGAACGAATGAGGAATTTAGTCCTTTTAAACTGAACAAATAACCTGCACTTGTATAGGCATTGTCGTGAATTTACTGAGTACTTGTAGTTGCTGGCTGTCATGTATTAAATTAGTGATCTCAGAAGTAGTGATAAAAATATACTCAGAAGAAACGATGAACAACCTTCAAAATGAAGTTGGAATTTAAAAAAAAATCATTGTTCATTTACGTAATGAATTGATTGCTATTGATGCTGATTTATTCTAGATTATTTTGAACAAATATGCCCTGTCTTCGGAGTTAATTCTGTGCAACCTACTAATTAGCGAGTGTTCCTCAATTTGATACTGCAAATTTGCTGCACCTCGTGATCTTCTATGCTGCTTAACCCTACGCGGCCAAATTGACCTCACCACTGCGCAAACAAATTTATACATTCATACTCGTTATTCGTTACCTTCTCAACCTGTTCTTCCTGAAACACTTTCTTTCGCAGCGGTTGGTCGCTCTGAAGAATTGTTTGCTGTTTTTCAGCGTACGGGAATTGTGCGAGTTTCTTCTCTCGCTTTCTTATATAAAATGAGCACGAAATTTTGGGAACAAAAAATACAGTTTAAGTTTTCGTCAGTTATTTTTCATTAAGCCTACTTCATTCTTCACGTTTCATATTTTCTAGAATTGACACGTGAAAAATCAAGACGACGCTAATTATATTTGCAGAGATTAGCATTCAGCAGAGCAGGTACAGGGATGAACCTGATTGACTTTTTGCACTATGTGAATTGAATCATGCTCATTGTACTTGGCGCTGTTTAATTTTTTCTGGGAACGAAGTCAAAAGAAATAGATTTTGTCTTGTAGTCTATTTGACGTGCTGGGCGTCTACTCACTGAATGGAAGTCTGCTATTATGCTTGAATGATGCTTCAGAGTTGCAAAATGAACACAGCTTCTGAAATCAGTTTCGTATCTATTGATATTCTCAGCAAGGGCCCATGAGGATGAGTCCCTCCTCCAAAAAATGCAGCTTTAGGATGCAGTTGCTTGCAGCAACAAAGCATGTTAGGGACTAGTGATGTTTGCTCTACCAGCGCCAACACACACTCAGATGTCATCACTAGAGTTACACCAACACATTCGGTCGTATCAGCTTGTGAGAGCGACCAATTTTTGTCCTCATCTCGATGTGTGCCCATGATACGACGTTAAGTTCAAAGTGAGAGCTGGATGATGAGCAACATAACATAAAGATAGTTGTGTAGGAGTTAGAAGGCTTAACAGCTCAAGTTTCGACTTTGTTCAGAGACTGTGATACACAACTACGCACGTATACTGTGACCGTATGAGGAGTGCGTACCATACCTCCCTTAACTGTGTCCGCCCTGCCGTTGTAATTGTGCAGCTCTCTCTTGCACATGTAGCAAGGCTCGACCTCATGATCGATCCCTGCTGTCACGCTGGAAGTGAAGGCGCAGATTGAGTGACATCTCGCCGAGATAGATCTAACTGTTATTAATGTTAGCTCGTTTCTTGCATAACTCACCTTTCTTCTTCAACTTCAGCTCAGTAGTTTGCATTCTGGTTCATACTCTGTGAATATTTTTCTTGCTGTACATTTTCCACGTGGGACAATTTCTCGTCATTCCAAGTAATAAAAACATGAGAAATTTCTTCCACGTATTTGGAGGCCCATGGATGACAGACGGTCAAACTGGAATATCCAACCTACAGTAATATGAGCAACGCTTTCATGCGAGCATCGAGGTCAGAACCGAAGCTGAAATAAGAACATATTTTGAACCCATTATGGCTTCATTATGCTTGACTTTTATTGCTTGAAGACCTGGCTTAGTTATCCTTATATGGTACCAGCAAAAATGGTTATTGGTGATAGCGGTCCGTAGCGATCCAGCACAACTGTGGCCCTCAGCTCCAGATGCTGGCTTCCAGCCGGGTCTCAAGTCTGGTGACGTCACCTGCTGCTCGCTTGTGTCTGTCTCTGAAAATTTGGTCGACGTGCCAAGTTCACAAGGTATCGGCTAGAAGTTGGGTACAACATGACTCACTCTAATGCACATTTGTATGTTTTTATTTACAATGACCTAGGATTTCAGCGCTTTATCGAAGTACTTTATAATTCCTCGTGTACTTCTACTTTGTTTCGTGAAAGTACGAGTAAAGTATCCTTTTACTTACATTTGCTTTTGCAAGCTATGGTAGCCTTATGGTGTATAGTAAGCGAGTGTTCCAACAAGGTTCAAGTTTTTGTTTGTCCTGTTTAAAAACCCAGATTTGCGGTAATGTTATTATTTTCATGTGGGTAAAAAAAGCATTGCACAACCAACGTCCAGGAGAGGGAGTCAGTCGCTTTCACAAACCAGTAAGCAAAATACAATTGATGCTGAACGACCTGAATTGCTTATGATTAGGGGACAAAAGATTTTCTTTCTGTGTGATAATTTTAAAAACACCAACGAAGACGTATCAAGAGGAAAGCCAAAAATGTTAGAACATCTTGAACAATTGATACTGGACTTGACTACTCCTGAAAAATCCGCTGCCTAAATTCTTCATTTTCTAATGGTCGTTCATTTTCTGTTTTTTTTTATTAACTGACGTTCCCTCTTAATTCAAAGGAGCTGATGTTCAACGAACAATCATTCATTACCATGTTTTACTGTAGCTGTGAGGCACCACTTTAGAATTTTATAGAGTTTGATGGTGCTCCGAGTCGCGTGTCTACCGACCAGCTCGAGCTTTACGACTCGGGCAGGACGAACAATTCATGCCCAGGTGATCTATAAATCGCGGCTCATTCTATTCTGAATTGAAATTGCGTAGGAATGATGTCAGCTGAGACAGGATTTCAACGACTTAAGTGATAATTGTTATCTCTAGATAAAATCATTTTTCAAACAAAACTTGTCATTGAATTTTGTCATTCAAGTATTGAATTTGAATACTGTCACGTCGTTTGCAACGCGGTAGGGTGAAGAATTTTTAAATTTGATACTTCCACTCCATGTCACATTAGACAGTTTAATTTTATAAATATTTTCGGGGAGAAATCTATCAATGTTGTACGCATATGCGTTGTGGACAAGTCTCTAAAATGTAGTTGGGGAAAATTTAAACATAATTTTTTCTAAAACTGAGCAGGCTTTCCTCGTCATATAAATTTTTTACAACTATTAGCGAGTCTGTAATTTTGACGTAATCGTGGCAGAAATCGGCACCTTCCAGTCCCTCCATGACGCTGTAAATCGTGCCCTCCCCCGAGCGGGGTGATGACCTTCGGCCGCGATACACAAGTGGTTCCCGACCTTTCTTGCCTGTCACTCCTTGTTCGTCGCGACCGACTGTCTTCAACTACGAACTCAATTGGTCTCTTTCTAACTAAATCCTTGGAAACCATTTCTGAGGATTGGCCGAGTGGTCTTCGCCTTATATTCCAATCATTTTGTTTTTCTATCGTTCTTTGCATTTAGTCACTGTTATGTGCTGATGCTTAGGTCATTCATTATGCTCTTCTTATACAATTAATTATTCTACTGATTCCCCATCGGTTCTAAACTATTTATTTAAAAGTTTTCAAAGGATGAAACAATTGGAGATACTTTACCATGGCGTTTCATATAAGTGGAAGTAATTCATTGTAAATATATGCAGATACTTTGAAAAAATCCCAACTTATCAGCCTTTTGAGACCTAATAACTTTGACGAAAGAACCACGAGCGTTTGAGAGCAACCAAAACGTTTAACTTCATTATGGTCATGCATCGTCTATGTACGCACTTTCTCCTTCATGGATGTTGAGGTTTAAGCTGGGTGGTTTGTTGTAGATAGCAGAGTATTGCAAGTACATTAGGGTGTGTGCATTAGGAGGCATCACTGCAAGCGTGTGTGACCGTTTTTGCTGCTTCGAACTCGTTCGTTGCGGTTAATCCGCTGTAGTCGGTACGTTGGAGCGAAGTTCTGGTTATAATCCGTTGAATATGGTCGCATCACGAGGACGTTTAGCATTGCAATTCATCTTCATTTTTCGGGAGACCTGGAGCTCCTCTAGCCTACTCAAGGATTTTTAAGTTCATCTTGACTGTCACACTATGATTATAATTATTTGTCCATGTCGTCATCCTACAGAGGATTAGATGGTATCAGAATGATGAGTTTTAATCACATTTGAGCACCAACGTTTATTGCATAAAAGTGTCAGCGGCTCAATCGCGGCACCATCTTTTGTTTCCTATTCTGTTTCACCCATATCTCTCCTCACGGATTTTACCACATACCTTTTGCACAAACGTCGTTCGTGAAATTTACGTCTTCAAATATCATTTTCTGATATTGTTCTCCCTAAAGTTTTTACCATGCTTGGCTTTTATTATTACTTGTGGATGACCGCGGCTGCTAAACCGTTTATCGCTACTTCGTTCTTAGCCATGATGTAAAATATTTCTTTATTTTTCTTCGGGCTTCTCCTTTTCATTTTTCTTCAAAAGTTGCCTCTCTCTCACTAACGCACGAGATAAGGCTCGCAAAAATATGCTTTCTGTCTCGTCATGAGGCGCAGAAAAGCTCGGCTGGTCATTCACAAGTTCTTGTGAACGAGACAACCGCATGTGTCGCTGCATTTATAGTATTCTTGGTTTTGACTATGGAGCATTATCACTGTATTTCAGTAAAGTTCATCATTGTCTGTAGTGAATTGAACAACACTTTTTATGGCGGCGCTTTCCATGTAAAGATCTGAAATTTGCGTGTGTGTTACTTCAAGTTCATCATCACGCTTTTCTCGTGCTTCAAGTTGTACTCCTAGACTGGACTTTGAGCGTAACACATCCCGAAATTTAAATTTTAGTGTATTGAGGCTCAATAATCAGTACAGTTTAAATCAGCATCGCATTGTATTACTTTCTTGCATTTGAGTTGCACTAGTTCCTCGTTGTTGTGAATGGAACCTGACGCTCCTGCGCGTGAATGGATGTGACCCAGGAGGAATTTATATACGTGGTGCCCTTAAAGGGGCGTCCATTGAGGAGTTGCTGTGAATGAGATTGCGACCGTACCCGTGAATGGCTGAGTTTCCAGCATTGAGGTGTACGTGCGGCCGCGTGGCACCTCAGCTGAGCAGTTCGGTGACCTGTGTGCCAGCGCCACTTTTTGCTGCACTCCAGCTCGTAACTCGACACCAGCATCAGATGTTGCGGACAACGCTCTCGCATGGATGTATTGGAATTAGTTTAGGGTTGGGAGAGCATGGTGGTTAATGAAGTCATTCTGCCGTTGATGATTTGATGTTTTCTGGAGTTTAAAAAAATCATCACTTTTCAATTACGAGCTTTTGTGAAAAGTAATGGCGATTAGTGTTCTTCTTTTTGTATTTCATGAAATAATTTTTTTAGCAAAAACTCACCGTAAGCTTGTTCAATACTTGTGTATCGTACGACTATTGCAAGCTTGAGCTTAATCTAACAAGATGTGTTGTCAAGATTGTTTGTTGCTCTGTACTGTCACGTATTGTTGTTTGGAAAAAAATCAGCAATTTATTTACAGTCCTTGCGTCTAAATCAAGGCCGTACATTCAATTTATTTCTGAAACTCATCTTTAACACTTGTATTGATTTTATGGTTGTGCACTTGCATTAAAGGTGATCACATAATATGGTATGCAGTCTTGGTATACAAAACGCAGAAAACATTCTTTCGCTAAGCTGCGCTGACCGTAGTGGAGAATTGATTAGAGTAGCCATTCCGGAGCGGCTCCCAGCCCGAGGACCTCGTCAGTATGCGCAGGGTGCAGGCTCCCTTTCGCACGCCTGTCATCAGGTGGGTGCGCGCTGAGCGATGCCGCCTCGCAACGCACGGCCCCAAAAAAAAAACTCTAATATCGATCAAGTCGATCCATGTCTTCTATGGTAGTTTTCGAATACCTTGCTACGAGCGGTGATGTCGGTTAACTCAAGTCGAGCTCGCACTCTTTGCCAACGCTTGGGTCGGTTGGGAAATTGTCGCTAACTTTCTTCCTTTTTCCAAAATGAAACACAGGCCTGTGTGTCACTACATGGAAGACAAACGTGCTAACCACGTGGATCCTTTTGCACTTCGATCTTTTGGTGCCACCTTATGTTTGAAGAGCTAGCGCGCTACGTAGTATCATCCAGACTCCGTTGTGAAGGCTGTAGTACCTGTGACATCACTCGCTGCGTTGCAGGTCCGGTGAACTGCGGAGGCCTCTGCGCCTTGCCTGCCTACGGAATGTTCCAGCCGTTCACCCTTCATGGTCAGCGCATTTTTGTGGCGCTAGATATCAAAGTAACCTCCACATACCAGCACTAAGCTGACTGAGAAATTCAGTACCGTCTTCCTGTTCTTTCACGCAACGGTAGCATGCATATTCGGAACGGACCATTTGTCTTGAAATGTGAAAATAAATGTACTAAAATATATACATCTCTCATCGCATCCAGTGAAGCTGCTGAGCAGCGCATGTGCTGTGCACTACTCCTCTTTTTTTTATGGAGCATAGCGCCTAGATAATAACCTGTTATTTTTTTCAGCAAATAATCGGCCATTTCTTAACTGTCGTCCAACGCTGACGGAGCTTCCTTATCACCAGATCTCATGCAGGTCCGACTTTTTTCTCGTGCCCCGCACTTACCAGTTGGCCGGTGTAGACGAGCTTGTACTAAGGAATTACTTCGAAGCGTGCTATGTTGAAAACGCATGAGCTGTGCCATTTGGCTCATTTCTATGCCAAAAAACTGCTCGCGGTCCTTTGAAGAGTCAGCTTGTACCTATATCTGTCATAACACCGCAGAGGCTTGCCAGATATTTGTGAAATTTTTAGCAAGCTTTACATATCAGGTCGTACCTACTGATGTATTAAAAAACCACAGTGCATCAATTCAAAGTTTTGCTAATTTTTAAATATGTTGATTGCAGTTTTTTCCGGGGTACAAAATTGATCCGGTAATTCTGAGCGTTTTCATTTTTTGTTTATTTGTCCTGGGATAAATTAATGAAATTTAGGCATATATGTATTTCTATCCCTCGTCAAATGTGGCATGACAGCTGGGTAGAGTAAAATATTCCACGCTGCCTGGATAGCGGTCTCAGTGATCAGTCTTTTTGGGCTTAAAATCCCCAGTGCTCGGTGCGGTTGATGTGTGGCTCAATTTACCTGCTAATGTTAAGTCTCAGAAGACTCTTTCCAAAGAATAGGTGTGGGCCTACAAATGTGTTAGAAATGTGTTTGTGGTTTGTTGGTATGGCCCTCATTCCCTACATTTAAGCGTGTATTGCACTGCTGCCTGGCTTCTCTATCTTAGTCTTGACTAAACCTACTCTTGGTCCCTGCAGCCAGTATGCACACAGTACCAACTTTTTATGGAGGCTTTTAGTTCACTTCAGAGGCGAATAGGAGGTAGTGACTCATTGATGTTTATAGAACTTGTGCCGATAGCGCTGCGCTTACCGTCGGCTTCAGCTGCTTAGCTCTTGCCGAAAATTGTGTCTCAACTATACTCTTTTTTCACTATTAGTGTGCACTAAAATGGATGCATCTCATATTGAAGTCTACCAGTTGAAAGCACTGCTAGAAGAAATGAAACTTTCCTATAGATCCCACAAATGTCATTCATTGTCTGTTTTTTTTTTATGCCCAACTTTGGAATGCGAAGATCTGCCAACTTTGGAGTGCAACCTGTTTTTGCGAGGTACAGCTTTTGGTGCGGCACTACTAAAGGTCTCGCGGGTGAACTAACTGAAGAGCCAAATCAAGACGCAACCTATAATTTGGCCTGGTCAGCTCCCATAGTACCTTTGTCCCGTGGAAGAAAAACGCCAAGTTAGGCCCCGTTCGTAGGTTTACATGATTCTGAGAGCTGATGAAGATGCCGCTCCCATCGCCGGTGGAAAATGCTATAATTTTGCTTGAACGCTGTCTTGATCTCCTCTTGTGATTCAATGAATGCGTTATTTACTAGAATTTAGAGAGTTATCGACCATTGCAGATACTATTCAACGTCGTTCGAGTTGCGCTTCATGCGTGCGAAGTACTGTAACTCATTGTCCGAGGAAGAAATTATGGCGACGACAGTTTGAAATTTTATGGCCTAAATGATTAATTGCTTTAATTCGATTTTTGATTGGGTAGTAACACATCAATGTGCTCGTGTATGTTGTGGCATAAGCAAAATTTAAACACAAGGGGGCATTTACTTTTCTTGCCACTTTTCGCATGTTACGATTAGGAATCAGTGTTCAACTTGTTATTGAAAAAATTGACGTAAATTTTGCTAGGTGTATATATTTCATCGCTTGTTCAAACGGAATTAGGAGTGTTTTATTGTTGAAAATAATGTCTATCTAATCAAATTTAATCCTTGTCAGTTGTATCAGAAGATAATTCACTTTTGAGCTTGACGATGATTAGCTTACAAATTTTATTACGGGAAAATCTGATAACGTTTCTAAATTATCTCAATTTTACATACCATTTGATGCATTTATTGCTACACCTATTACATATGACATTTCAATTGAGTTGTAATGATCAAAAGAGTGCCATAGAACTTATAGATTTACTTCTGCTCTCCGAGATATTTTATTCTCGAGACCATAGTGGTTTGTACATTAATGACATCAAGTTAGCAATCGTGATCACGTTTCCAAGTTTTTTTTGAGTATCAGGATTTCAAAGAAATATCATAAATAGCAAATCTCTGCCCAGTTAGTGTGTACAGAGAGCCAAGTTACGAGAGCACCGCCGAATCAAACGGCAGCGTTACTGGATACAGTCAGGAGACTCCACGATGGTGCTTTACTAGCATGCAACCTCCGCCCTCACTCGCGGCCTGCAGCCAAAATGCAATCCGTTTCGATGCAGTAGCGCTGGTCTACGATCTGAGCAATTTTCTCGTAATTGTTGGTTGTGAGTTCTCAATGGAGGGACGAATTAACGACTCACTAAAGCTGTAGCTCCACGTGGGTGGCGGCTGTCTACTACTTGTATTTTGGTTACCCGTGGTCGGAACTGCAGTAGCTATCAAGGCTGCGTGTTTTTTCAGTGATTTGTATCTGCAATACCTAATTCGTTTTCTTGGCATCTCCGCATTCAAACGCTTTCAGCCATATCTTCTATTGTTTTTTTTTTACTCTTGATTTAGTACCTGTGTTTGGTATTGCGTCACTAGATTATATCTGTACGCGCATATTCTGCCGGCTGTTCTTCCGATGTCGTTTTGCCCAATTACGTAATTGTACCTTTCTACGTTTGGTGTGCTAGTTCGTCTGAGGGCAGCAGAGCTTTCTCTCTAACATTCATTGTGCAGTACTGAGAGTTGTTACTTACTTTCCTATCCAATGCCGTCAATTTAGATGTCTAGAACACGAGCTTGGTAATTCAAATTTGTGTTTTATTGGGTCAGTTTTTCTTAAATAATGCTACCAAAAAGAAGGTAAGTTCACTTCTCCCGTACATTCAAATGTTTTTACTGCTTTTCTCTTCCCTGGGGAGAACTGTGCGTAGCCGCATTTTGTTTAGATGTTGTTACTGCTTCTCTTTCACCTGTGGAAGCATTTTCAGGACTGTGGGCTCTGAAGTCAGCGGCAGCCTCAGCCCATTTCGATACGAGTAAGGCGAGTGGAATGCTTCTTTGAATAGTGTGATTTTTAAAATCAATTAAACTATTGATGACTTATTCATTTTATTTATCTTTCTCCGTAAAGGCGCCTTATTTGTCACTTGACGTTGCAGTTGTCACTTTAGTTTGAGAAACGAAAGCACAGTTTTTGTGGCTGACTTCATGTCTTGAACTCTGCTGTAGTGTACCGAGAGCTTTGTCATTTTAGAACACAAGTGAGAGGATACGTTACTACTGCAGAACTGAACTCAGGAGGGTTTGTAAGTAGAGTCCATTTTTTAAAACCTAATTGCTCGAAAATGATAGAAGTGAATACGAAATAATTCGTGACAACATAATAGATACACAACATGAGCAGGTTCAAAATCGTCTCTCCACTTGAAATTTACCCAATATTTTTTTATATGTGGTTTCCCTGCAACTATTCTTTAAAATTATTCTTGGACACGAGCCATTCTGTGCTATCAGACGACCACCTTCACTGATGTAAGCGCATGCAGCGTTTCTTCTAACTTACCACAGCGACGCTCGCCTCTAGTTCGCTGCTCGCCTCAACAGTTCACTCATTTGACACTGAAAATAAAATGATTTGAAGCTCTCCTTGGGGTACATTTTATTTGCTGTGTACTAGGCATCCTTGCTACATAGTACAAGCAAGAGAGAAATTTTTGCCTTAATTTTTTTTTGTCCCCGAAACTTTGTTTAAATTGTTTTTTCGTATTATTTAATTTGACTACTAATGCTTTTCTCGTTTGTTTAGGATCTGAACTTTAGCAAATGAAACGTACATATTAACATATGTAGCTACTTCTTGAGTTTCATCTTGAAATTAAAAATACGAGCAACACATCTTTAGAATATTATAGATTAGTTTTTGTGATTCTTTAAAATAACATCCTTCACTTCATCGGAATAGAATTTAGTGTCCCTTGGCCGTTACAAGCGAAAAGTCATTTTACGTGTTTATCTTCATGTCTCTACGCGACGTTGGTGCCCTCTGCTCCAAATCTACAACGCCTGTGATGACCACAAGCGTTTCATCATTGTGATGTAGCCGTCATCCTCGCAGTGGGCCTGTGTGAGGCGACCGGCAGGAAAAATGTGGGTAGGAGCGCCTCTGCCTTGTCTACTTTATTCGGAGACAGGTTTTGCAACATAAATTTCGCACGCATCGAGAATTCGATAGGTGCATTATGTCCTTCCGTCGCTGAGTGACCAATTTTTTGTTTCCTTACTTTTTTATTCGCCTTTAAGCGTTCAAGTTCAACCTGCGGGGGACTGGCCCGACGTTTGGTTCTTTTTTGTCTTCGTTTGATTTGATAAAACCGTTGTGAGCTTCGCTGAGAAAACTGTGTTTTTGAATCATGGTAGTGCAAGTTTTTGCACGAACACAAAGTCGCTTTATTTAGCAGAGCAATGTGTTAATTTATTATTACTTTATTCACTTATCCTACATCTTTGCAAGACATACAATAAAACAGGGAGCTTAATCATCAATCATTTTATTATAATTAAATATGATGTAAAATTTACAAAAGTTAACGTTCCTAGATGCATTCTATCTTCAGTATCTGCTGAAGAAGTGATATATTCTGAAACTTTTATTATTAGAACTTAACTTCAGAGTTTTTAATAAAATAGCATAATTAAGAGTGAGGCCTTCGCTACTTTAATCATAATTATACCGAGGTCTACACTACAAGGACATTAGTAAAATGATAATTTGGTGGTTTGCGAGAACTTCGAATACGCGTAGGGAATGACGAAAGGTACTGGAGGCGCATGCGGAGCTGTTGACTTCGATGACGGTTTTCGTCATCTACTTTTCAATATTTGCCCATGATTTGTCTAAAAACGTTCAGCCCTGAGGCCTGTGGTCATAACATACTGTTTTTCTTCGTTGCTTCTAGTTATTTGTTTTACTTTAAATTGTACGTATTCAAGTCGGAATTTCAGTTCTTTTACAAATTCTAAGTTTCACTAATCTACAGTATAGGATGATAAATAGGACGTGTTTGATGAGTAACAATTTACTTTTGATGTAATGAGTAGAACAGCGTTGCTATTATTTTACCTATTTGCTAAGTGATATCACAAGGTCACTCGATGCTATCAGGAAAAGCGACACGCGTTAGTATGACGTCAGCAATTGGAGCTCAGGTAAAGCTCGTGATGCCTGCGGTGATTTTTTAAACATTTTTCTTAAGTCATGATTGCCTAAGTTATTTCGATATAGCTCAATGGGATCTGCTGTTTTCTAATAATCATACTTAGTGCGATTTAGTATAGAAATCCTGGCAATATCTGGTACAGTCGAGGCAGATCCGCTTGACCGGACGCCGCTGTTGTGGAGCACGCTAAGGACGCGGATGTGCCGCGCCTGACTACCAAGACCGACGACCTCGAACTTCTTTCATATCTCTCGAATTTTTGAGCGGCTTGGAAAGGGTTCCTGCCTCACACAAATCCGTGCTTGGTTCTACGGGTTTGTTAGCCTGGGCGCGCTCTTGCCGCCCTACCTACCACCCGCACCTTTTATCTTCGCCGCGCCATGCAGTGACCGCCTGACGCGACATAGTCGTAACTTAAGTTTTTGTGAGAGCTTTGCGCTCCGACGTTCTCTGTATTTTGGCAAAGTGCGGCAATTTTTGATTAGGAAATTGGCTACGGGCTCACATTACGGTAGGGTGCAGCCCATGCGTGGTTTTTTGATTTTATTTTGTTCTTGTAGCGATCATTTCATTTGGTCACTTCGTCAGTTATTACTGCTGAGGTGATCTATTTGAATTTTTTTAGAGTACGTTTACGTTGGAGTAATTCCATGTTTAGTTGTTTTCTCTTGGAATCCAGTTTGTTCTGTTTGGGTAATCCATGTTCATTGTAATACATTGCAATTAAATTTTGGTTTGTCTAATAATGAACTGTTACTTGAATAGAGAGGAAGCGTACTTAATTTTCGGAGAAAACTATGTTTTGAAGCCCTATTCTTATGAGTTGACTAGAAAGTGTCTGACATCTATAACAACTATAATGTATATTTCCAATTTTTTGTAAAATTGACATGGTTACTTATGGACTTGAACCGCGAAATTTGCTAAAATACTTTATAATAACTTGCCGTCGATGAATCAGCTTCTTTACTTACTGATTTTCATAAAATCGAAGCTCGAAGTTCACACAAAAGGATAGTTAATAAATGCCATGAACTAAAACTCCTGGTCTATTTTTGATTTCGTACTTTCTGGATGTAAATTTTTTTACGTGTGGTATATATTCAATGGCTAGTGGCTGTAGAGATGAAATGCTCTATCACTATCTAAATTTTATGGATGTTTCGCCCTGGATTGAAAAATGCCGTATAGGAAAGCTTGATAGGATTTAGTTTTCATCATATTTATTCAGTAGAAAGATAAAGCAGTATTCAAGTTACCATGAAGTTTCATAAATTTTCAAGTTTACGGTGCAAATGGAGAACATCATTGAATAAAACTGCATTACTCAGACAATAGAGCTTTATTTTAATTTACTTCTCCTGAGGATAGGCCAGTTTCATTTATCTTTAAGCTTTTGCCCTCTTCTTTAAAAAAAAGTTAAAATGCGCAAGACGTCTTACGTCACTTGAGCCCTCATTATTGCCATGCATGTTGTTAGGTTAATTAAAGTTTGATTGCGTTCAGTTATTTAAGCCGCGCTGTCCATGCAAGCAGCTTCTTTTTGTCCAGCTCGCCAGCATTCAGTCAATTATATGGTGCAACTTCGCATCTTCTCAACGAAATTTAAATGCTCATGAGAATAATTTTGTTTTACCTGAGCCACAATGCCCTCACTTTTACACAGAGAAGGATGTCTCTCAACCTCCCGTATTGTCACTAAATAATTTGTACTTCTACGTCTGACCACTATACTTTGTCTTCGCTCAGCATCGCGCGTTGCTGGCTGCGTATATGATGACTTTGCTTGGGTTTTTTTTTATTATCGTAGACGTGCACTGCTCTCGAGACTGTACCTAAGAGGGGCTCAAATCAAAATGAAGTCTATGTTTCACCTGCAACTTTTATTGCCTAGCACCAGACAACGATATCTCTTGCATTGAAATGCTTCATTGACCTCTTCTTGGAGCCAAGCTCATGTAATGGCATTTCAAAGTACCTGCTCGTTTTCAAGGGAAGATCAAGAGCGAGTGTCTATGGAAGTTCTTTAGCCACAATTATTTTTTGTCTTTTAGTCCTCAAAATTGAAGGAACGCTCGGGACATTTTATTCAGAGTGGAGGATTTAATGTAGCGCACATTGATAAAGACTTTGTTCTAGCTAATGTGAAGCGTTTCGTTCGCAATAAAACAGGTTCATATAAATTTTCCAGTATTTCTATCATTCACGTACTCAGCTATTTTTAAATAAATTTCTCGCGATACAAGTTAACTTGAGCACTCTCGCATGATCCTCTCTCAAAGTGCGTGGCGGGGGTGCGTATTTTTTACTGTTACGTTAAAATATGCAGAACTAAACAGTATCTTCAGCTGGAGCTTCTGAAACGAGTGCTTATGCCAAGTGACTTGAGACACACTTCTACTTCAGTTAACAATTGAGCATGGACAAAATTTTGCGATTCAATAATGATTTCGTTTAGCCGCGCAGTGAGCAACTGTGACTTACGTCATTAGAGAATGCCTCAAAGTTATTGAAGCGTGTTTTATACTTGAACTAACGAATGAACTTTATAAGTCAAGGGTTGTGTGCCGGTTTACCTAGTCACAACATCCAACTCAATTGATACATTAATTGATAGCCTATTAAAAGGTGTATGTTTCTAAACAAATGTCGAACTCCATAAAATCCCCATTGCAACTTTAATAACGTGCAAACGAGTGAGCGTTTGCGAGAAAATACCTCTTAAACCAGTTCAAGGTGATTTAGCTAACGGACGATTTTGCTTGTTCCTACTCGGGTTGAACTTAACCCCTCGTACAGCACGACCCGGCGTGTTGGGGCCAAAGCAGGGCGAGTGGCGCAGCGCGACGTGTAGGCGCTCGACAGGCCGGGCTGCACATACCAGGCCTAAGTGTATTTGCAGTGCAGTGACGTGGTGTGCGTGACGCGCCGCATGCGTGGCTCCGAGCCAAGACCGGACCCCGCGTGTTGTGTGCCCCCTCGCTCGCTCTCCGCACCTCACGCTCTCCCCTGCGCTCCTCTCTGCTTCATTTCATCATTTCACGTCATCTGTGCGTTCCTTTCATCTCTCTCTCTCTCCATTTTTTTAATTACGCTGTACTGTTTTTCTATTTTTTTTATCACAATCCATTGTCCTCCCTCTTCTTAATTTTGTTCTCACATTTCCTCGTTTTATTCTATCATTCATTCCTCCCTCTACTGTTTTTACTCCATTATTGCGCCCTGCTCCTGCATCTATCATGATTCTTCACTTCCGTGCCACGTCTTCGATCTGTAAGCTATGTGCCTTCTTTTTCACTCCTTCACTTTTTTCCCTCAAAAATTTTCATGCCATCCTCATACTGACTTTTTCATTTCCTCTTTCACCTGATTCTCCGTGCTTATTTTCTGAGCTCTTGCTCAGCGAGAAAGCTAGCCGTATCCAGTTAACACTCAAAATTTAAGAGGACGTGCACTTACAATAAGTTATTGTTACTGGCAGAGCGCTCGATTTTAGGCGCTTAGCCCAATTTGATTTCAGGGAGTTCGATAGCTCTGTGGCGTTGCATTCAAGGAAATGATCATGTTTTGTTATTCTCGAAGTGTTTTGAGTTGTGTGTACTAGCTGTCACTGCTGGAAATGGCGCAGAGTTGAGAATGAGAATGTTTTATTTCAAAATTTACAAGCTATGAAGAATGTAATCGTGTAAATTACTCGAGTAAATTTAAAATTTTTTTTTGCTTCCAAATTTACTGTGCAAAAAAATGTTATCGTTTAATTTTTGTGTCTGAAGATGGTAAGAAGATACAAAAATCAAACTCAACCATATAGAACATCAACACTGAAATTCTCTTAAAAAAGTAGGAGCCCCTGTTCAATGGCTGTTATTATCGATCTCTCTTAGCTTGCGTCAAACACAACACTGTTCTATTGTACATATACATATTTCAAGTACAAAACGAATGAATGTAAACATATTGCAATTTTAAAATGTCACTCGGTCTTTTGGATTGAAAGATGCACGGTGTTCTTATTAAATTCTGTTGCCATCTGCAAGAACTGCTATAGTACCAAAACTTGCAGCAACACCGATTCGTCGGCCGATTTCAGAGCTAACGACGATATCAATGATGAAGACGGTACCACGCTAACGATGGTAACAATGATTATGACTGTAGCAACGATGAGGACGGTATCAATACTAAGGATATCAGTTATAAAGACGGTAACAGTGTTAGGATTTTATTGATAAAATGGTACCAATGCAGAAAGGAACCGTTGACAATGGCGGGATCTATGATAAAGTCAATACTAATGATTTCGATGGTACCAATGATGAAGGCGGTTCCAATATTGAGGACGGTACCTTTGCCAAAAACGATGGAAATGAATGAGCAGTAATCATTTATGCCAAGTTAGTCTGAGAAGCTAATTTTGGGACAGTGCCAATTATGAGTACGAGCCAATGACAAGAGCAACGCCAATTATTGGAGTAATACCGCAATTTGGGAAGGTGCCAATTATTGACGCGATACCGAAATTTCGAGAGGAGCCAGTTATTAGGGCAATGTTAGAATAATAAGTGTGGAGACGTAATTATTATTCTAACATTGCCTTAAGAAATTATAACACTATTCCAATTATAATTGGTGAGATAATGATGATAACGATGCCATTGATTCATCAGGCTTAATTTTGCACCAGATGATTTTCATTTAAAACATGATTGCATGATAACAACAAAAAATGATGATTTGTCGGAACTTAAAAAAAGTCAGTATGACACAAAAGCTGCAAATTATAAACCGCTACTGCCAGTACTGCAGTAAATTTTTGCTCTGAGGATTTATACGAATATGGGAATCTTGTGTTCGTGCTTTGTTACGTTAGAAATACTGGAACGCAAACAGTATTATAGTGAGACGTCAAACGAATTTCAAGGATCAATAGTTTCTACGTTTTGCGTATTTTAATCAACTGTCGATGAATGCTGAGTTTTGATATTCATTGTACCTACTAGAAGAGCGTACCGGTAGCATTATCATTGATGATGTATAGTAAAGCTCTCAAACTCATCCTATTTTAATTCTCATTTTCCTTATTTAATCCTCATTCCTTACAGTTGTTTAATGAAAATATCTATAAAGTATTTGAGGCGTCTCCAATTCTCATAAACGCTTATAATGACGTTGCCGCATATTTTCAGCTCTGAGGAAGTCTGTTTTTATGTATTTTAGCTGCCTTCAGCTGTATCATCAGTTAGACATCGCAAAGCACTTTTCTCCCGTCTCTAGCTGCAGGAATAAGTTTGTTTACGAAAAACACCTTCTCGTCTATTTCTCCCTTTCGTTTATTGATGAAGGTGCCTAGCTTGTGAGGGCGGCGTGAGCGTATCCTGCTAATGAATTATCTTCCCAAGGCTCGTTGAGAGAACGCCTTGAGCGTACTCCGCGCGCCTCGCCAATTTGGTTATGGGTTCTTTAATGGAACAAACACGCCGATGATTCCATTTGTGCATTAAGAATCTGGCTTGCCTAGGTCGTGAGAGAATAATAAGGATTTAACTTTTAGCTTCGAATGAATTTGGTTAGTTTAGTACTTATGTCTCGATGGTTTGTTGGCATGCTTAGAAGTGATGCAATGCCTACTAGTATTGTTGAGTGTGTATTATTTGGTTGCTTTTTGAGCTGATATGAACACTTGAAAATCATTTAGTGAACTATAGGGTCTGTGTATAAAAAATACTTACAAATAAAAAAGGAAACATTCGCCAGCCTTCCGTCCTGAAATCACTCAAATAATTTCGTGCAACTAATACATGCGCAAATCTTTACTTCTTTACTCTCAATTCGTAGTCGGGCACTTGCTACATCGCAGCCTAGTTTTCCTGGATACTCCAGTCTCGTAATTTCTTCAAGGTTGATATTGCAAATAACGTTGTTCCTTCTCTAGCCCCTGGTTATAATTCAGTAGGGGTGGGATCAGAAAATCTTGACAGCCAAGCAACGGGTCCACCTCGTGTCTGCGGTGCCAGGACGTCGTGTGGGGCTAGCGCTCCATGAGGTTTTTAGTCCTTGCTCAGTGAGAGAATGGAATTTCTCATTCGTGTTCAATGGTAATTTTTTAATCAATGTTCTTGATAACAATGTCAGGAACATCATTTCAGTGATATATTATCTTATGTTTCTCAAGTTATGGAAAATATGTTCTTTGATTAAACTCTTTAACTATCTCGGAAAATTTGAGTGAATCACAAACACAGGATTAAGGCAAACTTACTATGGACTTGGCAGCTTTCGGGCTTCTGTGGGTTTTGGCTCCTATAAACGAATTCATTACGCATTAAATGAGCTCGTGTCGGTTTCTTTTGAAAACTATTTTCCTGGTTTTTCTACTTCGAGCTCAAGCTATTGTTGGGAAGATTCTCATTAGTGTTTTGCTCAGCTCGGAGCACAGGCCTTCAGTTGATGTGGGTGCTTGAAATTATTTTTTTAGAATAAACGAGCGCGTAAATTTTGATCACAAGACTCATTATTTATTTTTATCTTCTGTGGCACACTCCGTTTAACTTAAAATTTAATCAATGATTTTTTTGCGCGTATTATCGAATGCGTTAGTTTTGGTTGAATCACTTTTCAAACTTATTTCATATTTTGAATACTTTTTAGTAGTGGAATACTTTCATCCGTTTTTCAACTGATTTTTTTTTTCAAATTGATTATTAACATGTTCAATTTCGCTATTATTAAAATTTTTTCCAAATCTTCTGTATCTATTAACGGCTTTAAGTTACATTTCATTAATTAAATCTTAATCTTAATTTCATTAAGGTTTAAAAGTCTCTGAGGCTTACAGCTGGATTCTAGTGAAGGCTACAACTCTCAAAATCGGTCATTAAAACACAAGCAATTAGTTATGTGGGCAATTTGTATATGTTACCATTTTCTTATCTCACGTTACGATTTAGAGATAAAATGTGCGATCCTGTCCTTGATCAGCTCTTCAGATACAAAGAGTTTCTTTTCAATGGTCTGTTGGATTCACTGGTCTGAGATTTGGCGATTTGAGAGCCGTATCTCATTGTAAAGTAGCCAATTATGACCATTTCTACTTTTTCGAGTTAGCACACGTAGCATTGATTCATATATTTAAAAATGAAATATGTTATTTAACTGAAATATATACATAGCTTTGACTGAGGAAAATTTTAAAATTAAATGTATAATCATAGTTATGCCACGAAATAATAGTTTCGAGGAAATATTTTAGTTCCTGCCTTCTAGGATACATGCATCTCGGTAGGCTACCATTAAAGAGTATGTGAACATTTTCATTCTAATGCTTGCTTTCTTGTTTTGGGAAACAAAACAAAAAAAACTTTTGGTAAGAGCGAAAACAAAATAACTTTTTTCTCATACGATTTGTAAGTTATAACAAAATTAATTGATTATTTTTTTCTGTAAGCAGATTTAATTGCGTCAGATCGTAAACATTTCATGGAATACACAATTTACACCGATTGGATTAAATCTTCGTTTACTTTTTGCGCTTTCTCTCTGTCCTCAGTGAAGATATCTTCGGGACACAGAGGTCTCAGGATCTTCGATAGCATTAAACTACACAACAAACGAGGTGAACTAGAGTAGTTAGTTCGAGGCTTCGTTTCCATGGCAAGGATGTTTTCATAGAGTTAAAAAGACCATTTAATATGTTCTAAGGAATACGTGAAACGTATGCACATGGTGTGTTGCCACACGAAATTTCGAGCTCACACAAGCAGCAAATTAGGAAGGAAGAGGAAGAAAAACAAAAAAGAGGCAGTGAAGAAAATATGAAAAGTGAGCAAAACGGGTACGAAAGATAAAAGTCCCGAAGGTCTATCTACAGCTAAGGTATCGAGATGAAATTTATGATGTAGTTCACTTATAGTTTGGACATCCTCTCTAATTGTCCACACAAGATCGTGCTCATATTTCCGTCACAGTGTTTTTTAAGTAGGCTATCGTTTGATGAAACTGTGTACCTGTTCGTGGAGGGGATTTCCTATTTACTATGCATGACAGCGTAAGACTGGATGGGAGAAAATGCTATGGTATTAACATTTGAGTTTCTACCCCGCATGAGCTTCTAATATATCTGTGAAAGTAATAGAAATTTATGAGCTTAATTAAGATTTAAGTATGCGGAACGTTTTGAAAGCAAAGCTGCCAACGTTCATGGTTGTCTATAGCCTGAATTCCCTGACAAAATTTTTCAATTATCTGGCATCATGATGTTTATTTTTGCATGGCTAACAATTAACAATTGTTAACCAAAAACCAAATGTAACAATTTATTTTTGTCGCGCTATTTTGTAGAGCAATGACGTCGTTGATAATTATTGGTATCCACGGTAGAACTCGGGTTCATTTATATTATAAAACTCATCTCGATAAAAACTATCTGATGAGACAGGGATATTTTTGTCGTACATGTTTCATTTATGTAAGTTTTGTGAGTTTGTGGACAGACCCGTTGCTATCTGACATTTCTCTTTAATTAACTTGTAAGCGGCTGGAATTGTAGGTGTTGCCTTCAAAATCGATGACTTTATCAATGTAAATGTCCACCGAGCCGCTAAGGGTTTCTTCGAGTGTCCAGTGCGCGACGACTTGTAGGACACTTCAAACTGAAGAGTTTTTGCCTCTAATCTCCTTGATTTAGGAGGAACCAGTTAGCAGCAAGTAAACCCATGGTCGCTACGCCGGTGCCGCGAATCTTCATTATAGCTTTTCTAAGGAACTTAGAGGGTGATGCGGAGGGTCTTGATGTCGAGTATTCGTTTTTATGGAATGCGTACATGAATGTCACAGAAGGTTGTGTTGTTTGGTGGCGCCGCTGTAGATGATGCCAGTTGTTGCGTGACGCTTGTGCGATCTGAGGATGTGTACTATTCTTTGCATAGTTTTTGTACACATTTTGTATTGCTCCACTTGCATTAGTGCGAATTCTTGAATTGTGAACAAATAAGAGTTATTGAAATTTTTTTTATTGAAAAAATGTTTTAATTTTTTGCTGACTAGAGATAAACGAAAATACAGAACTTGGTAATAAAATGCGTCGATCACGCGCTTTGGGTTATCTTAACTCATAAGGTAAGCGATTCAAGATTCCTGTTCGTCAATGTGAAATGGAGTGAGAGGCGTTCTTAAATTTGAACTTCAAGTACTAACGTTCTGAGAACAAGTTGAGTTGCTGCGTCCTGGAAGCTGACATTAATGAATATCATAAAGTTGGCTTGATTTGACGCCAAACGTAATTTTTTGCTTTCTTTTTCTTTCCGAAGCTGAAAATTCTTGAATCAGATGAATTTTGATCAAAATGAAAAAATTATTCAGATGCTTTGTGAATGGTGTTATCTTTTTTTAAATTTGATTAATTACTTTGAAATGCTATATTTGTCCTGAAATAAACTCTCAGGGATTTTACAGAGACACCCAGTTGTTGCTGTGTGCTGTATTTCTATCCAAGTTTCATCGACACACTCTAAACTGAGGCATTGCTGCTATGATTTTTCATTCTGAATATATATTTACATTCCAGAGAGTATCGTTGATTGCAATAGGCCACTTAGTAATCTCAATGACAATTTGAAATAAAATTTGAAAATTCTTTTACATGTTCCACGAAGTTCATGTTTTATGTAGTGATTCCAGAGCTGTAGAAGCGGCTGAGAGCTATTCGCCAGGATTTCTGGTTATTGGGATTCATGCTATTCCTCGAATCTGACATGGAATTACTCAAAATCTGGGTTCTTTCATCTCTGTGATAAAACATGCAAAGCGGTAATGCATGTATCATTGTAGACGAATGTAGAACACAAAAGATTGCGTCGGGTTGCGGTCTGAACCTGAGACCCGAAGTTCTTTCTATCTTTTTGCCTCCACGAAAATATGGAATCCATTAACAAGAAGTGAGCAGGTGTACGTAAGTATAGTTTTACATTTCTCTGTGTGAATAAAGTTGAAACTTAACGAACGCAAAAGACATTCATTTTCAGTAACAATATTTTGAGCTAGTGTTAACATGTTCCGTTTAATGAAAAATAAATGATTCATTTGAATGTTAATTTCACTGATTTCTCTTATAAGATATTACTAGATCAAGTTGTTCCACTTTGAGCTTTATATTCACTTCAAACAAATGCGACTTCTACCTGAAAAAATTTGGTGAAAAACGATTACATCCGCGCAAAAGACTCGGCGTAACATGAAGCTGACGAATACGAGTATAAACGTCTATTGAGTTCACTCGATGTAACGCCGTAACGCCATACTGGGTTAAGGCTCACAAGCAATGAAAGCTTCATAGCAGTGTTTTATAGGCTTTTGATTCAGTCTCGGTCTTCGCTTTCTTCTGGAACAAGCGACATTTCTGTCTCTGATGAGTTCTGTTAGCGTAAAGTACGTGTGAAGTGAGACATATTCAAACGCGTCTTCGCATGTGCGTCTGGTTTGATGCAGTCAGAGACAACGCATTTTGCACGGATTTGATACCTCTCTTTGTAGAAAATCGGTGCTGGAGAGTAAATTTGTGGAAAGTAAATTACGCCTATAGTTCTGGTTGCAGCGAAGATCGATTAGTCACCAGCAAGTCAGTGCCGTAAAAAACTATTCGTACGCTACTGGAGTGCTTTTATATAATATCTCATGACACGATTGATCTGGTTACTAATGTATTTCCAGTTTAGTGCTACTCAGTGAGGTTTACTCGCGGAATTACTGCAGCAGCACGAGCAACCTCGATGCTAGGAAACTGCGGTACAGGCGGTTCGACCCCAATATTACTGCATCAAACTCCGACCTTATTGTTACTACACCGAACTGCTGTAGTATTGCACCGAATTTTAAACTGGCTTTAATTCAGTTTGTTTATAGTTACATATTTTGCGTTCACATTAAGCGATTTTACAACTTTTAGTCCAGTTTTTTTTAAAATAACATTTATTCATTGGATAAGCACTTGAAAGTATTTTCAAAGTTTCCCGGGGTGAAGAAAAATCCTGTGACGAAAAAAGTGTTCAAAATGACGCGCGATCCCTGTCGAAGATTTTAGATGCTGGCAGAGAGAAAGCTGAGCTGAAATAAGGAAGTTGCCTACCTAGTAACTGAACTAAAATGAGCATGGCTCCTGCACCGAGCCTTTCTGATCCTACCAAGAATACCTCAGAGTACCACCAAGCGCTCGTTTTGACGACTAGCTCTATATATAACGTACATCGATGAGAAGCTCCCCTGTAGATCCAAGTTATTGCTGATTACAGGTTCTGTTATTAAATGAGTACCAATAGCCGCCATCTAGTTACGCCTACTTTGGTCGCCCTTACTCAGAAAAATTTCACCCAAAATGATCGGTATCCAAACCCAGAGCAACTTCGAGGCACACGAGAGGCGCATTTTATGAAGTGTTTCCGACCTTCATGTGCGACTAGAATATCGTCTGCACCGCTCTGCTCTCAGAAGTTGTCTCAATTTTTTAGGATCCCTAACCCTGAAATTGAGTGACTAACAATGCTGCTACGGAGAGGAAGACCCGTTCCTGTTGCTGTGTTCTCTGTTGCGGAACTTATTTCAGCGAATTATAGTCCCTGTCTCTGGGAGTTATTTGTGCCTCGAAATAAGTCACACTTCGTTCACTTTGTGCAGACGTGGAGAGGAAGCGGGCGATTACCGTCTGTGTTTGTTGTCACTTTGTGCAATCAGTTCGCCATGTTTCGCCCTTCTGGTGACATATCAGTGCATTGTTTAGCTCCTTTGCATCTTATTTTTGGCCTGTCGCTCCGTCAATTGTTTGGCTCTTGTTTGTTTGGCTCTTTGTTTTTCTTGATAAGTACCGTATCCCATTTTTAAGCATTTCCTTCGCTTTGTCATGATGTGGCTTGTAATTCAATCCAGGTCTCCTTTTCCTGTCCGTGTTTTACCATCTCGTCCTTTTCATTCAGACAGGCCGTGTAGCCGCGCTATTTACCTCAACCGAAGGCCCATGACTTACCCAGTACTTGTATTGCATTACCTCGCACAGTTTCCCTTACACCCTGTGTTTTTCCGCGCGTCGAGTTTTGCCGGCGTTGTTTTTTCGAGCGTCTGGTGAGCTGCGAAGCCCCGCCTTCCTGCGGGCGGCTGCGCTGCTGCAGAGAAGCGCGACGCGCCCTCACTCCAGAACTGAGTCTATTGCAAATTGTATTGGCCTGAATTTCCTTCCTTCATTGTCTCTGACCTGCCTTATTTTTTTCGTTTTTCGCACAGTGTGTTCTAGAAATTATGTTACTCGTTGATAATCTTCTTTTGAGACTTCATTATAAGGAAGAATAAATTACATGGCCTATCATCTATTTCATTAGCGTGATCATTTATAAATTTGAATAGAGGAGCCCCGTGAAATCACTGTTCTGTGCATTGTACTCGACCTCAACGACGGGATAGTTTTATATTTTACTCTGCTGCTGTGCTTTTCCTCGACTATTCTCTACCACTCGCTCACAACTCAGTGCTAAATTTTATCATTGTGTGTTCTCTCGAAAAACTAACCCGTAGTAGTATTTTGAGTGTTTTGATCTTGAAATCTCTCGCTACTGCTCTGACCTCCGACGCGATGGCAATGGTTGAGCGCTCCGTGCCAGACTTGGAAGCAAATTAAGCACCTCTAACGTGGTGATCAGGAGCGCGGATCGAGTGTTTACCTCAATGAGCTTGCATCCTGGATACTCAAAATGCTTGCAGCTACGCCCTGGCGCTGACCTGCTGGACCAGTGCAGCTGACTTGTCCAATCGTGGTCCAGACAGCTCAGCGCGTGGGTAGCAGTTCCAAAATTCGACATTTTCTGCGACGTGTGAGCCTATTTCCTAGTGTGAATTATTCAATGCTAAATCTTACTCTTGAATTTTCATTTAAGCTCAAAGTACAGCATAGGAACATACTTTGGTTGGCATACCTATATTGAAGCCATCGCGCAACTTGCTACTTGTAACTAGCCCTTGCGTATGTACATGCTCGATATTCGATTAGCCTTCGAATTCTAATGAGCCATGACAAATATGGACAAACAGAACGCCCAGGCAGCATGTTGATGCCCTGTTGACCGACGCAAAGTAATCAGTGTAAATCATTTTACTGAGATGTCAGCTCAGGTTAGCTGAATATTCAAGTTCCTCAAGATGAAAAGATAAGTACAAGGACCATCTTTTCTCAGCGTTTTACACGATTTCCTTACACGCCTACCTCTTCGTTGCTCTTCATGTTTTTTGATCGATTTCAGGAAACTCCTTCTTCTCAGCTAATTTGTTTCATAAATTGCTCACAGGGTCTCATTGTTCCCCACAACGCCTCCCTATATTTTATTACATTCTGGTCTCACGGTCTCCGGTGTCGGGAGCATGCAGGGATCAACTCAGCTCGTTATAACTTGAATTTTCTAATGCCAAGAACAGTACTGAGGTGTGCATGACGTACTGCTGGGGAAAAACATACCACGGCATCCTTTCTGATTACTCTTGATGTGTCGCTCGACGCTTGTAATTATCATGCTTTAGTCTCTCCTGCCTCTGACTTGGAACATTCACTTGCCAAGTCTAGCTGGTGAAGTGACTGCTCAATGAACAAACTGAAGCTTCGGGCTTCAAGTTCAGACTTTATTTCTCGTATTTTTGATGCAGTCAGTGAAGCTCTACTCTGCCCTCACGCCCTGATTAGCATACAGCGCTGGGCTCCAGCACAGCTTCGACCGCCGCCTGGCCGAGTTTCTGATTTGTGTTCGATTTTATCTCAACGACTTCAGATGTTGTTCCGATTCTTGTGAATGATGTTCGTTTCAGCGTTCCAATTCGAAAAAAGATCGTTTGTGCTGGTCGATTTAGCCTCGTATGCATTTGAGCATCTCATTGATGTGGGTTTGGAAACGACTTGGAGCTGCAAGTGCTTCTGTTTCGAGCCTTGAATTGTTTTTAGTTTTTTCTAGATTCTCCTTCACAAGACCTGTGATAGCAAGAACTTTGCATGAAGTTTATAATTTAGCTGTCATTTGAATTCAGTGAATGTGAAATCCAAATGAGGATAATGCAAAATGTTTCCTGCATTTAAAGCAGTCAGGCAGCAAGGAGGCTCGCAACCTGGATTGTGGTAGGGATAAGGACATAAAAAAAGAAGTTGGAGAGTGAAATATTTCTTGAATGTGATACCGTAAAAACGTGGTTATTATTGAATGAAGAAAATAGTAAGAACGTTGTAAACCTGGAGTATAGAATGTAGAACGAACAAAATATGATTGAATTCAAGAGACCAAAAAAAAATGTGAAAGGTAGTAACGAATACAAAATTTTTGAGAGTGAAGTTTTATGAATGCTTTGAATTCAGAATGAATATGACAGATGGGAAGAATTACTCGTAAATCTAGAACATGCAAAGTGCTAAGCGCGCAGTGTATCGTGCTAAGCGTGCAGCGAGCCAAGAATGCAGAAGGTGGCATTGACGTCTCATATATATAAATTGTCTGAAAGTTATCTATTCAGCACCACACGAACCGTTACAATTGCTTTTTCGCTTGGTCTGAATTCAAATAATAAGCTGCACTGAAGTACATCATTGTACACAAAGTGCTAGAAATTTTGCATCACACATGGTAACAAAGTTCAATTGCCTCCTATCAGCGATGCGCCCCCCCCCGCGATCGGTATTAGGCCTACATTCAACATTCACCTTATTTCATTTTAAAGAACCATCGTTTGACGCTTATTCTGCTTTGTGATCGTTCGTCGATCTCCCAATAGTAGATTGATTTTATTTTTTCAAATCAAAATGCATTTATGCATAAGACATCGTCGGTAGAATTGTGTTTTTTCTGATGTTTGATTGTTATTTTATCGCTATTGCGTTATTTTTTGTACACGCGTAAGCTGTTACAGAATTTGTAAGCTTGAGCGTCGTATTTAAGGTTCATTTAGTGACTCAAAGCCCTCACAACCTTGACACGTACATTGGCAAACTTAGTCTCGGCTTCCAAGTCTGTGTGCGTCATTTCATTCTTTCTCATCCGTCACCGTGGCGCAGAAGACGAGGTTGATGCTTATGCCCTGGCGTAGAAATAGTCCTTTGAAGAAGGCGCATATGAGTCTTCATTTCTGGCTGTGTGTGTATGGGTGCAGCCTCGAGAGGATGTATCGTGAGCCACGAGACGTGACTTCTTTACGAGACATAGACTCGGTTTTTACGACCTCTTCCTTTTGTTGCTTAGTTACACCCATGCCAAGGAGAGCCGAGCACTTGCATGTCCATGCTCATATGGCGCGCTCTCAGCTCCTGAACGTGCGTGGCTTTCTGGGGCTAGACCTCTTGCGAACAATGTGCAGAACGACAACCATGTGCAGCCGGCGCGCCTTAATTTTGCAGACAACGCTAACACCCCTGAAACAGACATGCTAGTATTCTTCCAGGGACGGTATCTGTGTTAATTCGGCGTGCTCAGTTTTGCAGAGGACAATACCTACGATGAACCGACACGCCTTAGTTCTTCACAGTACGATAACTGTTTAAAACTGAGACGCATTTATTATTCTGAATGCAGCCATAGCCTGGCCGACATGTCATAACTCGTCGGAGCGTATACATGCATAGGTGTATATTGAAAACACCGTAAGTTTACATTGACCTATATCTTTTATGAAGCTGCCGATGCTCTACCGTTTGGCCGTTGATAGCGTTCAAAAACTGCCTCGTTTTCTACAGTATGTTACTATTTGATTGCTACTTTGTAGAAACAATGCCTTCTGCACCTATTAAGGGATGGATATAGCTAGAGAATACCTGTAATTGTCAGTGTGATGTGAAAGATAGCTGAGTATTTATTCCACGCAAACAAAAAATTCGCCTTATAACATTCTTGGAAGCATTTGTTTGAAAGCCCAGTATGCGCAGTTTCTGTACGTGGCATACCTGGTACTCGTTCGGTTCCGAAGTTTTGAGTTTCAGTAAATGAGGGCAAAGAGTAAAAAAGTATCAGAATTACAATCGAATTTTGAAATGCAATGTTCTAATATGAACGACATAACAAAACGCGATATAGATTTTTTAAAAAGAAAAGTTACTAGAACATAATGAGTTTCTTTTTTATTTTTCAAAGCCCCTTTTTAGGAAAAACTTCCAGAATAACTTGGTCTTCTGTGCATTGTTCTTTTCACGGTTAGCATTCCATCTTGTCTAAAATTACCATAAAACAAGAGCAAACCATATTCCCCAAAGTGGACCAAATTTTTAATTCCATAGGGTTGATTTGGCTGAACATAGAAGCCATAACTCGTTGGACTTGAACTTCTCTGTATTTCGCAGGTAGTACTCCTGAACATTGAGAATTGAATATTATAGAAAGTTTTTGGTCTTCCAGGTTGTTATTACATGAAACCAGAGCTTGTTTAAATCGGAATTATTTCAATGAGCAGCTTTCCAACAGTAATGACAAATACATGTCATGGTTAATGATTACTCCTTCAGTAAATCTCAGAATTCAGTCAGATGATACTACCAGTAGGCATGAATAATGACAGTATTTGCTTGTTGTCCGCTCTGCTATGCTCACACTATATCTATTTTTTATTTCAAATCCAAAGCTTACCATAGAACACATAGTGAAGTTCTCTCATCGACAACGAATTCAAAATACTGATGTATGCATGGAGCATGATTGCGTTTCTGTACAGAAGAAATTCAACAATGTCTTTCTTGTTTATCTGGCCCTTGTTTTCACGGGCTCACGAAGAGGTTATTTAGTGCACCTTTTTAAAAAAAAGCCTAAGGCATTCGTTTAAGATAAATTTGTTACTGGTGTTGTAGAACGAATAGAAATGTAAATTATGCATCAATTTTCAAAGGCTTTGATAGACATTTCATCACAATTTCTGGTGGACATTTTCAACAACATTCGACACGTCATGGGCTAGGTCATTCCTACATGTTAGAGGAAAATTTTAAACTTACAAGTCCCTGATGATTTCTTACTTAGCTCCAAGATTTTCGAATTCAGCTGGAATTTTGAAACTCTTGCGAATTCATTCGCGCAATAAATTTGCTCTTGATTCGTTCACTGTTCTATTCAGCTGCGGTTATTCAATATTCACTGGGTGCAGAGGTTCAAATTTACCTTAGATTAGGTTTAATACTACCATACCCCTATGGAGTACGTTCCCGAGTTCACACAAATTGTTGTTATGATTCACCATAGAGAGAAAGGATTTGCTGTCAAATGTCTCACCAAAATAAATGAATTAGCGCCTGACTCCTCAAATGGCAGAGCTGTACTCATTCATCTCTAACGGGTGTGCGCCAATTGGGGGCATCGGCAGTGAACTTGTTGACTTTCATGGTGAAGGTTCTTCGATTTTATTTTCAAAGCTACCATTCGTCTGAGGAGGAAAAAAAGAATCCTGTTTAGCAATGATATGTTCACATTTACCTGCTCTTCCCAGTTATTAAGATCTAAATTCTGCCCTCAATTCTCCTCTTGGGAGGCATATAGGACAGACAAGAAGTTTGAGTTAAGAAGGTTTGTCAACCGTTCGCAATGAAGGTTGGCGCACCATGCAGGGGCATATTGTTGAGTTACCTCAGTTGCATCATCAGAGGGTGCCCCCTCTGTTTCTTTTCCTCTGTTTCCACGCCTTCTTTGCTATTTACTCTTTGTCTTCTCTTCCTCTTCATTGCCAGTTTGCTGTTTCCTTGTGCAAGGTATCTTGTGTGGAAACGTTCCTTGTTTTTAGATTTCCTGTTTTCTGAAGTCAATGATGAATGGTCCCTTCTTTTCGCTCTCTTCGGATTGCATTTTTTATGGCTGGAGCGGCTTAAACTAATATTAATTAACTAAATTTATCGCCTACGTAATCATGAATAATATTGAACATTCGCCTTGTTTTACTTACTATGTTTTTCAGAATTCAAAAAGTTAGTAGCTCAAATTTTGTTCCGAATTATTGTTGGGCTCGCGTCTGTTGTTTTTCCTTCATCATCGATAAGTAGAAGGCCAAGGGTGAATGAACGACGGGGAAAACATAACCAGTTCCTCGCTTTCTTCCAAAGATAATGAAGATAAAAACGATAAAAGTAACAAGGTAAAACATTCCTAAAATAGTGTTACACAAAAGAACGTTTTTCATCACCTTATTTTAAAGATCTAGGTAATCTATCGTATCATAAACTCCTCAGATAGAAACACAGCTTATAGATTTTTCGTTTTAGTGAACACTATGGACGTATCTAGTTTCGAGCGCTGATATTCACATATATATAGGTCACTACTGTGAATCATCTCCAGGAAATACCTCTATGGGTGAAAGGTCGTGATTATGCAGTGAGGTTTATGGCAAAGTATTTAATGAAGCCTGTTCACTAAGGTGTCGTCTATCTACGAACTAGAGTCAATTCTTCGTAGACAGGTGCTTCTGAGCGAAGTCTAACTCTATATCATTTTGCGACAAGACCTCGGTCAGTGTTAAATGTGTATTCTTCTTGTGTGGGTCTGCGGTCCCTACACGAAGGTTTCCCTCAATTTAGCATGAAATTGAATGTAAAAAAATGACTTTCTCGTGATTCCTACTCAATATCTGTTGCGCGAAAACCACCATCTTGGGGTTGAATGCGCATTTTTGATGAGGCGTTCTAAGCTATTCCAGTAACGAAAATATTGCACTTGGTTTCGAGAAAATCGCTTTGAAGTTTCGTAACTGATAATATCTGTAGGTTCTTATGAAAGGTCGGAATCTTCATTGATTTTTATTAATAAACGTGAGAAATGCTCGGCTGTGATCGAGAATGCTGAATATCTCGTAACATTGTTGTGCAGCGTCGCCAGCTGCAGTTGTACCTAGCTCCATGTTTTTCTCCCTTGCGCAATTCGTCGGTTTGTCTGTAGATTGGCGCTGATTGTGAATGAACTTTCTCCATGAGCAGCATATCCGTGAATGCGGGGCCAGGCGCGAGACGCGTTTGAAGCAGGCCTCGAGTTGTTCTGCCGCCTCAGACATTCCCTACGAGACTTTGTGCCTCTTATCAGGCCCTTATCTTCCGCATCTTATCGTGCCCATGTTGAAGAGTTTCGTGACGACCTTGCTGACTAGGCGCCTAGCACTTTATTGCTTCTCACTATTTGCCATTTATGCAAACGTTGCTTTATTCTAACAGAAACTTTACTTTAGGGGGCGTGTGTATCTCCTACTCGGCTCTCGCCAAGATAATTTTGCAGTGAAATGGATATTTGCGTGAGAGCCACGCAAATCTACTACACATGAGGTCGCTAAATAAAGCGTAGCGTCATATATTTTTGGTCGTGAAATTTCTCCACAATCAGATGTGTTAGAATAATCATTTCACTATGATGAGAGGAAAAGTTTTGAGTAGTACGGAATCATGATGATGTTTCAGTACTAGTTTACACGAGCTCGAATTTGTGCATTCGTCATTTTTTATTCTAAATTGAAGTAATTCTTCCTGAAATACCCCTTCCTCTCACGCAAGGAAATGATTGATGGTTTCGTAAACAATGAGATGTCATACGAAGCATGGCTGCTAAATAGATATTTTTTTGGCAAAATTTTGTCAAGGGATGTGTTTTCTAAGCTAAACTTGAAGCTAAAATCACTGAGGATCCTACGGGGCTGCTAGATGCCGGGTGATTGGTCATATTTTCGGTGAAAATTGGCTAAATTTGAGCATTTTGACTGGGGTAGACCAATTTGATACGAGGAAATCTTACGCGTTTTTACTTTTCGTGGCGTCTAGCGTTGCTAGATCAATAGACCGGACTCTTCCAACTGGGACTGCTAAAAGAAATGAAAATTATTTGCAGGTTATTAGTTTGATGTTCATTCAAACCGTTCAGTGATCTGCCATTGCGGGTAAATTTATAAGGATTCTTACTCTCAAAGTTATATTTAATGTGTGGGTGTGTGGTGTGTGTGGTGTATGGGTGTGTGAAGTATTGTGAACTGTTCTCAATGTGTCATGAAACGCGCAACCAGAGCTCTACTATTGTAATTAACGGGACTACATAATGCTCTAAATGACTGATATTCTTGTTTTTTTAAATAGTTATCAGTACACTTACCTCTGCTTCGATTCCTCTCAACAGCTTGAATCGAGGTTGTCGCCTTTACTAATATGCCGAATGCTATTGATGGTCGTTTTGATCAACATTGTTTATTGCTCGCACGTTGCATTTCTTTGGGCGTATTGTCTCATCATTAAAACTACAGCTCACTTATTATGCCCTGATTTTTTTTTTCGGTTATAAGTTTATTCCTATAAAGCAAGCGGATGCGCGAAAAAGTCTGTAACGTCTGAGCATTTGTATATGGAGAGATAGGTCATAGATCATCCCTGTGTGTGAGCGACTTGATCTGGTGTCTCTCAAAGCTATTTTTAGAACTGTTACAGTTATCAACATGTATAACATTTAGTGGGCTTTTAAAATGCGATCTAATGTTTTATAACCTGTATGATGTTATTCGCTAATTTCTCTCTTTGTATAAAATTACGAGTTCCAATGTGCCATTTTGGTATACGTGCCACATACCTAAATATCTGCATTATACAAAGAAGACCAATATGTTGCTCGACTGGTATGAGTCCAGTCATTCCTGACTTAGCAACTGCTCACTTCTCAAAGGTTACTGACCGACGACTTTTGAACCGTGATATGTGTTGTGCACTTTCAGTTCAGTGCAGTTCTCAAGTGTTTACGGCCATTTGTTTAATTGCGGTATTACTTGATCAGGGACTCAACTGATAAGATACCTTATTGACTTGTGTCGGTACTCGGCCTTCACTTGCACGAACACGTGTGCATGCCATTTTAGGATTCCTTCCTCTTTTTGTGTTGCATAACGACTCGAGCGAGTGTGTTCACTTGGGCATGCTATTGACGACCGCCCTGATGATTACGAGTACCAATCCGTTCCTGGCTTCTGGGGATTAACAGGGATTGCTCAGCCCAGTACCACCTAAAGACCATCAAAGAGCTGCCGACTCGAGCTCTTAATTGTGCTACTCGGGACTGGATAGATCTCTGGCCTTTTTTCTACAGGCGACACCAACATCCAGTTGAAAATTTAAAAATTGGCGCAGTGCCTCCAATGATTTTCTGTAGTTCTGCGCAGTAAGGTTCTTTGAAGTTGTTTAGAGCAGTACATTGTCCTAATAGTCTTAGTTGCAGCAAAGATCGATTGCAGCCGCTGTATTTGGCGTCATAAAAACTACAAGCGCGTTACAGTACTTCAATCTGTAAGAAAATACAATGCGTCATTAGTAGTAACTTGTGTTTAGCTGTGCAATAAAGTTCGTTTCTAATCAGTGGAGTTAACTGACGGAATTACTGCAGTGACACTTGCAAAAAACTGATGCAAAAGCAGTCATGTATAATGTCTGTATCGCTGCCTTATTATTACTGCGTCGAACTGCTGTGGTATTGAGCTAAATTTTAATAAGGAGCTGTGCTACGAAGGTGGTGGCTCACATCGGCTTCCATACCGAGGTATAAGCGTGTCGTATTTTTTCTGTGCAGTCCTGTCTGAATTCAGACGCTACCAAGATGGAATGTGATAGTATTCGTTCTTAATGCGATGACATTTTTTATAGAGCTACCTACGGGTGATGTTTCAATTTTTCAATTAAAATAGATCAGAATATTAATAGTAGTTTTTTTTCGTTCAATCTTACTGCGTTTATCATGATGAACAAGCTGAAAACCTGCCGAAATTAAATTAAATTAAAATAACCCATCTTTTGTTTGTGTACTGAGGAGGAGTACAAAGCGACTATCAAAAGCAAAGTTACATCGATATATGGCGACCGTAATCGTACGTAACGTGACCGCAATCAGAGTTCGTCACACAAATTTTTGGCTTCTTCGGTTAACCAAGCGGTAATTATTACTTGCAGATCAATGTGGATGTTGAACACAAAAGCGTGCGTTACAAACTTATCAGCTTAAAAGAAAGGTTTATTTCAATTTTGCTAAACGAACAGATGGTAAAGACCTGGTCGACGCGTGCTCCGTTAAATAACGAACTACACGGAAAAAATATAGATTGGGACCCTGAAGCAAAACTATAACAAACAGAATATCATTGTTAACTAACTTCGACGTGAAAGCAAAGACGATGTGCTACTAAACTGAACAGACTTGAATACAAAATGGCTCCCTACTCTCTCCCTCAACAAAAGATTGCGCACTGGTTTTTCTCTATTCGAACTTGTTTTCATCGCCTATTTCGGAATCTATTTCTCTAAGTAGAAATCTATGGGACAACATTTCATAAGGGGTTTTTAATTAGTGAGAACCTGTCGTAAGAGCAACTGCAATTTTACATGTCATTTAAAAGTTGAAAATGAAGACGCTTGGAATTTAGATTTCTCTTTTTGAAAAATGAAACATAACAGATTTTTTTTCAACATGCAAAACCTTCTCTGGACATCTACTCAGCATTACGTAGAACAATGCAGGAAATAATTGCACGATGAGAATAAGATAACGAAGCTAGCTCGTTTTATGATTAGTGTAATGAAGAGATCTGGACAAAAATAACGGTGCAATTTTTAAATTTCTAGTGGCCAAGTTGACCCCTCACTGAATTTCTACTTTCCTGATTTTCACTTATTGCTCGCATCCACGCGGCCAAAACAGTTCGTGACTGAGCTGGATGTTATTTCCTTCCGGGAGGGTAAGATTTTGTATTGCTGTAATAGTTCTTTGTTTTATGATAGGCCATCTTTTTTCGGTTCATTGCCATCTATTTTTCAGAAGCTACGATTTTCTTCTTCAACTTTTATTTTGTTTTACAATCTCTTTCCATATCATACTGTTGCTAAAAGCTGTGAATCTCGTGAGGTAACACACCTTGTGCATAGATTTCACGTTCCCTTAACTCTATACTAAATGGTACCTTATTTTTCCTACCTTTGTAACACTTTTAAAATAGTTAGGGAAGCTTAGACTAACGCATAACGTAGTCTAATTCCTTGGTGCGCAACTGGAATAATCACCTGTGATTCGAAAAATATATCATTGGCGAAAATTACTGCTGCTTTGTGTCACCAGTATAGATACCTTGAGTTGTACGGAAAAAATCTCGCTGCTGACAATATAGTTAACCCCTGTGCGCCTACGACGCGGGAGGCGTCTCAACTCACTTGGGAGAGCGCTGCTCCCTCCCCCCAGTGAATAGCTATGATAATAACTGCTTTCGGAGGTTGTGAGGGAGTTAATTTGCATGTGCCCGTCCTTGGGGTTGTTTTCCTCGGAAAATGGTTGTCGTAAAAATATTTGTCATCCTGCAAAGAATTCTTGTCCAAGATTGTACGATCGCCCAAGGAATTCTGGTCATTGTGGTAAAGCTTATCTAGAGTAAAAATGGTCTTAAAATTACTGAAATAAAAGTAACGGCCACGGCCTTAAGCCACCGTTACTTTTGTAGCAGCGCCTATTGTGGAAGCAACATTTTTTGATGGTAAAAAGATCATATTAGTTAGCCTGGCTGATGTGCTGCAGATAATGCGATTCGCTTATTCATGAACCCTCTAACTTGTAATGCAGCGGTTTTAGACGTTTTTAAAACGAAAGCAGTGCCGTCTCTGCCAATTTATAGCACCGAGTTTTATCAAACGCCTTGGATACAACATCCTCTAAATTTCACTCTCTCGCCTTTTTTCTAGACTTGTCTTGCATGTGCCTAGTTGTAAACTTTGCTTCATCCACTGCGAGAACTCCATGGCGATTGGCTGTTCTGGAGTTGGAGAGGAACTTGTAACGATGGTTTAGATTGGATTCGAACGAAGAGTCCAGCACACTAGCAGGATTCAATTACTAAGCGTGCAGGAGGCTAAGAGTTCCCTGTTGTAGGGCGCGAAGCCTTTCACTGAGATTGATCATGATAAAAGCTTTTAAAGATTTCAATACCTTCAATTTTAGCGCGCTCATTTCGACCTTTTGTTTTTTTTCTTTTCTCTATGAGACTTGACATGTCTTTTTTTCCGCTGGTGTTCGTCCAAAACGTGAATGTTGAAGGGGAGTTAGGACGACATGCTGGGCATCGACAGGAGAGAGGAACCCATGGATTTTGAACTGATATTGGTGGTGATGTTTTTATCTTTGCGATAGGTTTCAAATTTAGGAGAAAGTTCAATTATTACAGGGACAAGAGGAATTAATTTATGTATCCCTTAACTTGACGTACCACGGTTTTTTAATGATATTTTGTAGTTAATAAACGGACTAATAGACATATCCCGTAATAATAAATTTGTCTCCGACTCGAGGGGTACAAAACTGTACCAATGGCAATTAGCGTTCTCCCGGAAAAAAAATGTGAGGCTCCAGTTGAAAGTTAACTAGGCTTTCCTTTTTGTTATAGAATAAGTTGGTGTTCTGTTACGAACCGTTTTTTTCGGTTCACTACTGTCCTGTCTTTCTGCACAAACTACTTTTTTTCACCTTTAATCGGGTTTCGTAGACTACTTTCCTAACTTGGGCTTCTTTGCGCAGGAGACCTTGCGGAGGAATACCAAGGAAGTTGGATATTGTTTCCAACATGGACCCAATACACCTTGTGGATAGGTTTCCTGTTCCTTTAATTCCTTACTGAATGGTGCCTTCCTGTCTTTGGAACATTTTTGCTGTGGTTAGTGAGGCTTTAATTAACTTATCTAAATTTAAAATCTAAAGACGTTGCCTGTATCGCTCTAAAATTCAAAGCCATCTATGCATAAGAGTGCACAAATGCACAATATTAAGGTGTCGAAAGTAGCTTCTAAAATATATCCCTGTAAGTACACGCATGCAGCGATGTACCATGGACTTGTGTCTGTGCTTATTTTTCCATCAATTCATGATAGTTTGAGTTGACTTGAAGAAGTGATCACTGAAGGCGTCTTCGAAAGAATTGTATTTAGTGTAAAAACTAACTACTCAGAAGTTGAGAACAAAAATCTGCACTACCACATGAGCAAGCGTTTAAATAATTTATTCTTCACCCGAGTTTTTTCAAATTACGAGACATTTCATGTTGTTAGTTCAACGTGTGACGGAAATCTTTGCAAATATTTCATTTGTTGAGCAATCGTGCTAGCATTTTCATTAACACTTTAACCCAAGAGATGTAAGGTCAAATTGACGCAGTTCCATCAGAAATGTAACGAGACACCAAAGACCTGCATGGATTTTTGATGTTCTGAGCTTTTGCGTCAAAAAATTCTTTGAATGCAAAATTCATGATGCATTTATTATCATCTTGCGCAGCTTGTGAGCTCAGAGCTCGGAATATTTCAATATGTGGAATTTCCTGCAACACTACGATCGGTTTACTTCCTTATTCCATAAAGAGTTTGCATGAAGGCTTGTTCTCAAGGACACCAAGTGAAAATTATTTTATCAAGTGTAGATCTCACTCTTTGTTCAATTTTTCACGAGCTGCTGTGAATGACATCTACCATACATCAAAACATATAATCTTTCTGCTCCTTTGAGCTTATTGGTTTACTTGGAGCGTATGTGTTGAATGTGCTGAGAGCCGTGTGATGCCATGTGATATGAGAACTGCAGACGCACTTGTTTATTTATAAACGTCAGTCATCCCTGGGAAGGCTTTTCCTTGCGGCTTGTGGGCGTCGTCTGAAGCTGATACATTGTTTTGCTGTGCGCATTGTGCATCAAAGACCTGACCGCCTCTCCGGCGCGACCTGTTCATACTGTGAATCTTGTGTGCAGCTCGCGTGAGTCACTTCGCGTTCGCGTTGTGTTCCACGTGTGTTCTCAATTTGTAGCAATGGAAACGTGCTCTGAAGCTCGCACATTAATTGCGCCTATGGACCATACCGCGGCGCTGTATAAGCACAGTCTCCTTCGTTGGAGACAGCATGCATGTCCAACTCTCGTGAATCTCTTGACTCTGGGAAGTTTTTAGTTTTGTAATTTTATTATCGCCTGAATTATGCTAACATTGCGCTCAATTCGTGTTTCTTTAGCGAGGCTAATCTCATCCGCAAAAGTTTCCGGTGGGTTTATTCCATTGCAGAGGAAGTACACTGCTATTGTGAATCATGCTCACAATTCGCATGCGTTCTGAGTCACTCCAGCACATTTCCGTGTATTGTCTCCAGATTAGATTGATTTTAGTACAGCGGGCACACTTCCTTGAAAACTATGTGATGAGGCAGCAGCGTATGTTGTTACCTTGTTCTGTAGTTCTGTACCTACTCTATAAGTGCTGCCTGCCTCGAAAAATCTGACGTTATTTCTTCGCCTAATAACGGAAACAACTTTTGTTCAAATTGGCTTAAGAAATGACAGCGTTTCTTTTATTCAGTACATATCAAAAAGACAATTTTTCGGATGTTTCGCTTCTTATGGTTCAAAATTCCGTTCACTAGAGTAATGAAGTAAGTTTGTGTTGTGAAGTACGCTCGAAATCCGATGAGATGGATGTGGAAATCGTATACTCACAATTAACTTGAAAGCTCATTTTTTCACCAAAAATTCACTCCAACATGAACGTCGCAAATGAAGTAATTTTTTTGAAACACCTCTTGCACCTGACCAATTGGTGTGTAGTCTTACTGTTTGTTACAAGGTACAAAGGAAAATCTATTTTGCGAAGCAAATTCACAATGAAAGAAATAGAGAAGAAGTACTTTAAAAA
>JACJUY010000176.1:56996-134273 GCA_014220935.1 Platorchestia sp. MABIK | reverse complement strand
TTTAATTGCAGACTTTTTTGTTGAGAATGAGCCTAGGCTCGAAACGTTCAGAGTAAATGTTTTTAAGTACTTCTTCTCTATTTCTTTCATTGTTACAAGGTATCTTAGTGTCACACAGGTATCATTGATGGACATTCGAAATGAAATAGCGCGTCAACAAGTGCTGCGCCTTGTGCAGCGCTTGTAGGTTGAGACACACTCCACAATGGAGACCAAAGGAGTGCTGGAGCGGGCAGGAGTGCGATGCTGTTCTCCTGTAACTTTTAAGATGGCCTCACATCTGGAACCTGTTGTTCTGAATCAGTTCGGACCAAGTGTACTTATTCTGACTCACGCTTATACAAGCCACTTCTTTTTGTTATGTTAGAGATAGGGTTGCGTTGAAAGTCAGACGCGTTATGTTCATCGAATTGGAGCTCATGCTCTGTTTGATTCAATTTTATACTTTTAGTGAGTTCAATTTTGACACAACCTACAGTCACAATTGTTGAGTAAAATATCACCAATGTACATTTTATTCTCGAATTTCCCGCAGGCAGACATGGAACGATGCCAGTGCTCTCTTGTGAACGTCTCCATTAGCGCCGTGGAAGTCCAGTGCTGGTCATCTTAATTCATTGATCAGCGCAGAGTTGCTGATGGCGAATTATCTGTAGGTCTCTACAAACTCCATCCATTCTCTCGTACGTCATATGAACTTCGCGCATCTTTTCACGAGCCATGGAAACTTCGGAGCCTTCCTTACGAGCGGCAAGAATAACGTCCACAATTTCTTTAGGTAGAGAAGGTTGGAGCGGAAGGCGAGCGGGGCGCGCTCCGTATACAGCCGGTCACAAACCTTTTGTAATGTGGCGCGCTTCCTTCGTGTCACAACGAATGAAAAGCTGCGAATGTTTGTGAAACTCGTCTGGGGTGATGGCAAAAAAGATTAAAACAATGACGTAAACAGTAGAGCATGTGTAAATAATAGAACAACATATCTGCTGTGCTTTTAAAGCTCTAAGATCTTTTATTTTAACCAAGCAAATGTTTCAATTCAGTTCGGCGCTCGATCAGGTTTGCCTGCTGTCTGATTTCCACATAGGCAGATATATAACCCTTCATCTTGAAGGCGTTGAAGTTTCGTAAAATTATTCTGCTTATCTACTGTGAATGATTTTTTTTGAGGTAGCAGCTTTCTTTGGAACGTGTCAAATTTATCCCCCTCGAATAAAAGAAGGTATAAATTTCATTACGTTCTTATCCTTCGAGAAATTCATCAGAGTCACTATTGTGTCTCTTTTAATTTGCTGTGTGCTGAGGAAGGATGGCCAAGCCTGGTTTAAGTATGTGTTTTCTCGAAATCTACACTAGGCTTCTGCTTCTATTTCTTGAAAGCCACGTGATGAATCGCATTTGGCAGCGCTAGAACAGCTCCTACAGATCATGTTCACTTTCAAAGAACAGTTCTCACACTGCAGCAAGGCCATGACGCGACAGGATGCAATTTTCGCTCGCCATCCATGCTGAATAATAACGGTCCTTGTCTCTACCTACTTAACTACCTTCTAATTCTAGAAGTAACCGAAACGCCCTCATAGACGGTTCTCAGTCCTCAGGTAAATTCTCGTCCTTTGTGGCACTTCGGAACATGCACGTCCTTTTTAGAGAATTATTTTTCCGCTTGACTATGAACCAAACGCGGGAACAATAGAGTTGCCCGTGTTCTGAAATAACTCTCTACATTTCAAAGAATTCATTAGACCTCCACTTCTGCAAACAAATTGTACTTCATGTAGGTCAATATATTGCACAGATGCTGTATTCACTGATTTTTTCCTTATCTGTGGTGCTCATGCACTTTGTCTGGCCCCTTTTGGAAGTGTGACAGGACCTGCATGTCTGAAAACAGCCGCGTACTGCATCACTACTGGACAGAAACATCGGTCGAGTCGTGTTAAAGTGTTGGCTGCGTTCTATAGGAGGCTTGCTACCCCAAACTACAAAATGTGCATTCTAATCTATATAAAGGATGCTATTTCTTTGAAGATTACAAAATTTTACCTTTATTTCATCTAAAATGCTTTTTTTAGATTATGAAATTTTACCTTTATTTCTTGTAAGAAATTTCTGTACTAGGTTCTGCTGCCATTGATGTGTTATGAGTATTTGCTGTAATCCTAACGCTTCTGATGGCTTCATTTGCTGATGTGATGGGAGTGCAGGGTGGTGCGACTCCTGTTGTGGTCACTGGCAGTGTTACTGTTGCTGCTACTGGTAGAATTACCGCTGATTTACTGTTACTATTCTTCATCAACTGGTGGCCGTGCTGCTGCTGTGCCTACTATTGCTATCACGACTGTTGCAGTGCCCACCATTGCCAACACGAATGTTACAGTGCCCACCAGTGCTAACACGACTGTTGCAGTGCCCACCATTGCTAACACGAATGTTGCAGTGCCCACCAGTGCTAACACGACTGTTGCAGTGCCCACCATTGCTAACACGACTGTTGCAGTGCCCACCATTGCTAACACGACTGTTGCAGTGCCCACCATTGCTAACACGACTGTTGCAGTGCCCACCATTGCTAACACGACTGTTGCAGTGCCCACCATTGCTAACACTACTGTTGCAGTGCCCACCATTGCTGCTACTACACAACGCTGCTGGCGCCGGCACCAGCAGAGACGGAAGCGCCAGGCCCACATTTGCTCGGCTGCAACGAGCTTGGCACTCTCCTGCAGCGCATTTCAACTATATTTCTGCGGTTTTCTTCCTCGGGTTTCGTTTGCGTTGAAAGTTATTTGTTTGAGAAGCTTTGCGCACCATTCACTTGCATATTCAATTGAAACATCAGCATTTTGATGCTCTTGTTGTGTTTGGAAAAGACCTTTTTTTTGTCAGTGCAACGTTCTGCATTTTTCGAGTGTTTCAAATGACTGACAATTTTATTTAAATTCTAAAGGAGTTACTGTGGTGAGACAGAGACCTTCTGACGTATAATGGTCGCGTTATTGGCTTAGCTTATAGAATAGCAGTTCTTTTATAGAAATATTCCTAACAAAAAGAGCTTGTGAGCTCTTTTGTTAGAGTGGACCGAGTTCACTGTCCACTTTGTTGTCACGCAATGGATTCGCAATATCTAATAAATTATGTTGATGGTTTCGAACGAAGTGAAAAATAGATGGCTCAAAATTTGCCAAGTTGGAACATCATTGTATTTTTTCCACGATAAATATATTGCTGATAATCGTCATCCAGCTTCCTTGTTCAAAGTTTCAAGAAGTGAACTCTGTTGTAAAAATCAACGAGTTATTCTCGGCTGTACACGAGATTGGAGGTACACGAGAACGCTCACAAAAACTTCAGAGCAATAAATTTTATTTTAAATCTAAATAGGCATTAATGATCTTGAGCTAATCGTACAGTCTTATTTTGTCCAAGATCAGAAAAGTTTTAACCGTTTTAACATTTTCTTTGGACATTTAAGTGGATCCGTGCAGTTACCCTTGTTATAAAGTTACGTCTATTATGGTGAGAAATTCGTAGTTTGTGTGCGAGTGAACGTTCCTGAAAGACGTTAGCAGTGCGCGTATGAGAAATTCAAGCTTGCTAATTGCTTGACGGACGAGGAACATTTTGGAGTTGCGCTGTAGGTGTCTGCACAATGCGTAAAAAAGGAACTTGAGGAATTGTTAAGGATCACAATCACACCGTTTTTGAACCCACAAATCGTGTCTAATTAATGGACCATGTGGCAAGTTTTATCGGCGAGTTACCGTAAATTTAATCGATATCCAAGCCCTATTTATGATGAATATTCCGTTGAGGCTACACGCTTAGCACAACTTCTGCAGCTCTCAAAGGCAGCTGATATTTCAAACACTGCTTTGACGTTACAGGCGTCGTCTAACTCGGGAGACTGGCGGGAAAAAACAAGCCTGCTTTTCCAAGCTTAGTAAAAATTTTATCTTAGTTCGAGGTGTAGTTCATTCAACTGGAGTAAAAATTCAAGTTGTTACGTGAGCTATCGAAGCTTAGTATAAAGTTTAGTCCGAGCTTAGTGAAAATTATACTTTGATGTAAATGATCAAAGCTTGGTACAAGCCCTACAAATCGACCATTCTAGGTCAATGTGACTATTGAAATACTCTGGCAGCCAAGATCTAAGCCGATCCAACTCCAGTGAGAGCTTACTTCCCCACTCAGTTAGCGGAGGCTGACGCCGGAGTTCGCTCGGTGTCTGCTCACAATTTGCTGGAGTTTATCGACATGGCCGAGGCCCTGAGCTCTCTAACAGCGGCCGTTGCGGGTAATTTTAGCCTGCCGCTAAAAACTTGACCTCATTTGGCAAATTTTTCTCGTCGTGTTTTATGGATGAAGTTATACAATAACTTACCAGTGATAATGAATGTAATGCTTGAAGCTACCTTCCGTACACAATACGTGCATTTGCTGTATTTCCTGGCACTCTTCCCGTCCTTGGTATTCATGAATGGAATGTTTCAGAGGCATCTTAAAATACAAAGGAATTGACATTGCCTTCCGCGGTTATTGCATGATCTTGAATTTTTTCATTTTTCGGGTACACTGTTATTGTTTATGCCTGCGGGTATAGTGTTCTCTGAGCCAGTTTTCCTTGCATATTAAATTTTGTACCCTGTATGTGTCTTTAGTATGAGCTGTAGTTTTTGCGCTTCGACTTGCTGCATTAGAGTTAAAATATACTTTTCGTGTAAACGTGAGAGGTGTTTCCCAACTTGTCAGCGGTCTCTTCCGCGAATTGCTGGCGGAGATCTTCCAAATGTATGGATATTTGCATGAAGACTTTTTCCCTATTTTCAAGTGAAATTATAGAAAATTTTCTTCAGAACAAAGTGCGTGCATCGTGGAATAATTGATGAAGTATTACTTTGAGTTCTCGTGCTACTGAGGAAATGACATAAAAGTTCAAACCTAATTTTTATATATCTCTGTTCACACGATCAGTCTGATCGCCAGGGGCACACAAACCACAGTTGTACGATTTATAGCTTGATGTTCTAATTGATGGGGCCCTGGTTATTTTTTTGCTGAACTCCTGAATGTCTAGTTGGGTCATGCCTAGCACGTGTGTCTGTTTGGCTTTGTTCCCATATATTAAATAGAGAAATTCTGAAATTGTTCCTGAGAAATTGCTGATCTCCAATTAAGGCCTTAGCCTCGAAAAACACTAGATCTTGTTTCAATTTAACAGGATTTGATCGTGATTAGACATGCCAGACATGAAATCATTTTTATTTTCACCAAACAGAGTCATTAGGGACTATAAATATTTAAAATTTACCTCACCATAATGAAGTCTGTCTAAATTTTGATTGGTCTCCTAGTATTAGATTTTACAGCAAATTTATTTAAATTTCACCTCAACCTTTGAAGGTTTGTAGGTCATATTTACTTATATTAACGCATCAACAATTGTCAATTGTTTTAGTTTGCATAAAAGTTTGTCGGTCTCACTTCAACAGTGGTGTCTTATTTGACTACTGCTACCATGTAGCACAGAGGTAAGCATTGAAATGTCATGAAAGAATTCCGTAGAGTTTCACAATTAGCTCGACATTCAACAGTAATTTATTTCTAATTATTTTATGATTAACAGGAAGGATTATCAGTGTTTTTTACAGCACTTTTTACGCGTAAGTGTTGGAATTGCTTAAAATTGTGTAGCTGTTACAGTTATGCTAAAAAATTTACGGTTACGCTGAATGTAAACCTAGGAGGTACTCGCATAATACATTCGTAGTGCTTTTATATTTAGAGGTATGTGATTTTCCTAGGTTGTTTAATAAATACCGTGAAAATTTTTCATAGGAAATTTAATGTAAACAAAATTATCACCTGTAGTGTCAAACTGATATCGCCTTACACTAAAGGCACAGAATTTTCGCTCAAATTTTAGTTATTCTAATTAATGTTTTCTCACCTTTCCTCAGTATTTTCATCGTCTATGAGATCTTCAGACATCTGTGTGTGCGTTCAGTTTTAATCATTCGTGTTATTTCATAGATGTTTTGTGTCTACTTTTCCTCAATTTATTTTACTGCCCAGATGATATCGCGCCAATTCACTAAACAGATATCATTCGTTTTTAAGTATACCAAAGCTGAATTGTCGTGGAGAGCGTAAATCCTAGTGATTTAGCTCGAAGGCAGCCTGCAAATGTGCTAGCAACCAAGTCTTGTAGGACATTTACAGTCTCTATAGCTCTCTACATTTGTAGTTTGGAAATTGTCAAGCTCTTTTCACTCTAATTCCAGAGTTTTAAAACAAAATTTGTTCAGCGATGACCTATACTATTGAACTCTCGAATCATATTCCGCGTTATAAAAATGGATGAGAGGAAAAAATAAAACTTCTCCTAAAACATTTAAGAAAAATATAAATAATGGCGTATTTGTACATTTCTTTTCACTGCATTACTGTCAGAAAAAGCCGCAGTAAAGGAAATATAATTTGAATGCTGTTGATCTGTTAAAAGGAAGACTGAAGCACGCGTTGCCAGCTATCGTGCTGCCAATACTTGGAGAAATGCTGCCATGACCAGTTGATTCTATCTATCATTTCAAGAGTGCTCAAGTAAGTACTTACGCCAAGAGCTGATTCGATTCCGAGTGAGTGCTTTAATGAATGAGGTTTCTCAGTGATCCTTGAAAAATACTAACTCCGTTTTAGGAACTAACGCAGATTCGCAACATATTTTTTCCACCTTCGCGATCTAACGCTCGAACAGCTTGAGTGTTTTTCGCATTCGTGCTTGAATGAAAGCAAATTCGAAGTGTTCTTGAGGAACTGCGCTAGACTGAACGCAGATTCGAGCCGCTCATTTGGAACCTGCCTGGAATGGACACGGCCGTCGACTGGAACTCTTTTAGGCGCCCTGGCGGGCGGATCCGGAACGAGGCTACCTTATGTGCCGCCGCCTTCCGCTACTGCCAGATTTTATTCTGCCTTTAGCATAATATATTTGGCCCATTGTTGCTGCCACCAACTCGCCTACCTCCAGTACGACTTTCTTCTCCTTCCATGCTATTTTTCGTGTGCAAATGGGCCCGCAGTTGCTGTCGGGGAGAAAATTTTCCACGCTCGTTACTTCTTCTCTTGGCTTCTCGCCATTACAGTGCGCGCATTCGTGCTTCTCCTGCCCTAAATGCTGCCTTCAATTTGTCCAAAACTTCCTCTGGACCTTAAAGATTTGTATTGCAGTCTTCCGCGTTTAATTCAGTCGTCGTTTTTTCATGGAATCCGTAACAAAAAAAATAATGACGCGGTTTTTTTGTCCATGCATTACTGTTTGTCAACACGATGCCGACTCGGTCATTTGTTTCCTTCAACAACTTTAAATATTTCTTGTTTGGTTTCGTCATGAAGAGAGTTTAATTATTATTTGTTTGATATTGCTGACTTGTCTGTTTTGTCATGAAGAGAGTTTAATTATTATTTGTTTGATATTGCTGACGCATTTTTTCTTGACGTTGTGAGTCAGTGTACTTAAAATTTTTGCAGTTTTGCAGTTAGACTCAACAATGTCCAATTTATTTTTCTCTCCGTGCATGTTGTCGGCTAGTTGCGGATGTATTTAAAGTGTTCGATGGTCTGCAAATTCTGCCCAATTACATTTTAAGTCAGGCATTTGAATATTTTGGAAGATTATGATTATGGAGTAGTTCGTGTTTCTCTGGCATTTTAATAAATTAGGACAAGCTAGCTGTATATCAGAATGTTTTTAGGAATTGCTTTTTGTTTTAAATTGATTTACAATTTTAAACTTTTTAACTCATTGGGAAGTGTCTTTGTTTATTCGTTTGTTCGTGCACCAGCTTTTCATAACTTATTTCTAGAAAACTGGCTAGAATAGCATTTTTTGCTGAGACTCTTTGTTCTAATGCTGTATAATTTTTTTACTCGTTACTTCTAGAGATTTATTGTATGTTGATGTGGTTTAAACATCTAATTATATCGGTCAATCGTAATTTAACGTATCTAAAATTTTTCTGAAATGTATCATGGCCTAATCCATTTTTTACATTGAATGAGAAGTGATTCCCGTCGATCGACTGAAATTAACAAAAATGTGTAGATATTTCCGTTAATTCAATCATGAACTTCAAGGAGAGTGAGATGTGCGTGACTCTGCTCGGCAATATTCAATTTTGAGGCCATCACGTGGAAGTTGTGCGTCCTTATCTATGGTTCTTCCATTTCGTAAGGTTCAACGTTATCTCTATCGATTTACAAGCGCGTCTTACGTGTAGTAAAACCATAGAAATGAATGGAGCATTCGATAGAGTTCATTCTTAGAATAAATGTATCATCAAAATGAGTTTATAGTTCGCCTAAGAGGCATTCATATAGTTCACCCACTCAAAATATGGCTTAAGCACATTGCTATATTCTAAACTTCACTTTCTTGGTCCCAGCTCTATTTCTCACTCGAGCTCATGGACGAGTTCAGTTTCCTTTCTAATGACTTGGAAGGAACTGTTCCTTTTCTCGCTTTTTACCTATTTCTGATGCTCTTTCCCGGGAAGCGCATTGCTCTCGAGCGGCGGAAGCGGCACCCGATCCTCCAGACAGTGTTTGCGCGGGCGATCGTCCGCCTCCAAGTCTGTCCGTCTTTCGCCGAATTCCAAGAATGGGGGAGTCCTTTCTCGAGCTCTAAATGCCTTAATTTTTTTCCTTTCCTTGAGTTGTTTTGCACGAGTTCGTTATAATGCTCAAATGAAATTCTTGTGAAAGAATTATTCATGTGTATTTTAGGGAATAACCCCGGCACTCGAAGCAATCACTGCATGTACCCATGAACTCCTGAAGCAGTCAAGCTTTGCTCGTAACTCAATCTTTTCCCTTTTATTTGGGGAAGGTTGTTCGAAAAACAGTACGTATACACGCATACTGATGTTGCTCGGTGATACAGTTGACGTGCCAACTCAGGTTCTCTGATAATACTATGTCTCTAGATTCTACAGTATTCTGTTTTTGATGTTCAATTCTTTTGATGAGCCTATACTCTAAATCTTGATAACCTATACGTCTCCTCAGGGGGATACAACTATTGTATCTATGGGTATTAGCACTTCCAGGGGAAAGATGTGTGAGGTCCAGAGCTGAAAGGTAGGTTGGCCTTCTTTTTGTTGAAATAAAATTTTTTTTTTTTTTTATAGACCACCTTTTTTCGATTCACTGCTGTCCAGTTTTTCAGCACCTACTACTTTCGGCATTTCTGGAGTTTAACAACCCCACGCATTATTTTTTTAATTATTGCGTAATTTTTATGAATCTAGCACAGTATATATAGAATTCAATTTGAAACACGTTTTATCATATATCATTTTCTGATTTTCTTCTTTATATTTCAGAAAAAAGAAACATCATGTTCGTTAGTACATTAGATGATCTTGAGCGTTTATTGAATTGTGAAGTGTCTCTATTAGCGTATTTGCAGTATTACAATTTGATTCTGACTAATGTGAATTTTGTAAAATGTGGCTCCCACATGCAATTTAATGTTCGGCTTAGAGTTTCGGTATTCCAAGTAATTTCTTAGACGAAAGTGTAATACTTTTGTTTCCTAAAGGAAAAAGTGCTTTTTTGAGGGAAGCCATCTTTCGATCCCACAAATTTTGAAACTTGTTTATTTTTATTTGTGCTTGGAACTTCCTATGACTGTGATGTGTGAACAATTGGATTTAGATGATTATACAGTTGTTGATTGGCTTAATTTCATTATGAAGGTTTTCGTTATTTCTTCTACATATCTTACTAATAAAATCGGAGGAAAAAACGAAAAAATCATGGGAAAGTTGAACTCCAGAAATCCCCTACTTTCTTCTTCAGCTTTTATCGTGTTTCATGAACTTCTTTCTCTATTTACTGTTTCTATGCCCCTTCTGCATAGATTCTGCGTTCCATTATCTCCATACTAAATGGTGCCTCGCTCCTTCCTCTCTTCGAAACGCTCTTTTTTTTTAGCGGTTAGGGAGGCTTAAACTAACACATAATCAATCCATGATCAATCTTAATAACCTAAGTTCTCTTTACGCCCTGTCTACTGAAAATTCAATTTCCTTGAAATTTTGCGGTAACTTTGTCTTTCTGGTAACTCAATTGACATGGTATCGCAAATTTCGTTCGTCAGGAGAATACATCTATTGTTTCTATGAAAATTAGCACTCACAGGGAAAGATGCGAGGTCCTAAGCTGAAAATTAGGTAGGTTTTCGGTTTGTTAAAGGCCATCTTTTTTCGGATTACTGGTCTTGTTTCATCATCGTCTTTCAATCTTTCTATGTCTATGCGCAGTGTGCGTGGACACACGCTTGTGCTTAGATTTCCCGTTTCCTTAGTTCCTAATTGAATGGTGTCTCCTTCCTTCATCGCGTATGAACACCTTCACTGAGGCGAGAAAGGCCTGAACTTCTAACCTAGTCTAATATAATCGCAAATTTCATGATAACATAATTTATTCGATATTGCTAGATGTCTTATTATGCATTCTGATATTTTCTTGGTTACTATCTGCTATAGCTCCTGCTAGCCAAAATTAGCCTCTTCGAGTGTTGAAAACTCATCTGAAGCTCAAGTTCAGTCCTACACAATTAAGTGCTGCCCTGGCCTATGGAATACTGTTTAGGATCTAAAGCAAGGTATTGTTTCATGACAACGTTTTACAATCTCGTGGAAATTTTCGAGTTGGAACTCTCTGTTCTAGCGTCTTTCTCTTAACTTGTTCGTTTTGAACTGTGGTGACATTTTGAGCGTTTACTTTTTTGAAAACCGTTTGTTAAAACGCTGCCGTCCCGCGTAGTCTCATTTTTCAAGTTATTTGCATGATGCTAAGGTGCTGGAAACTTACTGGAGTTTGAGTCCAATTAATTGAAATCGAGCAGCGTTTCAATAACTGCATTTAATTCATCAGTTAAGTATCAATTAGCCTGGCATATTGTTGACGAAGCGTGCATTTTTACCTTAATTTTGCCGGATATTTTCAATTATTATCAATATTCGTTGTTTAAAAGTTTATTCTTGTACATGAATACCCGATATATTTCGTTGTGAACCAAATAGGTGTTCAATTTTTGCTACAAATAAAGCTTAAAAAACACAAAATTAAAGTGTTAGGCACACCTCGCAAATCTCCCATTTTAAATGTTTAAATTCATCAGTTGAGGCATTGCATTGAGGAAAGTTCAAGTCACTACTACGCACTCGTTCAATGTTTTAATTGATGCAACGTACCGTTTACGTACACGCATATGATAATCTTTAAAGTGTAAATTCATGTCATGGATGCTGTTGATTCGTGTTTTTGATTCTGAGATATAACCTCGTTATTCAGCGCCCCAAATGCCTGAGTGATGCTCCAGTGCTTGTTTGACTAGCCCATCGTTTGGCGGTGGGTGGGCTGTTTTGGCCGTCACTGTTGTGTGGCTGGGAGGGTGTGCTTACGTCACAGTGTTGTGTCTCGGAGGGCTGCTTGTATCACGGTGTTGTGTCTCGGAGGGCTGCTTGTGTCACGGTGTTTTGTCTCGGAGGGCTGCTTGTGTCACGGTGTTGTGTCTCGGAGAGCTGCTTGTGTTACGGTGTTGTGTCTCGGAGGGCTGCTTGTGTCATGGTGTTGTGTCTCGGAGGGCTGCTTGCGTCACGGTCGTGTATCTCGGAGGGCCGCTTGTGTCACGGTGTTGTGTCTCGGAGGGCTGCTTGTGTCATGGTGTTGTGTCTCGGAGGACCGTTTGTCGTAATTGCTATTTGTTTGCTGGCTCGCAGATTCCTTTTGTGGATCATCTGCATGGATGCTTCTTTGATCACGACGATCCCACCTATCCTGCTAATTGCCGCTCGACCATCGTACTTGTCGGGCTTGAATCCACTCAGTAGGCTTTGTCTGGTGTGAGAATATCGAGAGGTCTCTTCTAGGTCTGCGTGGGCTGAGGTTCCAGCCGCGATTTTTCTTCATCGTGCACTGTTTGTCGACTGGTGTTTGTCTCAGGGTCTGTTTGTCGGACGGTGTGTTTGTCCGGCGCAGGCGGCCAAAGTTACGCGAGATAAGATAGGGCGTTCAAAGGAGCACCAACAATGGCGTCTGTCGTAAGTTACGACCTTCTGTTAAGCTGCGCCATCAAAAACAGCGCTGCAACCTCAAATGGCCTCTTCGGTCAACTCTAAACGACAGTTTACAACTTTTGACCCGCCCTTCGATCGTCTATGACTGTGTCATATTTTACAATCCGAACTTTGTTTTTCTTGGTCAGTCTTGAGTTATTGTCCGAAGCAGGATCTGATTGCTGAGTGAATAACTGCCGGAATATTTCTGTGTTTTTTTGAGTGTGTGTAGCATTGATGTATCATTCATTGCGCGACCTGGTTTATCTTCATTAATTATACGTATACGGACGTGACACCTGGGTATAACTCACTGTTATATTCCGTAAAATTCACTTACACCTCTTATTTTTCGATTTCCTAATACCATATACTTGTTGTTCATTTATATTTGCAGCTTAAATTAGTCAATGCAATAATTTCTAATTTCTGGTTTTAATTTCCAGGTAACTAACTTGGCGCGTGCTCGCTTTTTAGGAATTCGTCGCAACTGGGTAAGTAGCCCAAATGAAAAACGCAAAGTTTATCAGGTGCTATTTTATTATAGTCGTTTTTAGTTTGGGTTTATTTAATCCCACTATTATGCCGCCTCATGTTATGGTTCTTTTTATTTGTTTTCCTCCGCTTCGGCCCCAGTTGTGTAGTTTTTAAATGTTGGTATTCTACCGCATCGCCACCAGATGCTATGGACTATTTAGGCTCTGCCTAGGTGGTTTTATTATCCCTCTGCGGCTTTTATTGCATGTTAGCATTCATATTTTTCTTCGACCGAAGTATGTTTTTTAGAAATCATTTCAATAGGACATTTGGTATTCGCTGCCAACAGCCTCTAATGAGACAAACTATATTGATATAATTATACAATTGTTTGATTAAACATGTTATGAATGAATTATTTTCTTCAATCGTCTTTTATACGTGCACGTTCAGTATCGTCAGTATCTCAAATAGATTTCGTCTTTTATTTTCAACCCTCGCTCGCAGTCCTCCAACTTACAAAAAGAATGAAAATATGGAAGAACACTTATTTCACTATTGAAACTGATGACCTATGACCACTATATATCCCGAAGCAGTTGAGAGAGAAGCTAATTAGACACGATATTAATAACGACGATTTATCTTACGAGTCCGTTTTGGCGTTGGTATTGTATCAGGTCGGTGCAAAAGTAATGTTCAACTTTTAGAACGCAAATTTAAAATTAGATTTGTCCGTTATTTACATTCTATTATAAGTGTAATATATTTCTGTGACTAAACTAAACGATTTTATTTCAGATTATCTCTGTCATGTTCATATTTTTTATCTCCATTATGTTCATATTTTACATGAAATTTTAGGGATGCCAAGTCTCAGCCTAAAATTTAAGTTTGAAAAACCTACCAATTTCTATTTTATCCTTGAAAATGGCATTGTAACAAATTTTACTTTAATGATGGAAAGTCCCGTGGCATTTTTGTTATTATGAATTAGCCTCTTCGTTGGTTTCTGCCGAGAAGGTTATCGTTGTTGTAGTGATAATATTAGGTATTGTTTTATTTCCTGTAGCGTATTAGTCTTCGTTTGTTCATCGTTTCTTCCTGCGCAACCTCATATCAACGCGACTTATTGTATAGTTTCTGATGAACGTACAATAAGCTTTTTAAATCATTATTAGTATAGAATATTTGTAATTTTTAACTCAATTTAACTCAATGGAAGATATTCTATCTAAACGTTGAGTGCGTATTTATATTCTTATGCTGGACAAGACTATATAGATTAATTGGGATAATATTATATGGCAGTTTAAGCTTCCCTCACCACAACAAAGGTGCTCAAAAAAAAGAAGGATTTAGTATTGAGTTAAAGGAACGCGGAATGTTCCCTTAACAGGGAACACATAAAATCCCCTGCCCATAGAAACAGTAAGTTGAGAAGGAAGTTTATGAGACAAGGTAAAAGATGAGGTAGAAAGTACAATAGTATGTAGGTGCTGAATACGGGACAACAGTGAACCGGAAAAATATGGTGCGAGGCAAAACAAAAATCCTGTTCTATTTAAACAAAGTACGATACTTAAATTTTCTCTGGACCTCACATTCTCCCCTAGCAGTGCTTATTCTGATAGATACAATAGATGTAACCATTTGCGAGGACAAGCCTACGTACATAAAATTTCTTCTATTTTGGTTTTCTCCTCATTTCGGCGCCCATATACTAGACCTATTCGTCAAAAGTGGAAAAAAGGAATAAGGTAAGACTGTAAGAGGACAATGTCCCTATTGTGTGGAGATGGCAGTTGCATGCATACATTGGAGTCTACCTATCAACAAGGGAGCGGCGGGGAGGAGCGTGTGAAGGACGGGCGATGGAACTTTCTGCTCCTCAACCGCGCGTCCAATAACTAAGGCTTATGATGCTGCTGCTGTAGATGGAAGGAGTGGGGGATGCCAGGCTTCCTAATTGGGGTTTCCGGAAAGAATTTATTCGGAAATCAGATATAAAAAATTTATAAAGAAATGAGTTTCGTAGCAATTCGAGAGTGTGAGTTACGCTATAACACTTAATCATGATTCTTAGGTTCAGGATGTCCACAGAGAAAAAAGCAGATCTTAAAACTTTTTTTAATTCCTAATTACTACATACAACTGGACAAAAACATCAGGATCTTTTATTTATTTTAATTTTTTCGTGTAACGTTCAGTGTTTCTTAGCTGGAGTTGCTGTGTGTAAAGTTTTATAGTTGTTTTTCGTTCTGTGATTTTAGTTTTTAAAACATATTTTCTTGTGTGACCTTTATTGGTGTTAACAAGAGAGGGAATGCAGCCATAGGGGCGCGGTATCTCTGATGGCATCTGTCGACACTCGTCGCTCCATAGAATATAGAGGAGGCTTCACATCACTTTTTGTCTATTATCACAATGTCGTAGAAGGAATGATAGCGTGTGTATGTGAATGGAGCGTCAGTTATTTTTGTGTGTAAACAAGTCCTGGCCTTGAATCAGACCAATTACGACCTCGTTGAGAGCAATTGTAGGTTAATGCCGATGTAATTACGGCTTGTTACACTAGGCTGCATCGTGGGAGAACATCCGTCAAGACGCTTGTTGAAAGTGACAGCTTCGAGTAGCTGTCCCCATTTCGTGACCAGATAAAAACGATGCACCCGAGCTGTAGAGGCGACCTGCGCAGGCGCCACCCCACGTCGGGAGCTGTGCCGGCATGCTGCCTCACGTGGGCGCTGTGCTTCCCGTATTCGCGTGCGAGATTCGTTCTTAAAGATCGATTTTTGGGTTAATTATTGGGTATTGTACTGCACTGCGGAATTGTTGCGCACTTCAGAATTGCACCGCATTTCGAGATTGTAGCGCAATTTAGGATTGCATTGCACTTGGGTAATGATCGGGCAAAAAGATGCAATTATTAAAGAATTGACCAATATAAGCTTATTATTTTGGCTTTAGCAACTTGTCCCCCTCAGGGGGATACAACAGTTGTATCTATGGGAATTAGCGCTCCCAGGGGGGACTATGTGAGGGCCTGAGCTAAGGGTTAGGTAGGCTTCCTTTTTGTTGAAATAGAATAGGTTTTTGTTTTGTTACGGACCATCTTTTTTCGGTTCACTGCTGTCCTAATTTTTCAGCACCTACTACTTTCTTCTTCAACTTTGATCTTGTTTCATGAACTTCTTTCTCATCTTACTGTTTCTATGCCCTTTCTGCATAGATTCCACGTTCCCTTAACTCCATACTAAATGGTGCCTTCTTCCTTCCTCTCTTTGGATCTCATTTGTTGAGGATAGGGAGGCTTAAACTAACTAATAATCTAAGAATAATCTTAGCAACTTGTCATTGCCTGCGAAGTTCTGCCCTTGCAGTATCGGTGACCAAGTTAGATCGGAGGGATGCTCTTCGCGTACACGTTTGACGCTTGCTGTCTCAGGTACAGCGTTTTGCGTTGTACCTTGCGTGAGCTTTTTCTATTTCATTTTCCATCGACAAATCAGAGGATGTTTTTTCTTTTAGCTCACTAATTGACTCAACAAGCTAGTGATTTTTAGTTTTGAAATTGTGAGAAAGATTATTGCGTTTTATGTAGGGAAACGTAATTTACATTAAAAAAACATCAAGGTTAGCGAACACATCTTTCAAGAAGCAGTCTATATCGAAAGTGACTCTTTCGAGTCACTTTCGAGCTTTCGTTTGAATGCATTCGAGTTTTCGACCCATCGTTAGTCTCTAGAATGAAAAACAAATTATTCATTCACCAATTTGTTATTTATTCCAGATACAGAAGATCCAAGGGTCGAGTTGCACTCGAAAGCTTCAATTTTAATACAGAGTGCTTCTTGAAAGATGTTTTTACCCACCTTAATGAAACTTTTCCAATAATTAAGCTATCTTAGCTTCAACATAAGTGCCCTCAAAAACTTTAATTTGATTATGTCAGAGCGATACAGAGATGATTGCAAATAATGCAAAGCTACAAATTGTGATTCTATGTAGGGTTGAACTGTGCATCAAACACACTGTAATTCTCAAATTTGTGTTTTTTTATCATCCCTCTGTCAATTTAAGACGAAACGAATTCTTCAAATCTATTAAGAATCGCTCGCTACAAAATAAATTCAATGTTTATAGATTTTTCGTGCTAAAGTGAACTGTGAAGTCATTGATCTTTTAGCTGAGTTAAAAGTGCGTCAGTTAAACCGTAGACTATTTGATAATGTGACGCTATTTTATCTCCTCTTTCGGACAAAATCACGATTTTCTTGATGAATCATCCGCTCCTGTTATTACAGGACATTTTACGCCAATAAAGGAACTAAAATTATCCTACATAGTGAAGTTGTGTAATGCTATAGAACTGATCTCAGTGACGATTTATGAAAGTAAGCTTTATAAACGTTCAAATTGATCTGCTACCATGGAGACCAGCTGAAGGGTTTAGGAATGTCTATGAGCTCATTCCTGGGACTTCAAGGGAGCATCTGAGGGTTTTATTACAAAATGAGGAAGATCTAACCCTTTAGTGTAGCTCTGGGGGATCCATTCCCATAATCTTCGCAATTGTTATTCTACTTTTGACCTGCTTTCTGTATTGAAACATATAAGTTTTTAAAGGTATAACCGTAGATTTACCATTCAGACTTTCTGTTTAAACGGGCTGCGTGAGACTCATTTTGTCTAAGCTTATTTGAGTGCGTGAAAGATTTTCCGAGATTATGGATTATTCAAAATTCGTTGAAATTTTATGGATAATAACCATCAGTACTTTCTGCTTAGACAAATGAAGACAGTTGTTCCGAGAGAACAACTTGAGTTACATCTAATTGAAAAATTCAGTTTTCAAATGGCATGGCGTTATTATTGACACACCGCGACCACCTCTCGTGAGACACTCACAAATTTCTCTCATAAGTGCATTGATTGCGTCATTATGTCGGCTAAAAGCCAACGGCGGAAGAGGCGACGTGGGCGTAGCGCCACTACGGACACGGCTGTCGACACCTCTGAGCACGGCTGCTGGCCTTCTGGCGCTGCTGGTGCTGTGTTTGTGTTGTGGCCTCAGCTGCTGGTCCTGGTGCCTTCAGGCATCTACTGCTCCTGAGCATGTACGCGCAGGCGGTGCTGGTGCAGTGCTCATGGCATGGTGTGCTGCATCTGCTGCAGGCCAGCCTCTGCCTCTCATGTTACGACCGAGTGCCTGCTGTTGCAATCTGTAGCGCGTCTGTTCATGTCGTTGCAACATCACTGAATCGATCCACTTCTTGGCTCCATTCTTTTGATGTTAGTTGTAATTCATGTGAGGCGTTCCTTGAGTTACCTCAAAATGATGCGTCTTGTTTTTCTATTTATCGCCCTTGAAGCTGTCAGTATTTCAGTTTCAGAGCGTTTTACTGACCTCAATATTCTGAAATTGTATCAGTCACTGTGTCGAGAATAGTTGATATTGCGTGAATACTGTCAGGTAACAAATATGATGACAATAATGAACATGATAATGATGATGTGCCGTGGTCTACATAGGCGCTTAGCTGTCGCCAAAGATATGTTTACTAATTCTCCTGAATCAGTAATTAGTGCTGTAGGAGAAAACTACAAATTCAGTTTGATGCTACATAGGCCTTCTCTATGTATAAAAGTTCGCCATCAATAGATAACAGCAAAAAACAATTTATTTCATGGCCATCTCCCATATTTGTGTACATCATTCATTTTACTTGGACATCTTTACCATACTCAATTTTCTTGAATTCATTAAGAGGTTTTGAGCGGCTCTGTAAACTACTATCGAATTTTCGTTATACGTTATTTCATTTATTCGCTGATATTTTTCATTGGTTTAGGGTGGACACCTCTACAGCGAAGGGCCCTGGTGAAGTTACTCGTTCACTTAGCATGTTAATGAATGGGTGCCAGTGTTGCGTCCGCATACGGCCAGAGACATGTGAAACCTTTCATTAGGTGTCTTTTAAAGAGCACTTGCTAGGGTTTGTCAATATTATGCTTCGGCATCTCCGGTGATTTTCTCGTGAATGTAAACGAACGCCTTGTTCCACACCTCTACCCCCAGGGGGTGAGCTGAAGGAGACATGTCTTTCAACTAGTTCCGGGGGTATGGCCCTAGTCCTCAGGGATGATCACCATTCCTGGGCACCGATTTTACGTCATCGTTGCTGTACAGCTGGCAGCGACAGATTTGGTTACGACACTGGATTTTTTTCCGGACGAAATCAAGTTTGAGGTTTTCAGAAAATGAAATTTCAGGACTGAGCACCAAGCAACTCTGCAGGGCCATGGCGACTGACAAACTACTAGTACCGGCTGTAGCGTTACGATGATTTGAATTTATTGAAAATCCGGCTTTTGCTCCTCTCGATCAGATCCTTTGCTTGGAGGAGATCCATCTGTTTTTTTTCGGTATCGCATTAAGAAATGACGTCATTTTATACCTACAGTTTTTCATCATAGAATTGGCTCATGCTCATTTCGAGAGGTTATCGCGGACTTGAAATTTTCGTTCAGTATGTAGTGCTTTCCTTTCTATTTCTTACTCTATCGTAAATGAGACGAGTTAGTAATGTTTGTGCGACTTTCTGGCTTCTTATGAGTGTTTTTTTAAGTTTAAACTTTTTGCGTGATATATTTTCAAACTATATTTCTTTCTCATGATTCGTGTTACTAAGCTACCATAGAACGCTTTAATGAAGATATGTTTTTTTAAGGCGTTAAAAATTTTCAAAATTGCAAAATATACTTTTATGTACGCATCATCAGTTTAATTCAGTGATTAACCTTTCATACACCGAATATAATTTTAGTTTAGGTTTTCGTTTTCACTCTACGAGTCGATGTTTTCTTACCTTTCCTATGTTCTTTGATTGGAAGTTATTTTCATTGGCTTTATGCATTTCATTTAAACAAGCGCCTAGTGGTCTGTTTAGGCAGTAATCTTTTAAAGAAGACCGTTGGATTAGCAAAATTTAATTATGCAAACACTGCTACTCCGACACAATTGGTGTTTGTATTTCGCATCCTATAAAGATCGATCAAGCAATTTCTTAAATATTATTTCTGTGACGATATTCATCATGAATTACGATCTGCTTCGACCGTATTTTTCATGATATTTCTCTCCTGTGATTTTCACTTGTAAACGCAGTTCATTTCCGTGCTCGCTGTTTCTTCAAATTTCTTCCATTTTTCTTTTAAAATTACATCCATCCCAATTATTTCCATAGCAGTGTAGGTTTTTGTGAATTAGCGTATTTATTATAAACTAGCAGGACCCATGGAAATTCCACGGACAATGTCATCGTTAAGCTAGGTGGACCTGTAAAAAAATTATATCATTACCAATCCTAACCTAACCTATCATAACCTAACCTATCCTAGCCTAACCGATTCTAACTGAACTATTCTATCCTAGCCTAACCTGCGAATACTGCAAACTTTAATTACTGAAATCGTAACGGACGGACTAACTAAGTAACTAACTAAGGAAGGAACAAGCAGAATTATTGAATGATGATTACTGCATCTAAGTTACGCAAAATATTCTGCAGCGAAAAGTACCTAGTTTCTTATAATTGTAAAAAGGTTTTCAACTTTTTTACTTTGACGTTTTTATTTTTATTGGCATGAAGCGAAAAGTAAACAACGATTTCCTTGAAAAAATTGGTGTAGCTGTAGCAATGATGCTGCTCTCTTGTTACATGAAGACGCAAAACGAAAGACGATCCATGGCAACATTCTTAGATTTAGTTCTCTTTTTTATGACCAAGGAAGCCAAGTTTGGAAGCTTAATAGCGTCGAAAAAACGCCCTGCCGCCGTCGAGCTTGCAAAGGAAAGACGACGAGCAAGTTTGGCTGCAAAAATAGGGCAACAGAAAGTTTCTGGCACCACGAGAACGAGTTATGGCACCGAGGTGCATTAGGCAATGGGGCCGTGGCACCAGAGGAGCATCCGTCACAGCGTATTGCTACCAGCAAATGCACATTGGGCTGCTGAAGTTACAACATCACTGAGGGAACGATCTGTGATGCAACCAACCGATACACATTCAGCTCCTAGGTAAATATTATCACAGAATTTGAGATGAAGCCGCAATTGATTAGAATATGAGCTGCACCTCTACTGATTGAGTCAAATGCCTGGGCAGAGCGACATATGTAGCAACCTGCTGTCCAAGGTGATGAAATTCTTCAGTAACGGCTGAGCTACAGAAAAAATAAGAATTTGTGTCTGATTTGTCTCGTAATGCTGAGTCTTACAATAGATATGCGCGACTTTACTTGTGATGTCAGTACCCATGTTTTTTGTTGTGATGTCATGCAGTCCCCATCATTTCGGAGGTATTACTCAGTTACCGAAAATTGGTGTAAGGTTTACTAGCGATACGGAAGCCTGTTTTAATTTGTACTAAAAATATAAATGCGTACATATGTTAAAACAAATCCTGCTGGGTAAATGTTGAACTAATACTTGAATCATCTGCGTACGTCTGGGCTGGAACCGAAAGTCGAGGTTGTATTGGAAGAGCATAATTTTGCGCTAAACCAAACCAAGATAAAACGGGTTGACTTGGCGTGCTTACGTCTGTATTTTATTCTTTTGTCACATGCGGAAGAGAGGTGGTAATTGACTACTGTATGAGTGTGCTTAGCCTAACGAATATATTGAAACATATGAGTACGGTTTGTGGATATAAGTGAAGATTAAATATTATTGATTTCATCTATTACACGTTGGCTGAGTTTTAATGGAATCTATTAGATGGTACCCTAGTAGAATGTCTTCATGACATTGATCAAGAAGCCCAAGATCTAATTCTTGCAAGAGACGAATTCAGACACACATAGATCGCAGAACTTCAGAAGAAGGCGTTGGCATTGAATTTTTCATGAAAAGATTATGTTCTCTAAAAGAATTAGCTGGAGGTAAATTGTTCTTTTTTCAATGGTTTGCAAGTTGACTAGACGAGAAGGAACAAAAATGAAGGAAGCCTTCTTGAAGAGCGAGAGAAACTCGTGCGTCACAAAAACCCTGAGAACTGAACAAACCATGACATCAGCGCTTCTGAGGGAGACAACAAAAACTCAAGCTGCAGCTCCTCCAAATTTGGAAGAATATAAACTTTGAAGTTCAACAAAGCGAGACTCGCCGAGTGAGTCTGGCGCATAACACGCGGGCTGCGCGTTAGCACCATGCAGGCGAGCTCGCCAGACATGGCCGGCGCGCTCATAAGGGAACGTGATGCATACGGTACACACAGCTGTGTGTACACACTTCTCAGGTACACAAGGAGATGTGTTGCATGCTGGACATTCATACAGTGTTGCGTCTGTGTGCCCCAGCCATCTTGGAGCAAGGTGTCTAATCCAGCCGACTGAAAATGGGAATTCACTAGCACTTGCAGATGAGGCTTGGTGTCCCATTTGAAATGCGTGCGCGGGGTCTAAGTCAAAATGTTTGCTTAGGGAATCAAACGATCACTGATTGGTTATGAGACCAAACGTTCGTTTTTAGTTGACCCAATCGGCTAGTGTTCAAGCATGTGCCGCACGCCTAATCGCACGTATGTGATGTTCATTATTGCTTCCTTTCTACGCAGCCATTGAAGAAAACAGTCCATACTCTGATTAGTCGCACGGCCGAACTCTGCTGTTATGGCAGAAGTCTCGAGCTCCGGAAACTGGCGTGAGAGAGATGACCCGTTCCAGAAATGCTGGAACAGTTGTGTGCTTTAGCCGTGCGTGGGTTGGCTCTGCTTGTTCTGCATGGCAACCGCAGAATCTCATTACCGGTTCCAATGAATTATGTCTCAAGTGGCAAAATGAAATGCAGCAGTTTGCTTCGTAACTAAGCGCCCTACTGTTTCTGGAAAAAATGTTAATAGTTTTTGCTCTGTAGCTATGGTCTATATTTTGTTTGAAACTTGCAATTTTTTCCAACTTTTACAACTATTGTATCTGGAGAGATTTGTGATCCCAGGGAGAAGTTGTGAGGTCCTGAGCTAAATGTTGGGTTGGCCTTCTTTTTTTTGATATAGAAGGGGTTTTTTGTTTCGTTATGGAAAATATTTTACACATTCGCTGTTGTCCATTTTTTCAATACCTATTACTTTACCCTTTAACTTATATCTTTTTCCGTAAACTTTTTTAAATCTTGCTGTTTCTATTCGCAGGGAGTGGGGACATACCATGGATATAAATTCTCCGTTCCCTTAGTTCCGTACTAAATAGTGCTCCCCTCCTTCCTTTCTTGAAAACACTTTTGTTGTGGTTGGAGAGGCTTAAACGAACTTAAAGTTAAAATTTAATTCAATTTGAATGAAAATTTTTGATTGTGTTGTTTTGTTTTGTCAAATTTGAAGGTTTTGTCATGTTGTTATTAAAGGAGATTATTTTAACTTATTACCGCTAAATTTTTTATTCATAAATGCATCCTTAATGGTTACGGTAATACATTTCTCAAATTAATGTTTGATAAACCAAAAATTCAGGTGTAATGAACAAATTTAAACATTAATAAATGCTCCAATTATGAGGTCAACATAGCTTTCACTCCGCAAGTGAGAATGGAGGCATTTATCTTTTTTCTCGAAATACTTACTCGTTCAACCTGCCTGTACTTTTCAGTGACCCTACTTTTTTGGTCATGCGAGATTTTGTTTCGCCAAACTTACCAGTGACTGGCTTAGGTTCTTCAAAAAATAGCTGCTCATTTGATTTCATTATGGGAAATTTTTCCCATCTGAATCCTGGCTAAATCGCAGCCATCAACACGAGAGAAGGGCGCGATGTGTTTCCCGCAAGCGACGCTGGTCATTTGACACTTTTTTATAACTGCCAGACTGCCGAGTTTTTCCGAGTCAAAAATATCGCACGAGGCGCTCTATCTCGTACACTTTGGGCGGCGTCCTCCCCTTTAAACACTTTAGCGAGGGTGGCATCTTCACAGGCCTCGCTCGCCGCGACCTTCAAGTCCACAACCCTCTCGGGGCCCTGCCCCTTTTGAGGCGTGCCTGCTCCTTGTAACATAACTTCCCTTTTGTCCTTCACTTGCTATAAGCAACCTTAATTTGCTGAGCTGCACACATGTGACATGCTACTCTCTCTAGTTTTCAACTTCTCTCATCTCACACCTAACACGTTTGATCTTTTCTCCGATAACTTATGCGAATTTCTTAACGTTCTTCTCTTTCAAAATTATTGCCAGTGCCGATAATTACTGTTTTTTAGTTTTTCGTTTGCGTTCAACCATTTGTTTCTACTTCACCCTTTTGTTTCTGCTTCCAGTTTGAGAATGTTTGCTTCTTTTATTTTTCAAGCTCTTTTTTAGCATCATGGATGATTTGAAAGAAGATATAGGAACAGCCATCAATCACTGTGCCTTCGTTCTTTTACTCATCCCAATGCTCTTGCTCAAATTACTGGTCATGCATTCTAATGTATTACCTTGAAATCACTCCAGAACATTCCATTGTTTTTAGAACTTCCTTCAGTGACTTTAATGATTTACAATCGTTTTTAAAAAACTCAAGTTCCATTCTTTAGTAGTTCATTGTGAACAGTGTCACAACTTCTGAAGGGTTCATTGAATTTGAAGTTCAGTACATCCGTAAGCATACGGTTCTGTGAATGTTCTGTTGTACATACATTACAACCTTGAAATAAGCTGCAATTTTGAATGTTATGATCCTGAAGATCATCACTACCTCTGTAAGGCCGTTTGAATTTGTGGTAATGAACAACCTTGAACAGTTTTCCAGGTCTGCCGCCTCGACTCTCTCATGACGAACTGGCGCGATGTTTTAAAACCTCATCTTCGACATCGAAATTGAAATAATCATTGCAGCATCATTCCGCTTGATGAGCACGTCTCCTGTTCGCTGGAATTTCCGTACGTTCTGTTTCTCCTGGTATTTCATCCTGATTCTTCCTCCATAAACGCTACCTTTTTTCTTTCCTCGTGCACACTTCCTCTCCCTACTTTCTATTCATAAATGCACCCCACTCTCTCAGCCTCCTCCTTGCAAAGCGCTAAGTTTTCTTTCTTCATGTCCGCTTTCTGTTCAGGATGTTTTGGTCTCACTACTTCCTCACTGGAGTTTTCGTGCAGCCGCTCTCGCATTTTTATTTGTTCTTGACACCATGGGTGCGCCTTAAACCCGTCTCTTGAAAAATTCTCGTCCTCTTCTCCACTCCTGTTTAGCCGTTGCGTTTTGTTTCCTTTGCCCTGCGCGCCCCGTCGAGTTATTTACTCTCTCCCCTCGTGACGTGCCCCGGCCCCTCTTGTCTCCAGCCGCCCTCGTAACATCGCCTCCCACCACGGCTCCCAAGCGCCAGGCCGCCTTGGCGCCAATCGATACGGCCGGGATGCTTGGCGACAGCAGCAGCAGCTAGAGCGGCGGCGGCGGCAGCAGCAGCTGTAGCAGTAAGAGTGGTAGCAGCAGCAGCAGCTGCACCAGTAGTTAGGGTGGTGGCAGCAGCAGTTTAAGCTTATATTAATACAACCATAACTTGAATCGACACCTACAAACTCTCGCCACCGCTACCACTGGCTCCCGTGAGCCGCTTACCTAGAGGCTTTTTCAAGACGTGTAGGAAAGCTTGAGTTGGAAAAACTAGGAATGTCTTGATTTCAATGAATCTTCGCGTTACTATCTCTAAGAAAAAGGCTCAAATGCTTTTGCATTACATCACGTTTCCTGTCAGACACACAGTTTGACTTTGAATCGGTTTGATGCTGCGATTAGGGTAGTTAAATATCCTGCACTGATTTGGAGTTTCTGAAGTGGGTTCAAGTATGCCATATTTTTCTTTTCCTTCATTGAAAATTCTGGTAGGAGTTTCATCAAATTTTTGAAACGTTTCTGGTATGGGTGAACGATGCTAGACTTGCTAGGAACTGAACAAAAATTAAGCCATCAGATCACATGAAGAATAAGCGCCCCGCATAATTTTAAAGGGGCCTATTTTTTACGCTTAGGAGTGCTTCGAAATGAGAGTGGCTTTTTCTTGGTGTGTAAAGTATTATATTAGCTTGTGTGATGCGATAATTCTTCAACGAATATTACTAAAATTGTTATGCGTTGCTTGTAAGGTGAGGTATATGTCACGTGAATAGTTTTGCTCCTTACCCTTTTTTTTGGTATTTCTTGTTGCAATACAATCACTTTTACGAAGTATTTTTTTAAAACAATGATCTAGTGTTCTATATGGTTTTACGTGCTATGAAGTATGCAATCAGTTGATTCTTTTCAAGTCCTGTTTCTAAAGCCGCAAAATAATCTTTGGGGGGCCTATTCTCTCGATTGTAAAAGTCGGGGTGCCACTCATTCAGGTGTTTTTTCAAGGGTGTTCCATCTTTAGGTGATCTAACCTATTTTTAATTGTAAAACCAACTGTCCCTCCCGTGCCATAAATAAATTACATTAATAAGATCCAGGTGCCCATAAATAAGACCCAGCTGAGGTTTTCTGCGTGGTACGATTTGAGTTTGTCTGTTAGCTTGTAATGAGTGACTTGGTTAATGGTGAATTTATGAATCTTTACTTGGGGCCGGACTTTCAAACAATTTACGATGTCGTAGAATGGTAAATGAAGTTTAAATGATTTAAAACTCTTCGATGTTTATCGAAGTTGAAGTTGAAAGAAAATGAATTTACTTACTGATTAAGTTATCACAATGGCATATGGGTCAAAAACACTCGGTCCGATAACAAAATAAGGTTGGAAATATTTTTTGAAAAACTGTTATACTCTTGTGTAAACTGGAAAGGTTGCAGCATTTGCGTAGAAGTAGGAGAGGAGAACTGCTATTTTTGAATGCTTGGAAAGTTGGATCTACCACCTTTTAAATTTAGAAAAATTTAAGAACCGCTGCACGATTGTGAAGACTATGGGAAGCGTTCACTACGAGGCGAAAAAAATTGAGAACTTCTGTCGTTTGAGAACAGGATAAAACCACTGTTTTGGACGCTAGAAAGATTGAAGACCTGTGTCCTGGAAACTCAAAATGTGAAGTGCGCTGCTTAGTAACTCGAAAGGTCAAGAACCGCTGCCTGGGATCTGTTGGAGCAGCAGTGGCTTTGCTGGAAGCAGTTTTGCGGTGCGCAATAAAGCTTGCTCAATATTCCCCTCTCAATGGAGCTTGTGACCTGGGCCGACGACGTCAATGATATTTATTGAAAGCTTCATGGTCTTGTCTCGGAATAAAGCATAACTTCGCAATACAGGAAAGCTTATCATACTCCACATGTCAGCGTGTAGTCAATGGATTTCTTCGAAATGCTACTTGAAATAACTCAGAGTTAGCTTCACTTTGCATTGAAAATAAAATTCACCGTACGGAATGACAGTGTTGTACTGTGTTTCAACGACTGTTAATTATCCAAGGAAAGTTTGTAACGGCAAAAACAAACCTGAAACAGAAATTCATGACAGTAGGTTATAATAAACGTGTATTATGGAGAACTACACTATATATACTTGTATATTGCTATTTTAGCCTAATTTTGCTGTAATGAACCTAACCCTCACTTGCTGTCCATTTATGGATTAGGAAGTTGTAACATCACCTGATATCCTTTGTTGTGTTTGTGAGCAGTGCCATCAATTATGTTCGAATGTTTCTAAGCTCTAGTAACGACACCAAGGAGAATTCGTATCAGAGTAATGAAGTAAATCGTAGTATTTATTTCTTATTTTCGTGTCTAATTGACCATACAGCTTAAGATCAATCGGAATTTAGAGAAAAGCTAAATGGACACTTATTGATTTTCACACGTACGGATTTAAATGATCTGTGAGTTAAAATGACCATCTACTCAAAGTGGCGGAAGTGTGTAAAAATTAAAAAATGTCAATTATTTTTTTTTCTTTGGTTATTTATTTATTATGCTTACATTTGATAGTCAAGCCAGATGGCTGCAGAAGTCTGGGTGATATTTATTGATGAAATTTAAGAGAATTTCAGTCACGTTTAGTGCAATAGTAAATAATATTGTTTAGTACAGAAAACTAAGCGAGCTTTTGAGGAACCTAAGTAGTCAATTCTCAGACTTAGCAGTGTATTTATGATCGTAGGAACTTTCTAGATCTAGACTTTGAGTTAGTTTTGGCGATTTGTTGCACGGCGGCGGTTTGCCTGCGCAAGCTTTTAAAAATAAATTTTGCTAACTTCCTTTACGAAACCATGCATTTTTCCTTCATGTGTAGTGAAGCCATCCGTAATGGAGAAAAATTCTTCAACAATGTTATTTTGATATTGATAATCTGACTTCCATCCTACAATTTTAAAGTTGTTTTTTTTCCGTGAAAATTTCAGCAGACAGTTGTCGCTAAATATCCCGTGAGCTGGGTTCGGTTTATTCGTATCGTTACCGCAGAGTATTTTTCCCCTGAGAATAATCGCACAGAAAGGAATAAAATGACCAAGTTTAAAGAGCTTTTCATTGTACTACGTCGCTACGTTGCTATTTATGAATTGGTTTGGTGCTTCCTCCTCCTATTTTACGGATGCTCTCGATTGTTCTTCCGCGCTTTATGGGCTTTTAGCAGCTGATAATGGACTGATAATTTCTAATCCATGGGCCAGCATTGGCTTCATTTACTGTATGTTAATGAATATTGCGGCAGCAATGAAGTCTTTTTATGGCGATCATTGGAGAAGAGTGCACTGCTGCAAATATGTTCGATCTCAGAATGTTTTAATCGGTAATTACGTGCTTTTGTAGCGGAGTGCAAAGAAGGTAAGGCTTGTCTTGTTCACTGAAATGCCGTTGTCGTAAAGAAACATCTGTGAACTAATGGGGGTTATCACACCGAAAATCGCTTGTGTTCCAGTCAAAACTCTCGAATTCTCGCTAAATGTTTGATATTAATGGGGAAGTATTTGGTGCTCACCTTCCATAAAGTTGCTTCGGCAACGAATTACTTTACCAATTTTACAACGTGATTGTTGTATCAGCCGCGTCCCGTGAATTCCATTCACTTTGTGATATAGGAGCGCTGGCAAAATGCTTGAAGATCGGATAATTTTGTACATACTTTGTATGGTTGATTGTATTGTACCAATGAATACGTTGCAGCTAATACGTTGAATTGCGTTCGTGTGCGGGAAACGATTCATGAAAATCATTTGGCGATGTGGTTTTATTTTCTAGTTCTAAATACTAATTCTATGGTTGTTAATGCCGGAGTAAACCAGTTTTTAAAATACTAAACGTCGTATGTATGGATAAAGTTATATTTTTCCAGATTTAGTATTATCTTTTTTAACTCTGGAATGAACGACTGAAGGAATGATGGAGGCAGAAATCTTCATTCATAGCAATACAATTGAGGCTTCTGGAATTTTTCTAGGTCATTGTTTCTCGTTATTGCTTCCAGCAAATTACAACGTTATCAGTCTCATTAAAAACTGTTTGGTAGCTACAGCAGCGAACAAAAACACACAAAGGGGTTTCAGACTAAAGTTTCACCAAGGGTTGTATTTCTGTGCGGAAATTTAGTACAGTACGTAAAAAGAGTGAAGCTTGTGTTGGATATTTTTAAGCGATGAAATTGAACTCGAAGGACATTTGAAAAATTTTGATAAAGGTTTTTCTTACTTTTCCTGTGATGCTTATTTCGTTTTTTGAAACTTTTCATACATTTTTTCATACATTTACTAGCATAACACCGCAAAGGTATTTTCAACAGTTGCATTGTAATATCGTCTGCATGGAAGCTGATGTCTATATGTTCTGCACGCCGGTGCTTTTTCCTGCAACCTCTACCGCTGAACGTTCACACGTATGTGAAGCTTCCGCTTATAGTTTTGATTTTACGACATGAAGGGTGAAATTGAAGTGTTCTCTTTAATAATATAATGATCGTTTCTACGATTCCGCTCATGTGACGCCACTTTCACAGCCCAATCTCCCCACGAATTCTATTCTACCGTTTGGCTTTTTCGTCTTTGATTCTCTCCGATTTAACTTTACAAACTCCCCATCTTTGGCTGAAAGTTTACGGTATCACGTCTCCGGCTCTTGTTTTCACTGTCTTCAAATAAGTTACCGACTCTAAAGTTTCAAATTCCTCCCGCTTACAAAATGATCATTTCCTCTCAGAATATTCTGCTTACCAAGCAGATATGATCATTGAGCCCTAACGAATTTAGTTCTTTAGACAATCAAGGCCTAGCAATGGTGTGGAATGTAAGCTGAACAATGTATTGCATTTCTTCTTTTAAGCAAAGCTTGGGTCTGGCTGTGGTCGGGGCTTCTCAAAATGAAGTCTAATCTAAAAGTACATCTCACGCCGCGCCTTCGTTTGAGCTTCAGACGAAAAATTCAGACTCGAAGGCTTCTCGGAAAATTTGAACCCAGTCCAAGTTTTTAGGACGAATTGATGCGGCGACCAGATACTGCTGTGGCAACCTACAACTTGGTATGGTGGCTGGCTATTGGCTCCGGTTGCTCCTCAACCCATTTGAAACAACCATCCGGTGGTTGCCCAGCTTTTATTGTGACTGAAAACCTGGTCCGAATGCAGAAGAGAATTTTGATCCGATAGTCGAGAGTAGCCAACTAATGAATTGGAGCCATGGTGATGTTAACCACCCATTCCTTATGAAAATGATTGTGGCGACCGATTCTACCGTTCGACTTGTCTGAGCGCAACAGATATTAACAACAGTGTACGGAGCAATGTACGAGCTGAAAATACAGTTCACAAATTTGAACGTTTCCATTCAGACGATGTGCTATTGACGTCCTAACCTTTTTCATAAGATTTCATTACCGCATTTGTGTTTCTATTTAGTGCTTATTTTCAGCGAACCGAGTCTCCAAACTGCTTCTGTCCTGCTTTTCGTCGTATTCTATTCCTGTCGTATATTCTTATCCAAGTCGTGGATAGTGGACACATTTATTTACAACCAGGAAATGGTGCCTCTGAAAATGGGTCTCTGATGCCAACATCGGTAGAATTATATTCTATTCATTTGTGACTGATGTTGCACTTGTAGCTCTGGCCCAGAGGCAGCTGATGCCGTTGAAAGTATCTCAAACTGACGATAACGAGTAACATTACTTAGACATGCCGTAAGTTGTAGCAGCGATGTGCGCGCTGTGGGGGGAGTATAGTTCCCACTGCGAGTTACCAGACTGGCTTTGTTGTGTCAATTTTGAAATTTGACTTTTTTGGATATTAAACAACCAAATTCTCGCTCAAATTTCACTTGAATAGCACCAAATGTGATCATTATTTGGTAGAAAAAATGTCATTCTAGCAACCCCGTCTACGTACTCCATAACTGCTATCGCTCCCCAACTTGCCCACTTCCAGCGCGCATGGCATAAAAACTTGGCTACTTCGGAAAGGGAAAATGAAGTTCCTGGTCATCCCTCAAGTTTTGATGAATTTTGATGGATGAAGGCATCCATTTGATGCTATCTCTATCTCTCGGAAGTCCCTCTCCATAGACGTTTTAGGCCTGTCCCTAATCAGATAAATAGCCGTGAACAATAAGCTGAGACAACTTTTCGATAACTTGGAAATGAACAGCCCCCCTGATTACATGAGTCCTTACGTCGATTGATAAATGTTCTATTGGTTCAGTCATGCATATGTTTTTCCAAGCACTATTTGTATGATGCTTTTTTATTTTATGTTTATTGTATACTGATTGCAGATTTTCGTGTTTACTCGCCACTTATCACTTTGGTGAGCAGTGACAGTGAAACCTCAGAAGTGTTTTTCAACACTTCTAGTTGTGCTTTAGCCCTTTGGATACAGATACATCGATGTTTTTGGGCAAATAATTTTTTGTATGATATACAAATCTTGAAATATTTATTCTATAAATTACCCTTAACATTTGTTACTTGCTGTTCTTGTGAAAAACTGTTCGTTTTCAAATTTCAGTTGAGAAATTTGATGCCAGAGAAAGGTTTAATAATCGAGAAAATACTTTTCGATGCCCCCCAGAAATGATTCAAAAGTGTTTTGCGGTTTAAATTTAACATTATCTAATGAGCAAACGAATATAATAAAAGTTAAAAAGCATCATTTAGGTTGAGTGGAAAACATATTATGAAATGCTAGTTACAATTTATGTGGTGTAAACTTGGTTGAAATTATCGGGAAATTCCAGTTAAATAAGCATCGTTACATGAAACATGGGAATTCCCTTGATTTTAAAAATTTGTTCTACTCACCTACTCCAGTTGGAAAATTACTTTAATGAACTAGCTTTGCTTTGAAGGGAAAGCACAGATCAGCTTAGTGCGAGAGATTTGGTCAAGTGAGAGAGGCGCAGAGGCTCAGTTGAGTTTAACATGGTAGTATTTCTTAAGGCAAACTTTCAGCGCTTCTGGAAAGGACTAATACTGAACAATTCAAATGTATTCGATACTTCTTCAAGTTGATGCTGAATTTTGTGGGAAAGTAAATGTAAATTTTGTTTTCCTTTGTTGTGATGTCTCGGCAGTTGATTACACTCAGACCCTAGAGAGATTCATCTATCCAGTGTCTGTAATACTGTGGCTAGTTATTTAAACAGGTATTTTCTTGCCAAGCATTAGTTTCAGGACATTAATGAGAAACTTTCTAACGATTGTAAACCTAAAAATATTATTGTTATGGAGTCTCTTGAATTTTATTGGAAAGTGTTTTTTGTGAGATGCTTGTTCAAATGACTCACTATTTGTACAATGGGCCTGGGTTGCAATGTAGATTTGAATGTTCTCCTGATTTTTATTTGCGATTGTGGCTTGAAGTTGTCCTGTGAATCACAGGTGATGCAACGCTTGCTCATTTCCTGGAGCATATTGAGTTCCCACCCAATAAGTACACCGAGCGCGTTTTTTGTAGTGTCTAGAAATGCTCCGCCTCAATAACCTAGTGATCGAACGGGCGTTCATGCCAATTGCTGCGAGATCCGTTATGTGAAAGTCGTGAGCTTTGTCGAATGTTTTAAGTTTGTGTTTTCAATTGTTCTTTAAATTTGTGTGGTTTGGCTGCCGTCACCCGCAAACCAATCCGAGGTGTTGCTTTTCTGAATTAAACAAAAAACTTGGCAGAATTGTGCACTTGTCGTCACATGTTTTCTGATTTCGTAGTGATTCGAGACCATTTATCTTTTTTAAGCTTAAGGAAAATAACAAATTTTTTAAGAATTAAAATAAATGAAAATTCCTTGAGGTTCTAAAATTCGAAGTCACGTCCTGGATCCCAAAATTGTTACACAGCATATTAGAATATCTCCCTGCCTGATTAAGGACTGAAGTACCGGCCATGGTTATTGTTAGTTTATTGCTGTATTATTTATAAACTGAGGGAAAATATCTGAACACGTTCCCATATAAAATTCAGTGAGGGAAAGTTATTTAATAAGACTTCCATTAAAATCCAACATTGCTAGCAATGTATACAGACGTTAAGATTTCTCTCAAGCCATGTTGCCAATGAACTTCTTAGTACCATCCAAGTTATCACAAACTGTACATCATCAACAATGTATGTTTCTTACATTTCATCGATTGTTAAATAGTGTTTTACCACAATTTAATAAAAACTATTCTTCCCACTGGGAATATATCATTTCCTGAATTTGCATCTTCATCAGAACTGACTGAGATAATATCCAACGATTCAATACTAGGGTAATAAAAAAATCAACCACAACAGACGCTAAATAGAAAACACAAATTCTGCGTCATCTGTGATTTTAATACGACAGATCAAAGATATTTTTAACGTACAACTGAATGCGTACGCACCAATTCTAGCTCCCGTCATTTTTGTTACCAAATTATGGCGAAACCGCCAAGAAAAATGCATTGAGGCTCAAGGCTAAAATCTGAGTATTTTGTAGCACTAGATAAATTGGTGCAGGGATGTTTGAAACGTTACCATTTGGTTGTCTTGAGACGGAAGCTTTAGTACGTCCATTTTCTGGAGGCCGACGTATCTTTTACTTCATTTCCTTCACCTTCCTCCTTATTCTTACGAACAGCCTCAACACAAATCGACAAAAAAGAGAGAAAAAGCTTCCGTGAGAGCTAATTGAATTTTCACTCATTTGCTAATCTGCTTCATTCTGAGATACGATTTAATTCATTTGGATTTGTGTGGCCAGGTCGCCGCAAGCATTCATTCTCCCGTGCCCCAGGCCGCCCCTGTGCCCCCGGCGTCTCGTCAGCCTCAACTAATGGAGCTCCTTTTCTTCGGACGCTGCTCTTTTGCAACTTAATTAATTAAATGCTTTAGAAAAGGATCCGTTTAGTCAGATCAATAATCGATCTCTTTCGTAACTGACTCGGCTATTGAATCGATGCAGACCTACGACAATCAGTTTTTCGACTGCTTTGGGCAGACATTGATATGTGTTCGCTTTTTTATGTCAGTTTGGCCCAGTTTAAGAAATTGCTTGCATTTTGGCTTTTGTCGCCGTGTTTGCAGGAAGTCCCACTTTACAAAGCCATTGAATTTTATGTCGTGAGAACACAATAGCCGCACTAACTTTTGAGAAGCTCGAAGTTGCAGTCGATCTCAGTCGTAACTTTCGGTAAATTTTAGATGAAGTAGTTATTACTGCTTGTATGTATCTTTCCATACCGTACCACAAGTTGGATACTATTTTCTTACATTTTTGTAATCGGAGTGTTTGAGAAATATCATGCTAGTTTTGGATTGTGAGTCAGAAGAGGGGAATTAAAAATGCTCATTTATTGTTTTACTAAACGTCGAAGTCGTTCGGATTTTCACCACCAGCCTTGCCATTTGAATTTCAATCACTAGATAAAGTCCACCCATTTAATATTTTTTCTCTAGAATTTTTTGTTGAAAAAGCATGGGTGCTCTCAGTGTCTTCCCTCTGTTGGCTTTCGTTTGCTCTTCTTGTTTTTCTCCTACTTAGGCGGCGGCTGGAAATGGTCGTTGCAATCAGCCTTGCTGCTGCTGTACGGCCATCTCTATCATATTTGATGGTTTCGTTTCGTTTGCGCTTCGTTTGAATGTTGCGCAAGAAAGGAAAGCTGCCTTTCGTGACTAGTATCCTGTTCGGCAATTTTCCTCTAATATTTTTGAGTCACTTTTTTAAATGACTGGCGCATATTCTAACACGAGTGGACCCGATCTTATAAGTGCTACGTTTATGTAAACACTTTTGTAAATGTATTAAAAGTAAAAATCGTTGGAAACCAGAATTAATGCTAATACTTGTCTAATGTTAACTTTATAGAAAGTGCATTTAATTGAGCATTTTGAATTGCAATTTACTTCTACAGAGAAATAAGCAATGCCGATGAAGTATATTTTAAAGTTTGTCATTGCATTCGGCATAATATTTGGATTAATGCTGAACAATCGGTGAGACGTCCGCCCAGCCTCCCACGCCCGTTATTTGAAGTTCGAGTGATCGATGAGCTGCAGCTGGATTCTGTGGTCGGCAGTCCTAGGGGAGGATGATGTACAGCTATATTCTGCACGCTAAATGGTCAAGTCGAGTGGCTTACATAGAATTTGATTCAATGTTACAAATTACATATTTAGTACGGTAAAAGCTATTTTCTCAAATGATTTTTGAAATCATTTTCCGTTGTTTGTCGCTGAAAATGTGTGAAAATGTGAGTGGTCAAAATATACTGAGGATCAATTTTCAAGATTTTCGTTAGAATTGTACTAACGCCGTCTCGTTGCCTATCGTTTCATAATCAAGTGTTACCTTTCTCTTAGTTCCCTACATTAGTTCCCAATCATGAACAAATCTCTCGATACTTCGCAACGTGCCGTTGTTGAGGTAACAGAAACTTTTGTTTTGAGGCTGCTAATTCCGTAAAATTTGCGTAGGATGCTATTTAATTGATCAAAAATGGAGTAATTCTTAGTAATCAATACGATCTCTTTATGTATACTGAAATTTTGTGGGATTTCTTACAAATCATGATTTCATGAAATGATGTCAACGATGCCAACGATTTCATGATACGATGCCAACAAAATGCTGCGTTAATAAGTTCGACCATACCGATTGGCGTACGTCCTGTCATAATTGTTTTAATTAGACCAAAATCGAGAACAGCGTACGACGAACGTAAAATATTTCTGTGAGTCTTACAAGTTCCGAATGTCTATCTTGTGGACACGAGTCGCCGAGACGTTGATATCGAAGTCATGGATGTTCTAGTGATAGAAAGCTGATAAATTTGAAACTTTTCATCTAACATAGGCAGACTGCAAGATGCTTTTAAGATTATTGTCACTGAAATAGATGGTATCTTTTTAAAGAGTTGCATATTTTAGTACGTTTGAAAGACATTAGCCAAATTAATCAGGATCCGTTTCACACAAAATCCGTTTCAGTTCATAGCACCGTTTATGTAGAAGCACAGACATTGCACCATTTTGTTGTAGAGTGTAGCCACTTTCTTTAGAAATCTCCTTATATTTGTAATTAGAATTATTTAGACTGTAAAATTATTTTGAGTTTCCAGAATCTATGCGCGTATTTTTTCTATAAAACTTCATTGGCGGAGAGTAAAATGAAACGCCTCAGTTTTCAGACATGTTAATTTTTTCAATTGATTTTATAATTACTCTTCCCGAAAGAGCCAAAGTTTACAGTCGGTGTAGCTGATGCGTTAAGATGTCTAGAGCTTTAATTGTACCAAATTTCTGTTGGGTTTCTGGTACAACTGGTAAAATTGAAATGCACGCAAAATTTTGAATCTTATCAGCCTGAGTTAGGTGTACGGGTATTTTCAGAAACACAATTAGAGGCGGCTGTAAAAAATGAAACTGTCAACTGTTTCTTGAAGCTGTGGCTTTTGCTGGTGAATCATTGAATATTTTTTTACCCATCCATCCTAAAACTACAAACGTATTTTCAAAGGTTGCATTCTTACATTTTCGTCATGGAAGCTGATGTACTGTATGTATATGTTCTTACACGCTGGGTAACTTTTCCTGAGCCTTTAAACCAATTTGAAATTTTATGCTACCAAATTTACCGAGCGCAGTTCCATAATTCAACATATGGCTAAGTGCTCAGGTGCTGCAGCTTGGGGACGGGCATCGCATTTGCGTAGCCATTATACGGCCAATAGGCGCTCATGGAGGGCCGATTATCCGCGTTTGAAGAAGACCCGTGCCTAAGAGCAGCTTATGGACTCCGTCTTCGAAAGCGCGCGCCCTGGTCTGCCGTGAAACTGCCGCACCGCAAATGGATGAGCTTGAGCGTATAAAGCTTTTATTAACATGAAAATGCAGGCATGCCGGGCTCTTTAGACTCCCACGATGTTGTTGCAAGGTGCTGTTTTGTCAGGAACTGAAGAGCCTTCGGCGAGTCAATCTTGGCCACTCGATTTGCTTATTATATCTTGAGATTGTTGAACCGCTCTTATGCATCCTGTTAGGTTACACGATGAATTGGGTTGTTTATCCTGTTGAGGGAATAATGCAGAGGATAAGAATAAAAATACTTGTCACACAGCCTGCATTCAGGTGTAATCATAACTCAATGAATAAATAATGAATGTTACATGGCACTTCTGCCAGCCATTGAATAACGCAACCATTCAGGGTTGCCTGATGGTCAGTGCTCTAATTTTATGTGGAAGAACTAAAACTAGGGAATTTTGCCGAAAAGAATCAGCGCGTAGCGTAGCCATTCGACTTAGTACTTAAACGCCACCGGCTTAAACGTAAATTATTTAAGAATTAGGCTCTTGAAATATTCTCTGATCACCCTGCATTCCTGGCTTAGTTGTCGGCGGTGTGTTGGAACATGTAGCAGTTCCTAGCACTGAAGGTCTGCAAAGGGAGGATTGTGATCGAAGAAATTATCCCCCTTCGCATCTTGAAGACATTGAAATTCGTTAATATGGAATAGTGACTTTCTAAAGCATTCTGATTTTGTCTGCCCTATTAAACGTAGATTGAGGCAATATAGTTCTCCAATGAAATTTTCTCCAACTCGTGACAAACTAAGTGTAAGGATATCTTGAAAGTTTCGAACTTAGCTGCATAAGAGGAGGATTGAGAGGAGATGGAAAAAGTAAACATTGATGCACCTCAATGATTCTTTCCCCTAATTTCATTTTAAGAAAAAGTAAAAAATAGGCAAAACTTCTTCCAAAACGGAACATAGAATCGTTCTCAATGGCAGAAGTGCAATGCTCAGCCATAGAGGTCTGGCCTGTTAGAGGGACAAGGTAACAAAATTTATTTCATTCGACGAGACGCGTTTAAATTACAGTTGAATCAAAATTTACATAATCATCGACACTGATCCCTGAAAGAGAATATGAATTTAAAGTCTCAACGCTATGGGGTCTGGAAGAACTCGGCTAAGCCCAATCTGGTGAGTCCCGTGATCGAATCAAAGAATCAAAGCTTGAGATTTGATAACTTTTTGTGAATTTTTTTCCATTGAGTCGTATTGTTGAATAAAGCTTGTGTAGAGTTTTTCTTTTCCAATGAAATAAAATCTAATAACCTCAAATGCGGCAGTATGGGTTTTTGGGTCCATATTTCTTTCTTAGTACTTCACTGTTTGGTTGCTGCGGAGTGTGTGTATGCTGCATCTGGAGTCTGCTGTAGCACACTGCTTCGACACTATTTTCCTGCTTCAGTGTAAGGTCACCCCCAGTACAGCTTCATCAATTTCGTATAAAAAAAGCAGGTAAATTCTTGCTAGTCATGTTTCTATTTAAAAATTTGTAAAATTTATTGCATATTAGAATTATGTACCCAATATTTGACGGTTGCATCTTGGAAATTCCTTCATTGATATTTTTCATATTGCTCGAAGCTTGGCAGTTTGTTCCTCGTTGCTTTGTTTCTTGATAAACAAACCACTTGTGAAAAATTTACACAGCAAGATTTTTGCAACTCATAGTGAAATGTCGCAATATTACAACAGTTTTTTTTCGTACGAGACTCGAAAAGAATGAGTGATGTACAGTACTAGGATTTACTGCTGTACATTATTATTAGCTGATATTTGAAATGACTACGGAGAAAAACGCTGCGTGTGTTCGTGTCATAATACGTGCGACTTTGCTATCCGAACACCTATTAATTTTCGGTCATTAATAACTACATGAAATTTTGTTAAGTTTTTGAAAAATTCTGTAAGGAATCAAGTATAATTTTAGATAGGCTATTCTTGGAGGTAGGCGAGTTTAAGACTTTGGCAAAATCTTTGAATTGATCTGATCCATTAGGTGACCTTGCGTGCAAGTTACTATATGCAACTCACTTCTTGCGTATCGCTGTCGATGAAACTAAGCAGCATTGAGAATTTGAAATAAAATGAAATGATCAGTGAAATTCATAATTTATTGAAGTGTTGTATTTAATTAACCAACAATCTCAACGTATTACACTCTTAACTTCCAAACCCTAAATATGATGTGCTACAGAAACGAGATGGTAGTAAAAAATTATGAATGGGTGAATTAATGAATGGGTAAAATTATGAATGGGTAAAATTATGAATGGATTGTCAAAAATTTTCAGTGTAATGACGCAGTTAATATAATTTAATAAAATTACAGACACTTCTAGGTAGCAAATAAGTCATGATGAAAATAGTATAAACGTTATGGTCGCTAAATTCACCAAATCCGGGTTCACAGCAGACAAACAACACGGAGGCAAATGGTGATTCGATTGAAACAACTCATTAAGTTATCTTGCTCTCAGGAGTGTTGACAGTGGTCATCTAAGAGATATTAAATTGTTGTTCTTTCTGTATCTTCTAAGTTATCCCCAATTTTTATGTATCATAGTTTTCTTGCTATCAATTTTCAAGAAGAGTGAGTTACGTCAGATTTAGCCAGTGTTGTGCACGCAACTTTTAAAATGTTGCGGCGCAACCGCAACACCGCAAAAAAAGTTGCGACGCAACCGCAACAGCAACTTTGAAAAAACCAAAGTTGCGATCGCAACCGCAACTCGCAACCGCAACTTTTCAATTATTGAATATAATTTTAATTAAATATTGTTCAATTTATTTTACGTATATATATTGCTATGTATAAACATAATATTAAGATATTCAAAATAGTGCATTGTTTTACTATACAAATTAATAGATCGAGTAAATGTGTGGACGATCTTTCAGTATCTTGATATTGAATGAAATATCAAGATACTGAAAGAAACGTTTCATTTTTAAATATAGCATGAACAATAAAATGAATTCCAGTTTCTAATAATAATAAGGTTGAAAAGGTACCTAGCTAGTAGCTATATTTTCATAGGAGTTCTGAATATATTAAAAAAAATTAGGATACAGATAAGTGCAGAACATTTGTACAGCCTATATGACGGATAAAGAAAAAACACACATATGCTCCTGTAATATATGATATTCCTCGGCTTTATGTTGTTCCTCTGTTAAGATTTAATACTGGTTCATGATCTCAATGTGACAATGTCAATGAGCTGTAATGACGATCAACGTTGCCTTTCAAAAATGTTAACATTTCAAAATGTTTGTCTAAAAGCCGAGCACGTCGTGGTCTCAAAATTTCCTTTCTTAAGGAGAAAAGTCGTTCGACTGCAGCGCTCGATGGTATTGGCGTGTTGAATTGGATGAACGAAGCGACAAATAAATCATCATTTTTTCGAAAAAAGGTCCCACGCCCAAATAATGCCCGAATCATTTTTAGTTAATGTCGAATAATTTTTCATCTCGATAATGTTTCAATAAAAAGACCATAAACATCGGTTTTTCACAGTTCTTTTTCATTCATTAATAAGTCAGGCTTTCCGAAAACTATTTTTTCCGTGGACGACAATTTTTGGTCAAGACTATGGTAAGTTTTTATTTTGAACGCCGTTATCATTCCTTGTTAGCTAAGCTCATGAAGGTTTTTTATAAATTTCTTATGACACATTTTGAAGAATTGTTTTCAAATTGGAAGATGTTTAACGTGGAAAAGAACCTCTCAACCTTAACACGTTGACAACAGCGGGTTACGCTGGAGTACGAGATTCAGCTCTAACTGAACACAATTTTAAAAGACATTTAACTTACAAATGGGCAAACATTGATTGAAGCGTGCCATTTGGCTTTGATTAAGTGTAATGCAGATGTAGTTTGTAGCCACCGGCGAGTCACACGCATTATTGGAATATTCTGAGTGACCATCGTTGGGTCACTCAGCAGTTAATGTTTTTAAAGGGTTGAAGCTCACTTTTGGGTCGATCTTATCATGGTTTGGTTCCCTATATCGTTTTTTAGAGATCGATGTTCATTCTTACAATTTGGTGTTTGTGTGTGTTTGTTGCATTATTTTGCCGTGTAACCCCTCCGGAGAATTCAACTATTGTATTCAGGACAATTAATGCTTTCACGGGAAGAATGAGAGGTTCTCAGTTGAGAATTAGGTAGGCCTTCTTTTCACTGAAATTAAATTTTTTTGTCATGTTAAAGGCCATTTTCATCCGTTCATTGCTGTCCTGCTTTTCAACTCCTTTAACAATCATCTTCAACGTTTTTCAAGTTGCAGAACCTTCCTTCAACTCCCTGTTTCTAAAGGATTGGTGATCTTTTTGTGGGGACACACCTGATGTATTGATTCACCGTTACCTTAGCTCCACACTGCATGGTGCTTTACATCTTGTTCTCATTGAAACACATTTATTATTGTTAGGGAGTATTGAACCAACTTATCTAATCTAATTTTTACTGATGGTTGGTGCTGCAAAAATTAAACGTTAATCGTTTGTACCAGACATTTCAGGGGCATAAAAATTATGGCTGTTGCCATTTGTCGTGCGTGCTTTTCGTTGTTACACTGATGAGTCAATAGCGTTGTTTTATGCGAGACATAAATTTATTGCGTCCAAGCAAAAGTACGATAATTTTTTAGTATTTTTTGACCAAGGAGTCCCTACCCTTGAAAGAAACAAAACGATGCACATGAGGAGCGAGGCCCACACCTGAGGCCCACACCCACGGTCTGCTGTCTGGCCGCGTAGGGGATAAGGCGCTCATCGGCCGCTAATTTGCCATATGCCATGAAGACGCTGGTGCCGAGCACTGAGCCACTCTCTCGCGCCCGTAATTACCGGCTGCAATGAGGCGGGGGCGTCTGGTTTGGGCCGTCTGGAGGTCTTTCAATGTGCTAATTTTTCCAGTCTGGTAGTAAATTTCACTACAAGTATTGGTTAGTGGAATGAGGTTGGTTGCTCAGTTCAGTCGTCTAGTATTGTGAAATTTTAATGTGAATATCACAGGAAGGTGGTGAAAAGGCTTTAATATTAATTTGAAAGCAGGTTTTATGCATATAGATTATATCAACGTCTTTCAAGTTCGCAGCGCAAAATAATAAGCATCTGGACATAATCTTCAAAGCGGAATAAGAAACGATCACAAGATCGTTTGAAGCTTTTTGAGTGTTCCGCCCTAAATATAGCTATCTCAATGTCTAGTGGATGAGGATGTAATCTCATTAGCTTTAGAGTTTATGTAAGCGCAAGTGCTGTGAATAATGTATTTCAATCAAGATTTTAGAGTGATGACCTTGTAAAATAGGTTGGTCATGCTTTGGTAACCCGCGGATCATTATGCAGCTATCAAAGAAAAATAGATGATAGTCTGGCACTGTTGAACCTTATGGATGTTGAAAGATCTAAATTCGCATTCGATGCTAGAGTTTGTTGACGGCACGTAGGTGGTCGTTTGGTATGCAGAACAGCGGCGTGGTCCACTTCAATCAGAATTCAATCACCGTTTGCATGTGTTGACCCAGTGTCGCGTAGGCCTTTACGGCTTTTGGACGACTGTGTTCATCTTTTTTCAATTGAGCTTAGCCCTTCCATTGCAGTTCCTCATTTGTTATTTACGGATCAGTTTCTACAAAGTGAAGCAATAAATCACTCACATCTAGCATTCGATATGAAAAGTGACTTCAAGTACCTGCAACTTCTTTAAATTTGAGATCGTTGGCTTATTTATGTGGGGCGTTTCTGACTATCAGCACAAATGGCTAAATTTGAGCCCTTTTTGCTGGGTGTATGCGATACAGCTGCTAAAATGGACATTGTATCACTGGGCGTGTTAATCCGCTAGCAAAAAGTGTAATTACTGTTCGTAACTTTTTCTCGAATTTATAAGTATCCATCTGATGATTTTTCCCTGTCTCAAGCCCTGCAAAGCCATTGATGGTCGGTACACACAATAGCCAAACTTCTTCGTAACTAAATATGCAATGAATGCTAGTGAAATACAACAAAAATGGATCCCTGGATATGTAATAAGATAATATACATAATGTGCGAAACTGAAATATATTTTTTAATTTTCTACCATTGAATTTCTTAAAAAAGGCTAACGATATGATTTTAATACCGGAACTAATCTTTGTCTTATAGAGAAAACTTTCTCTTGCATGGTTTAGATGTTTTATAGAAGGTCTGCAGGTCAGGCTATATTGCAAAAAATTATTTGAGTTTTCACCTTCTCTGGCGGTAAGGTTTATAAAATCTGAAGCCTAGATCACATGGATCACTGTTACCGACCGAACTACATGTGTTGATGCTTTTGGCGCATACTATGCTAATCAAGCTACAGTATATTAGAACTTATACTTTATCTATGATACGTTACCCCATTCATTTTCCAGTTCCTTCGTAGTACGGCAAGTACGGTCTCTAAAGCTTAGTATGAAGTGTACTTCAGAAATACTCCTGAATGAGTTCCTGGCTGGAAAACGAAACAAAAAGCCAGTTGTTCTTCCTGAGTGACAAAGGGTCCAGAGGGGCGGGACCAGAGAACACGAAGCCCATTCTCCAAGAAGAAATTCCCAAACTTCGCTATTATTTTGACATGGAAACGAAATAAATCGAGGAATGTTAATCTTTCATATTTTTAAGAACTAGATAATCTTAACAAGGTTGATCACTAGATACTGTCGAAGCTGCTGGTCAGTTAGTGATGTCTTCAGTCGTGCTGCTGTGCTGTTGCTCCACTTGGGTTCAGGCTTGAAGTTCTTCTGCAGTCACGATCTGTGATGAGCAATTTTTGCGGTCGTGAACAAAAGTTGAAGCGGCTGCCGCATAAACTAGACGCTTTGTGATTGGCTAATTATGGTGGCATCTACTCTGCATATGATCAGTAGTCCGGGAACTATTGCGCAGGCCACTGCAGGCCGTTTGGTGGCGCTGCGTGACTGGTGGCTGTAGTGCGGGGACCCGCCCTGCACGTCTTGGTGCAGCACTGAAGAGGCTTGCTTCCTTATCAGTGCCTTCCGAGATTCCCTGAGAGGCTTTTCACCTTCGCCATGTACGTCTTTTTACCTTCGTCGTGTAGGTCTTCTTACCTTGGTTAAGGCCCCCTCACACGTACGAATATGTCCGCAGACAATCTGAACTGAGTTCGGTCTGACGGTCTCAAGACCCCGCACTGCGCACACGATGCAAACAACACACTTCAAACTTGGCGAAGACTGGCACACACTTCAGTATGCCAGTAGCAGCTAGGTGGAAAGCACGCACAAGAAAGGCGGCTCCAGACGGCGAGTTCGAACAGTTGATGGGATTCGCTTTAATTGAAATGAATTAGAAAAAAAATAGTAAAAGCTCGTTCAAAATGCGCTAAAAAATTGTTCCTAAAAAGTAATGAATATACAAATGGGAAAGTGCTCAATGGAGTGCGCAAGGAGGGAGAAAGGCAGAGTACAGGCGTGCACCACCCACGAAGGCTGGATGGACACTGACGTGGTGTCGAGGTTTGCAGCCGGTCGCTCCAAAATTTTCAAGCATGGCTCATCTGCCTCATACAGTCTGTGCCAACCCGAAATAAGCGTACAAACTCACGAATTCGGCACCAGTTCAGATATGTCTCCAGACATATTTGCGCGTGTGAGGGGGCCTTTATGGAGGATTATGTACCTCTGCCATGGAAGGGTTATTTACCTTCGTCATCGAAGTCTTCTTACCTTCGTCATGGAGATCTTATGTTCGTCATGGAGATCTTCCTACGTTCGTCATCGAGGTCTTTTTAAATTTCGTCTTGAAGGTCCCTTTGCGTTCGTCATGAAGGTTTTTAATTCATGTGCTCTGTACTTTCGATTACAAAATTTTATGTGCCAAGCTACTCCATTAAACGGTACCTCAGCTCTCAGGGAATAATTTATCTTTGGATCATAAATCGAATCACAAAAACGACATTTCCTTTCAATGTACTACACGGCTCGTAAAATGAACTTTCCAGTATCCTTTAACTCTGTCATTCGAGTTTTGTGTTGGGCAGTTTGAAATTCGACCTAGCATGGCATTCTGATATCATTTTCTTGCACCCCATTTCTTACTTCGCTCACTTATCTTTTGGTGAAAGGTTATTGCGCGTACTTTAATTGTGGTCTAAATTACAGTATTATCACACGTGTACATCCTTCCATCGCTGCAACTCATTTGTGGTCCTTGTTGCGGTTAGTTGGTCACTGGTACGTGTCGTATGCGTTCAAAAGCTCTTAGCGCCGTCACTTATGACAGACCCATTGAGGTTTCCCTGGTTTTCCCCTAGGGGATACAACTGTTGTACTTATAGGATTTAGCAATCTTAGGGGAATATGTGTGGTCCCAAGCTAAAGGTTAGTTAGGCCTTCTTATTGTAAAAATAGAATATGTTTTTGTTTTGTTACGGAGCATCTCTTCTCGGTTCTCTGCTGTCGTATTTTTTAACACCTGCTACTTTCTTCTTCAACTTTTATTCTGTTTCATAAACTCCTTTCTTAATTTACTGTTTCTATCGACCTTGTGTATAGATTCTGCGTTCCCTCAATTCCATACTAAATAGTGCTTTCCTCCTTAATCTCTTTAGAACACCTTTGTTGCGGTTAGGGAGGCTTAAGTTAATATCTAATCTCTAATATTTCCTGGTGTTCTATTTTTTGCCTCTGTTGAGGCATCAGATGTCACAATTGTTTATTTCAAGTCTCTATTTTCCACCGCTGTTGCATCAGTTGTCGTTTTACTTCTATATGACACGAATTACGTTTTTTTATAAATAATTTCAATGAGATATTTGGTATACTTCGTCATCAGTCGTAAATGAGACTAATTGTATCGATATAAAAGCATAATTGGTTCAATGGTTGATGTCATTAAATAATTCATTTCGGAAATCGTGATCTGGTAATTCATTTGATAAGCGTTCTAAGTACATCAAGACAATTTTCACGGCAATTGTTTAATTTCACTTGCCCTATATCTTCATTCATATGAATTTTATGGTTATATTCTTTCCATTTTCATATTCCTCGCTCCTTTTTCTCCTCTTCTTGATTTATCAAGGAAATTTTAGACATGAAAGAGAACTTATATCATCATTAAAATTGACGAATTATGATGTGCTATACTTTCTAAAGCTGTTGAGGAAGAACCATAATTAAAAATGAGGGAAATTATGAAGACTTTTCAGTATCTTACGAGTCCATTTGGGTGTCGGTTATGTGAAGATGAAGGTGAAGAGGCTGATTGTATTATCGTATTTTAAGCTAACTGTAGTCCGGGCGAGGTTAGTCTACTCCTTCTCGAAATCTACAGAGAATTACACTACACAATAGAACTTGAGCCAAATATGATTCGTTTCACCAATAAACATCCTCTTAAAAAAATAAAGAGATCACAACCAAAGCGGTGATGACCCGTGGATGGAATTCCTTGTGCGTTAGCTCCTCAGTCTAACTTTTTCGCCTCCTGCATGCGTGCTTTTCACCGCCAAAGCGATTAAATCGCTTAAATCGCTTAGGCGGCGGAAAACATGCATGCAGGCGGCTAAAAAGTTAGACTGAGTCTATACATAGCAGCCTCTTTCGGAGTGAATGCCTTGGTTCGGGGTAACCATCCAAGCCAAGCCCTTTTTACGTGACTGCGAGCAAACGTGTTGTGATAGGAATTGCTTGGGTGAATATTGGAAGTTCACTGGTAGAAATATCTAAAATCCTAAATAATTAAAAAGGGACTAAATCCTTCGTCTCATTTCTATCAAACAAATTCAATTCTACGGGATTAAAAGTACAGAGATATGGAAGTATATTCCACGAAGCAACGTGGCTACTCTGTGATAGGGCAATCTTTGGAGCAGAAGGATAGAGATGCGAGGTGGTGGTGAGCAGATCGACGGGGTCGAGGGTAAGGGTAAGTGTTCTGTTGACGTCGGCGTACATTTGATGAGCGTAAGCTAGGACGCTGGCGTTTCTAGTATTAAGGATAGTAGTTCAGATTTTACAGATGCTTATTCGTTTTACGTTAACACATCTTTCATGAGTTGATGTCGGATCTTGTTCGAGTCATAATGGGTAGATACGTGGACCTGGCGCATTCTTTCCTAGAACCGTTGCTATCGTTCGTAGGCAACCTTACGAGTAGTTCTGGGAGCTTCTGCAGACCGCATCGCGGGCAATCCTAATTACTGGCACTCATCATCACAGGCACATACCATAGAAACTCATAGACACTTATCACTGGCACTCAACTCAGACACTCATCATTACATGCACTCATCTCAGATATTCATCATTACTTACACTCATCATCACAGGCACTCATCACAGACACTCATCACAGACACTCATCACGCACTGCCTCACCAACACTGGCACATTTGAGGGTCCGTAGTAAAGCTCGTTATCGCAGTAGAGCGCTGCGTCAAAATTCTTCGCCGTCCAGGATCTCAGTTAATGAAGTTATTGTCCGGAGCAGAGCGCTTAGTTGGAGCTGCCCCGAGCCTCTGTAATCCTTGGGGTGAGAGGGGTTCTTTTGGGGTGCTTCTTCCTGCAGAGTGAGGGCATTGCGCGATGCTGGGAGGATTGCTTGGCGCAGAGTGAGGGTACTGTACGGTGCAAAATGAAGGTTGGTGTAGGGTGAGGGTATTACATGATTCAGGGTGGTGCCGAGTGGGGATGTTGTACTGTGCAGGGTGAAGGATTGGTTAGTGCAGGGTGTCAGCATTGCTTGGTCTGGCATCAGAGATTGCTTGAAACGGATGGGTGCATTGCTTGTGGTGTACAAGTTTCGTTTAAAGTGAGATGTGTACTTTGTCGCACACAGTTGAGATAGTAAAGTGTAAGCATTTCTTCTTATGAAAATGTTAGCTTCGCTTTGTGTTCATAACCTTGTCAGCTTTCTAATATTGCTCTCTATGATTAAGCTTAGGAAATTCGAACTTTGTAATAATAACTTACCTCTCGCATGCTTTTAATCCACGTACAGAATAACAGTCCAATTTTTTTTAAATGCCGTTATAGAAAATAATGTGTAAAATAATAATATACCTTGTTTCAGGGTTAGGAAATTAAGCTAGCGATGTTGTAAGCCTTTTCAGCTACTAACATCGTTTTGTCAACCGCTCCTTTGAGTATACTGTACTTGTAATCAGTAAATGTTCTCGTCGAAGATCTGCAGTCACCTTTGTCTCATAGGGAAAAATTTCGTGGTCATCCAACGTGAAAGTCTAATTTACGTCCATGTTTCCTTAGAAGATCGCTTGCGATTTCCAAGAAGCTTTACGAGTTTGTCACATTAGCAAGCTGTCTCCTCAAGTTTGAACAGCGCCATTTACTTCGTCGTGAAGATTCACAGTTGGTTAAAACCGTAGAGTTCAGTTTGCTTTGGTTTTATTCACAAAGCTTTAAATACTGTTCAACTTGAAAGCACTCTCAACATTGAAGCTCTTAAGTACATATGATATTGAAACTCGAAAGATGAGTTTATTTCTGACGCTTTGGTGTTTGTCATATTTTTAAAGTTTATGGACGAAATATTAGCAGAGGAAAAATTCAAACAGTCTTTTGGTTTGACTGCTTTTTGTTTTGCTTTTTTAAAACGAAGGACTCATCAGCGTTGTTTCATTCTCACCAGATGCTATCTGTCGAGCTGTACCCGAAAATTTCACTAGTTTCGTTTGAATAATTTTGATCGGAGGAAAGTCGAAGGTAGTTGTTTCTTAAATGTAAATTTCAATTGGAGTATTTGGAGCTATGAAAAGGTATCCGTTTATCAAGCTGACGGCTTTGCCGTCGACTTTATGCTGCAATACTATAGCAGTTCTTATCCAATTTCTACATTGGTTGAGTTTCGTGCTTACAATTGAATGAACGAGGTGACCAACTGTCATGTAAAAAATGCGCAAGTCAAATTTAACCTCGCAGCGACATAATGGAAAAAGTGGGTAAAATAACGAAACCTACACAACAGTGTGGACATTAAACGAAGGTAAATTAAATTTATCGAGGCGTCTTTTCAACAAAATCCAACTAATGTGGGCGTGGAGTTACTGGAAAGTTTTAGGTACAACTTGCGGTTAAAATGCATTTTGAAATTTTTATCTGATGACTTTAATTTTGTAATCATAATGAAGAAGGTCACTTCTGCGGTGATAGTAATAGTTGGAACTCGATTCTTTCGCCTTTATGACTTTCGTTTAAGAAAATCATGGAAAATTGCACACGCACTCGTACATCACGAGTCTCTAACACGGTTTAGATGAATTCAGGGTTATTTAGGCTGTATTCATGTACGATTTGTTCCTGAAAATTATTTTACTTTAAATGAGTATTCATTTGAGTGAGCGAATGGTCTGCCGTGGAATGAACAGCATGTATTGTACTCTGAGCATAGGAATATTTTCAAAGTCGAGAATTTAGTTCGAAAATAACTTTCGCAGCGCTTCCCACTCTTCAACTTGATGAAGCCGTCTCGCTCTGTAGCTTTAGTTATCATTAATTCCTAATACCATATTATGGGACGATGCCTTCAAATTTACAACATTTAGGGCAAAGAGAGAACTTCTTTCGCTTATTCATTTCTTCACAAAACACAATGCCGCTCCGCAGCATTAAAATACTACTCGTCTTTCAGAGTACTTGAAGAGGGAGTATGTTAATCACAACATGCAGTAGTACAGGTTGTCTGTCTGTCTTTCGGTATTTCCTCCTCATCTGCCTTTCCTTTTCCTACACAATGTCGTTCGTGTTCTGAATTCGAACGGGGAGCGCCGTCCATTTTTTGTCGACCTGCTCGTTTTGGCGGCGTTATATTTGTGTGTCACTGAGCAGTGTGATGAGGGGACTCTCGCTCCTCATCCCGTTGACGGCTCCACGAGATGAAAGGGCTCGAATATTTTTGAGCTTCTTGAGAACAAATCTTCTTTTGATACCCTGCACAAAGAAGTTTGGGGGAGGCGGCCTAGCCTCCCACACGTGACGCGACTCCGAACGCCGGCCACAAGCGTCGCAAATGTGTGCGGAACTGCATCGACTCCTGCGCTGGAATTACGGAATGATGTTATGAGCGCCAGACGGATGGGCAGCCAGAGCCGCTACTAATGCCCCTGTTGCTGCGCCTTTTTGCTCAGCGTCTTCGTGCTTTTTGTGTTGCTTCTTTTCGGTGTTCATCGGGTTGCTGTCGCAGTTTTTAGGTGTACAGCGTTAGAGTAGACCATTGTTCTCGTAATGAAATTAATTAATAGTAACCTGACGTCGAAGAAGATTTTTTTAATGTTTGACACGAACGAATGAACGAAAAATCTCTCTTAGGTGATGATACCTGTTAAGATCATTACTAAATGTATTAAAATTAACTAATGGAAGCCATTTCGCAGGAAATACTAACCTTGAAAAAATATTTCTGTCTAAGTTTCGTCAGACAAATTTATGCTAAAAAATTACAACCCCTGTATATCTTAACACAACACTGTCTTTAATAATTATGCCAATCTTTACGTGATCCTACCGTTTTATTGGAATCCACGTCTAAAACTATGTCTGCATGTTTTATTAAGGCTTAGATGTTGCTCTCCTCCTAGTGAATAACATTCTCAGGGCAGTTTTCCTTGGCAGTTCCTTGGCAGTTTTCTTCAATTTGAGTTATTCCTTTTACTGAAGTCTTTTTCACTTCACAAATTCTTTCTCAACTGGAGCATGACTGTTTTACTGAATTAACTTTGTGTAGAATGGTTTGCCTTTTTCTTTGGAGTAGATTATATTACATATATATATTTATATATATATATCCATTAGACCCCTCAGGGGGATTCAACTATTGTATCTATGGGAATTAGCACTCCCAGGGGGACAATGTGAGGTCCCGAGATAAAGATTAGGTATGCTTTCTTTTTTGTTAAAATAACATAGGTTTTTGTTTCGTTACGGACCATCTTTTTTCGGTTCACTGCTGTCCTGTTTTTTCAGCACCTACAGCTTTCTTCTTCAACTTTGATCTTGTTTCATGAACTTCTTTCTCATCTTACTGTTTCTTTGCCCTTTCTGCATAGATTCCGCGTTCCCTTAACTCCATACTAAATGGTGCCTTCTTCCTTCCTCTCTTTGGATCTCATTTGTTAAGGATAGGGAGGCTTAAACTAACTAATAATCTAATGTATATCCATTAGAGTCTGGAAGGTGTATTTTCCTGAATTAATTGAATTAATTTGCATAGTATCACTGCCAAGAACTTTTTAAAAGTTTTTTTAACCTGCCATCTTGATTCACTGCGTTTTGTTGAAAGCAAAAGTTATTTTTTAGTTGTTACGTATTTAAAACACCTAAAAGATGGAATACCTCTTCACAACTTTTTATAACAGAATAATGAAGTAATCCCGATAAACACAGAATCGTAAAGCTCATTTATGTCAATATTAAACCGATTATTTCGTAAACTAACAAAAAGGAGCACAAAACAACTCTCTCTGTAATTGGTTGACGTGAGGTTTACATTTGCGATGTTCGAATGTGACTATGACGATTTTTTATATCATGCGCTGCTGCTGCTCTACGTGAAAATATTCTTATATGACCGGGATATGCGTGATGATGTTTTTAGAAGGCCACGTGTGCAAGATTCGTTTTGATATTGTTTTGTGCAGTATAATGAGCATTGGTTTTCTCAGCGACTTGTTCCTCAGACTCAAGGATAGTACGACACGTCATTTTCCGTGTCTTCTGCGTTGAAATGAAATTCTTAAATCCCGCCTCAACTTCTGGGCACACCTGTATTTTTGCCTTGTTAGGGACGTTTGGAACTATGTTATTGCTAAACAACATTTTACATTATTTAATGATGGAGAAAAGCTGTATGATCTATATCTTCTCTTAGTCTGAGCGTAGACGAAGGTTATTGATTGCTTGGTTCATTGTGCTTAGCTTAAAAGCTCAATTATTGGCATAATTTCAATAAGGTTTTCAATGTTTTCGAATTAAAGATCAGTGTACACAGGATATCGTTATTTCTTTAAATGAAAACAGTTCTTTATATTTACGTTGGAATGTTATTGTTTTTCAGTGTCATTTTAGAAATGTCGTGTTCGTTTCATATTATAAGAATAAAGAAATGGTTATTTTTTTTATTTCATCATCCGTCGAGAAAGATCGTAATTTGTGATTGTGTTTTCACGTTGAGGAAGTAAATATTGATCGAAGATTACCGGGTGCCGCAGTTCTGAAGTGACTAGCGCGCTCGTGCTGCGTGCGGCGTCGCTGGTTGTGAAGCTCGTAACTGAGCGTCTGTTTCAGGGCAGTGCTGCGCCTCGGTCCGTCTTCATCTGGGGTGATTTTAGGGCCCAACTTTGAGGGTTTAGTGAGCCACTCTCGAGCTCGGGTATCAAAGAGCTGTTTGAGTTATCGCTTCTTTAGAGCTGGTGTAAATTTGGACTGATGCGATCTTCCATCAATCGGATTTGCTTTGATATCTTCTGCTTCGGAGAAGAGATTTTGAACTCGGTTTAATTCAAGAGCTAAGTATCACCTTCGTACGAATTAGCCATATTAGTACTTTCATTTCATGCAGCATCACAACATCAGATGCAGACTCTGTCCTAGGGAATATTTGTATCATTTTTGATCACCCTGTAATTTGTTCATGCGCTCCCCTGGGATATTTTCGCTGATCGGGATTTTTTAAATTTTTTCTGTGCCCATTATAGCTCTGAATCTTTTTCCTTTTAGATGCATTAACAGTGACCGAGCAAAGTTGTTATTTGCTTGAAATTCACTGGCGTATTGCTCTAGTTTCATGTTGTAACTTTCACATAATTGTGATGAGGGTTATAGAGAGTTAGCGCTATAACTGTTAATTAGTAATTATCCCTGATAAAAATCTTTCGATTCTTTCCTCATCTTTGTCTCTGTAAAGATCAGACTCTTACTGAATAGTGACTCAGATAAATGAAATTGAGACAAAGAATTGAAGAAATTCATTTCTGCTGTCCAATTGATGACAAAATTTTGTTATATCATACATCCAAATCCCCTTGGGGGATACCATTACAATAATTAAACATTTTCACGAAAAAACGTTTGAGAGGTCTTGAGCCGTGAGTTTGGTAGGCTTTCTGTTTGATGGAATTGATTTTTACGTTTTGTCACGGACGACCTTTTTTCTGTTTGATTTTTTCCTTGTTCTCAGCACATCTTACTTTCTTTAACTTTTACCTTGTTTCATAAACTTCTTTCAATCTTGCTGTCTCTATGCAAAGGGAGTGGAGACACACCTTGTACATAGACTCCCCGTTCGGTTAATTCTATACCAAATGGGCTTTCCTCTTTCATCTCTTGGGATCACTGTTCCGATTAAAGAGGCTTAAACTAAATGATAATTTAATCTGTAAATCAAAGTTGCGTCTGTTAATTTAGCAGTTTTTCTTTGTCCTTTGATTCATTATATTGACAAAAAGCTCATGAAAATCGAAGAGCGTAATCAAACCAACGTGCACTCTTTCTTATTTTGATCATAATAGAATATTTCTTAATGCTTGTTTGTCTGTGAAAGATTTTTTCAAAATTGCAAGTGAGGGAGACAAATGCTGCAAACTTGCTGCTAACTATCGAACGGCAGATGCATCTCAAAAATTGAGAAGCAGTTCCCTAGCTTCAGCAGGAGCCCGGTTTTAACCACTTTACGCCGTTCAAATCGTGACTTATTAGCCCTCGAGGAGGGTCAATGTCGTGCATGCGTGTACATGAGTGACCGTACAAAACGTGATATTTACGTCAGAAATACGTTTAGGCTATGAAATCGTGCTTGCTATAATTGGGAAGACCAACACTGCAAAATAATGTTTAGGCCTCTACGGTCATAGCTGTATAGCACTGCATAGTAGCGCGATGTAGCGTCTGTTGTGAGAGATGCAAAAATTTATCCCCTGTGGCTTTTGTTATGCTTGGCAGCCAGCACTACGCAGGAAATAAATCATAGTCACATCCAGTTAAGGTGGTGGTGTGATGGTCCTCGAGTCCTAAGAGGTCTTTCTGTTTTCTTTGCGCACTCGTTATGTGCTGAGAAGTGAAGAGATATCTGAGAGGTGCGAAGGTTTTACAGTGATGTAAAGCGTTGAATTTGTCTCGGGCCTGTGTTTACTTGATGTGGCTCGATAACTTCAATTTTCCTGGTGTATATTTTAGTGAAAACGCAAAAAGTTTCATTGGGCATCGCTATTTGGGTCGGGCTGAACTCCTGTGGCAACGAGCCATTTAGTGAAATATATCACAATCGAGAATAATTATCCATTGAACAGTACCTTAAAGGATTTTTGTCTCCAACTAGCTCTGTTGCTTCAAAGCACTTCATCAGACAAATATTTAGGTGTCCGAAATTTAATGATCATTTCGGTGTTGAATTCCATGTTAAACATTAAGTTCTCGTTTTTAATGAACGTGACATTCTATGGTTATTTTTTATGTTTGAAAATTTCATCGCAATTTCCAGCGGATTTCATCGCGAAGTCCAGCGATTTTTACTTTATGGGACATTTATTTGTTTTGTTAGTAAGAGTTATGCAAAAGTAAGAGCTATTGTCGCATAAAATAGTTCATGTAATAGTTAATTAACATTTAGGGTGTTATCTAATTGAATTGCCTAGTAGAAGTTAAGCAACCCATAGTTTTGAAGATTTGATGCTGTAAAACCAGTTTTATAATTTGCGACACAATTTCACCGAGTGGGAAAGTCGTACTTATGGAAAGAAGGCATTCATGAACAATTTCAATGGAACTCAGACGTAAATTTTCCTCTTGAAAACCACTCAGAACCCCATCCATTTTCAGTTGGCATCGATATTTTTTTTTACATATGTTAGAACTGTTTACTTTTCAAGCGAAAGGTAGGCTTTCCTTTTGTTGAAATAGAATGATTTTTCTCTTTATATGGACTATTTTCAATTCACTGAGTCCTTTTTTCAATACCGTTTACTCTTTTCTTTGACTTTTCCCTCGTTTCATAAACGTCTTTCAATCTTACTGCTTTTATCCACAAAGTGTGGGGACACATATTTTACATAGATGTGTAAAGTTTTCTTAATTCTTTACTCCATCATGTGTTCTTCCTTCCTCTATGTGGAGGCTCTATGAGCCTTAAAGTAACTCATAATCTATAATCAGTCTATCTGTTTGTCGTCAGTACATTATTAATTATCTAATCATTCAATTGCAATGAAGATTTCTCTTAATTTACTAAAAAGTCAAAACATACTTCGCTTAATTCCGTGCCGGCGATTGAGATGGCGTGATTGAGTCTGACTCGTGCCAGCTGGTGGCGAGCATAACTATGGTGAACTGGCCAGCAAGCCTCGATCAAATCAAGCTTTTTCTGATGGGAAGAATGTGCGCATCGTTCATGATGAATACGAACTCTTGTTTTCAAAGTAACATTCCCTTGTGGCTACTGAACGCAGTAAGTAGTTAACCGTCTTCAAAACGTATTACGAGTAAAATTTTTATTTACTCTCTTCGTATGATCTGTAATTTTTATTCCCCTGCTTTCACTCAATTGTGTTGCTGCGCAGCAGAATCGACCGAAAAGCTGTAGAGCGATGTAGACCTGTCATTAATTACTCGCATATTGAATTCTGTTTCTCACTAATCTTGGCTTTTATCAATCGTGTTGAGATGTCTTCACTTTCTCAATTGGTATAAGCAAGCGCTCTATGCTTATATTATTTTGGCGTTGATAATTACTTTGCTGTAACTGCGTTTCTTGTTACACTCTTCCTGGGGAAGAGTATTTATGTTCATTAACGTTTTTTGATTTCACCGATGCCACACCAGATGTGATGTCCCTCCCAGTCGCCTTTTGAGGTTCCACCGGTACAACCAGATGTAATGATAGCCTCTTTTGCGGAGCATAAACATGATAAAATCGAAGAACTAATATGAATGAAATATGCTCAAGTCATACTTCCGCTGTTATCATTGTTCTCGTGACATTTTTTCTAGACACATTCTTTTATTTTTGTTAACCAAAGTCGGACGGGACTTTTCAATGTCCGCATTACAATATTTATTACGAACATGATAATCTGCATAAGCTGCCACCACTCTCAAGAGAGAGAGGTTGTATTTAAGATTATTTAATGCAAGTCGTAACGATATTTCTTTCGTACGAAGTGTCGACATTATTACAATCAGTACTATTTGGTAGAGTTCAACCGTATAAAACATCGATAACTTATCTCATCTGTACGGGAAATTACGAGTTATGAATCACGTCATTAATTTATTGGTTAAATGATAGTTACAGGATCACTTTAGCACAACAGAGATATTGTCTAATTCATCAAAATGAATCTAACGCGCCTACCCTACGCATAAAATTATACTACATACGCTGAAGACGAGCGTCAATTAATCCTACGCGTGAAATAGTTGGGATGAATGATACTCTGGGAAATGCATGTAATAGATACTTAGCTTGCCCGTGGATTCTAGATTAGGGATTAGAATGGATCAATACGTCACTCATTCATGTGGCTTAATTAATAAGGCCCTCGCTTGCCCGAAGGGCAGGCAAGGCAAGTGCACAACCTTCTCTTATCATTGCTCAGTATGGAATGCATGGGCCTGTCACTCTGAAGGAGCGGGCAACCCTCTCGAACGTAAGGCGTATTCGAAATGCCCCAGAAAAAACAAGTTTCGTTTAAGTTTAGCGTGTAAAATCCAATTTGCAATAGAAACATCGATCTCAATGAATTGAATTCACTCTACGAGTTATCTAATTGATATTAGACAATTGAACAATGACATAAGTAATAATTGCAAAAGAACCTTTCTCGACGTCGGCGTTCGGCATCCTTTTGGCAAGGCGACGCTGTTCGTTGCGTAGTCGTCGTGAAATCGATGCGAAGAAGCGGAGTATGAGCGGCCGTTGTGGAATCCTACTTGTAGAGGCTTCGGAGTTCGTACGATCGATTCAAACAAGTAGAGCGTTCTCCATTGTAGGACCGTTTTTCATATGTGATGAATTTTATCATAACATCTCAAAATTCGAAAGTGTTGGACGGGTTTGACCAAAAGTCTATAAGAAGAGCAATATTCGTTTAAGAGAAAAAGGTTAAAAAAGAATTCTTTATTAGCGTAACTTGAGGACTGAGATGTCCTGGGAGCCAAATGATATTCGATTGTGACTAGGCGCGAGTAATGGGTCTTGGTGATATTACTGGCTAAACTCGCCGCGGCATTGATGGACGTTCGCTGGGCAAGGCTGTTTAGCCACTTTCATATAAAATTAGCTACGCTATTTTTTTCTTTCACATTTTTACTTCGTGCCTGAATGTAGCGTATAGCAGAACATACCCAGTATGCGTGTCTACTTAATCTTCAACTGCTTGGCCTATCCTTGCAACTGCTGAAACGCTCTTTGGACGGTCATGGACTTTATGGGGATTATTACTATCGGGATTACTTGATTATTACTATCGGGACTCTGTGCTCACACGTTCTCATAATATTTCAACGATTTTTTATTTCTCTTTAAGGTGTAGTATTTCCGTTTACAAATGTTTTCATAATTTTTTTCGAGTAGATAACTTCATTAGTGTTTCTGCGTATTCAGTTTTCAATTTTAATTCAAAAGTAGCATTTTCTACATCCTGCAATAGTCATAACATTTAAAGATGACAGTTATTTCTGGAATTCTCATTTTCTGAACATTGTGCAGAAGTCAGCCGACGAGGACCTCGTATTTGAAGACGACGACTACGGGTTGGTCGGTCACTTGACCCACGCTGAGGACAAGCCCGTCGACCCGCCGATCGCCGTAATTGGTGGCAACGATGAGGGACTGCCTGAGGGTGCTGCCAAGACTCGCGTCAAGCGACAGTTCAGCTCCTTCTTCCCGACAGACGATGAGGACACCGTTGACGGCTCTGGAGTTGGGTCAGGGGACGGATCAGGTGAGTGTGGGGGTCACGTGTGCTATTCATGCCAGAGAGTGGGGGACGGTAAGCTGTTCGTGCCAGAGAGTGAGGGCTAGGTAAGCCATTCCTGCCAGAGAGTGAGGGCCAGATGAGCCATTCATGCCAGAGAGTAAGGGCCAGGTAAGCCATTCGTATCAGAGAGGGGGCTTGGGGCAGGTGAGGTATACACGCAAGGCAGTTGAAGTCAAGCGAGGTTTACGGATAAGACTAAAAATGTTGCCCAATTTTGTAAAACTCGAAAATTGTCAATCGTAAGAAAATGGGCTTAGTCTCATTTGTTGTGAAATTTTATTGTTTTTGCTACCAGTTATAAACTTCTATTGTAGACCATTCAAATGAGGCTCAATGAAGATTAGAGTGAGGACCATTTCTTTCTGACTCACTCAGAATAAAAGTTTTCTGAATTCATTCTCGCATTTCCCTCTTGTATATGAAAAGTTGAACAGAGAACGCTAATTTACAAAAAACTTTATTAAAATATTGCGTGGTCAGTGAAAAAATTTTATGTTTAGCAATGCGATTGTCATTTCAATGATAGAATATGAAAATACTCGTATTTTCTTACCACCATCTTAATGCAGCATGACTACTGCATTGGTGGGAATGAGTTTTTCATGTTTTATGTGCGTTGCGTATATCAAATTACAACAGTTTCCCAATTTACTTCATACGAACACCTGCGTTATCGTTATTAATGCCAGTTTTCACTTGAGTGTAATCCCTTCATATATATTTTTGATGAATTTCTCGCCACGTCTCTGTACCAGCTGCGTCATTGAGCCCTCCGTCTTTCATCCCAAGTTGTATTCTGTTTGGTGTTTGCTAATCTTTCGTCAGGAATTAGAGTTTTGCAAAATCTTAAAACTTGAAAACTATTTGTTCTGAAAGACATAAACTAATGTTTGGCTTAAGATTTGCTTATGTCTCCACTTGTATCCCTCACTTTAAATTTGGGCCACGTGTTTACATTTTACAGGCTAGCGTCAACAGTTTGTTGCTGTTAGGTTTCTAGAAAAAATGTCAAGTGTTGCAACCATGTTGTAACGGTATTTCGTCCCGGTGATACCATCGCAAGGGGAACGAGTGTACTTTTGTAAACTAGCAAATTTTCCCTCAGCTGGGAATGTTCACGAAATTAATATTCAACCGATCATTCAAATATATTTTCGCATTTCGTTGCTTTGTTCTAATTTATATTCATCGTACCATCTTTCAATGGAAGGATTTCATGAAATGGAATGATGCATTACTTTCATTTGTACGTGCAAGTAATACCGCAAATACTAGTATTGAACGTTATGATACATCCCGGTTAATCGCCGTGTAGACAGGAAATTCATATAACGAAGAAGTGCAATTGTTTTCCTGGAATCTGTTAAATGAATTGTGTGTAAAATTTATTTTAACGGTGTGTCATGCTGCACTTATTCGCTTTCCTTTTCTCTGCTGATCCTGGCTTTTTTATTTTGCCCCATGTTTGCTCAGGAGTATAAGCCGAGCTCAATATTTTGTGTATTGTCCTGTTTTTAAAACCTTTATTTGCGTGCAAACAGCCTTCATTATCTGAAGTGAGCGTTAAATTATGGCGGACAAAAATAACGTTCTCTACCATTGGCAGGTCGGTACAGAATCGAGCTGGAGGTAGACGGCTACTACCAGCCAGCGTACGCAAACCCTTCCAGCGCCGAGTTCTCGAGCATGTCCGCCCGCGTGCAGTACCCCATCGACACCCAACTCAACAAGCTGCTCGGCACCACCGATGCGCGGCTCACCAGGATACAGTGAGATTTGTTTCCTCATGCTTGTATCCACGACATCGATGAAGTTTCTTGTTATTAGGACACTAACTCTTGCAACTGGTTACCAAGACACACTGCCAGACACGCTGTTGTAACCAGGAAACTGAGACTTCAACAAATTCCAGAACACTGTGAAACTTGTACCCTGTTTGTTGTACCAGAATGCTGCGAGACTTTAAACATGTTATCGTCGGAAAGAACTGAGGCCAGGGCTCTCATTTTGTTGTTACCAGGATAGTGTAAATTTTGTTCCTGGTCTTCGGTGTGCTCAGAGACGTGCTTACTCTTTGCTGCCACCAGCATGTAGCGAGACAACTACTTTTCTAGAACGAATTCTATGCCTTGAAGGTGTCCTCTTACATTGAAGGTAGCCTGGGAGAACTTTTGTCCGTCTTAGTTCAAGAAGCGAACAAATGGAACAGGAGGAATTATTCACTGATTAGAGCACTATTTTATGATGTCATTCGACGCAAGTTAGCACCCAAGACATGAGAACTTTGTACTCCTGACGAAAGTAATTTTCAAATGAATACATGTGCTTTTTAGTGAAAAGAAAAGGGGTTTGTAAGAAAATTTTAATGGAGGTAAATCCTAGATGAATGAAGCAAATATCGTTCTTGAGGCGTAGAGTGTTTTGTTATGTATAGTGATGTGTGCTTGTCTACAGTGCAACTATATACTAGGGAACTTTTATTGATAAGTACATCAATTGTGACGTTTTTCCCAGACAAGAAAGACATGCATTATAATTAATGCGGTAATTTTTAAAGACTTGAACTGCAAGACGGTATCAACATTTCGCTTTTATTGCAGACCCTCCGGAGCAGACCGCCTCAAGCTACTCGTTGACGTGGGAGTGGTGGATTCTGACATCGACGAGTTCCAGATTCGCGCCATTTTCGATGATTTCGATACTACCGGCCAAATGGGAGATTTCACCAACGTTAAACTCCTTAGATTCAATCAAGAACAAGGTGAGATCTCAGTCTGACGTTTCTACGTCGAAATTAGGAGACATCGCGTCATGCTTCTTAAGTAACTCAAAGTTCTTAAGGTTTCTTCCACTGGCAGAGTCTGAACCTTGTTTTCAGCTCGCCAAAGAGGTATGTAGATTATTCTTAATGGTTTATGTTCGTTCTGCATTTACAATTGAGTGCTTGTCTCTTATTTATTTTTGTTACATGTTTTATAGATGCTGATTGTATGTTTCTGATTGCTGTGTTGATACAGTATATTTATCAAAATTTGTTCATGATCTTGGCTTAGCACTATTACAGATGCTCTTTTTCATTTTAATATTTGCATCTATCAGCTCAATTAAACAGAGAAGTACTCTCACATTATTTACGTCCTGATTCTTTGCAATTTTTTTCATTGCGATTGAGTGTCGCTTCTTCGATCCTATGTAGAAATTCATTCCCTTTCGTATCCATGTTAGCAGAGCTCTTGCATTGGCATTTGCATCTCGATAGAGCAGTTTCCACCTTGCATGTCGACGCTTGAGTACTTACACAATTCGGAAACAAAAATACCATCCTGATGTAATGGTGTAATTTCAGATTAGCCCAGTATGTATGGTGGGCTTTTATTTATTATTTTTGGGAGCTGTGGCATGATTGTGACTTCTCCGTTACATTGTATGTTACCAACGTTGCTTCCATTTGGGTTACTCGCGTCGTATCCTCTGAGTATTGTTTGATTGTTTGCTTCAAGGGTTTTTGTTAAGCAACTCTTAAGGCTGTATGCAATTTTGTGATGTTAGAAATTATCCAAACATTCCTTGCTGAGGCGAGTGGCGCGGTGTGAGGCTGCGAACAGAGGCTGAGCGCTCCATTCCAGCTCTTGGGATCACTCTTTTCGTAGATCCTCATGCTGGCAAATGCGGATTTGGCGAAGTTTTGTGCCCATCTGGTACGTGCGCTGCCCTCTGCAACGGCGAGAGGGAGTGTCCCCTGGGAGAAGACGAACGCGACTGTCTCGAGACTCCAGTCGAAGTGGATGTCACGGAACTGACGACGACGCCGGCGTCCATCCCTGTGTTGACGACCACGTCCAAGCCAGGTGAGGGCTGACAACGACCGATTGCACTCAAATTATGACACCTGTTATGAATTGTTGAGGTTGATGGGGCTTGCACTTTATTGAAGAAATTTATGACGCTTCTGAGGGGACCAAGGGAAAGTAAAACGCGTTGTAGTTGAAATGATGGTGTTCTATCCGTAGACCTTGAAACAAACGTTATAGCAAACACCTTGTTATTTTTGTAATTTATTATAACGGCGTTAGGAAAGATCTATTCTCATGAACGTTTAGAGGAAGTCCTTCACTTCGAAGCAGGATTTTTCTTATTTTCATAACATTGTAATTTGAAGTTGAATTCGAATGCTCACACTCAATTCCCTAAATTGGTAAATGACCCATTGCGTCTGTGGAAGAGATGTGGTCGTGGCTAATTGAGCTGTCTCGGTAAATTAAACAGAGGAAATTTCAATTCAATTGCTTTCTTTTAACTTTTTTGTTTCCTAAGCTGCCACATTTTTTTGCCTCAAGATACATTTATTTTTTTTAATAATGTTTTTGCTGTAGATTTCATGGAGGTACATTTTCGATTCCGCGACTCAGATTCATGAGAAGCTTACCGTGCTTGGGTTGTCACTTACTCTTCATGAGCGTTTTTGTTCAGTTCAGAAAAAGGTCCTCGACAGACTCTGTAATTATGTAAACATCATCAGTAGCAGAACATGAATGAAAAAAATTCTCTGCATCTATCATGGCACCTTTCCATGAGGACTCTGTAGTATGAGTATTTACAATTCAGATGTACTGACGGGTGCCTTTTCGATCTTTCAGACACCTCTTACATGTTAGATTAACTAGATTCTATTAGGTCCACTTAGCGCCTAATATGTATTTTTTGAACTATCAATTTCTTTCAATTACTCATAGTGATAATCTGCGCATTTATTATATATTTTGTTCATTCCTGCTTCTTCATTGATTGCTCATTTATCCACTGTGAATGATCATCAATAAGCTGGTACTTGTCACTCTTCAAGTTTAGTTGTAATTCGTAATTTTATAGTGAAGTCAATATTCGTGTTTCAGCTGAACAAAACGGTTAGTTCAATGGAGGCATACTCGTCAAGGATGCGAGTGGAAGAGAATGAGTCGCTGCTTGAGACGTGTCTACTTCCGTTTAAAAAGTCTCCATGAATCCCTCACACAACAGTTATTATCAGTAGTCCCGAATGACTTTCTGTATTTATTGAGGTACCAATGTGAAGTTTCTGACCTGGTAAATTCATGTTTACTGAAAATGAAATGCAAATTTTTTCCATTTACTTTATTTTGAAAGGAATGTTTTCTAACAGGTTATATCATTATTACATTCAACCCTTGCCGTAATTGAAATGTCTTGCTGTGCGCGCTGCTTGTATCGAGTGCGTATTAATGTATTTTCTATCACTTGTATATTTCATGTTTTGGCTCACTGAATCTGCTTAGAAACGATTGCTGTCACGTTGTCCGTAGGGGGTTGGAATTTTTGTGTGTGTAAAATTAATTGTTGGTGTCTCATGTGAGCTATGTGCGGTGTGGGATCTCAAGTCGAAAGCTGCGTACTTTTCATCTTATGAAGTCCAGTGTTTTAGCAGTACTATTAGGATTTAGATCGATTATATTTTCAAGAATTTATTAACTAGAGAGCTTTGTTGCCGTAGTTAGCTACAAATATCCGTTGTGGCTTTATTAGTCCATCTTCATTGACTGTAATGTAATTTTACGTTTGAAGAATTGTCTCTCTTGTTTTCTCTCACGTGACAATTTGCTATTTACATCTGTTAGTAGTTTAAACCAACGACCCTCGTGACCCACTTTGTTACCTGTAGATGAATGTGAACTCCTCGGACTTCATGTTTTGTCGATGGTTCTTCATAATTTACTCGTACATTTATCCAAACTACGCATCAACTTCAATTAGTTCCACTGGTACACAAATTTTCCAAAGAACCCCAGTTTTATTCGGTTCTACCCGGAGCAAATAATTTGGTAAAGTCATTTTGTGCCACTCCTTCAAATTTTCAGTACTTTGTGGTCATAAAACATACATCCTAAGCTGTAGGGCATCTGTTTGTCTGTTACAAATACAAAAATGTCCAGACTAGCGTACGTACCAAATTTCTTTCATTTTACTTTCAATTTTTGATGACCGGGCATCAGAGTGTCGAAAACTGATAACTTTTACCTCGCGTACTCTAACCAAAAATCCTTGTTAAAAATAGGTACGGCGGATTAGTTTGTGTCAGCTTCGTATGTTATGCATTCGATTCGCATGTCGGCAGAGATGATTTTTTTATGCCTATACTGTACTGTGGTCATTTAGGCAAGCGGTTCCATCACCCGATTTTCGCGTGAGACGCTTCATCATGACCGGCTACGAGTGCAACGTTTTGCGTGGCTTGTTGGACTTCGTATTTCCTGTGTGATTACTCGTGGCACTCCAATTCAAATCGCAGCCGTTGTGCACGACGTATCTCTGTTTGTGGTGTGTGTAGGGTTGCCGCATTGACCATTTTCTGCCCAATACTATCAAATTTTTAATTAAAATTCAATGAGAAGCCCTCAGAATCTGGCTAAATTGAAGAGTTTTATCTGGAAAAAAATGGCCAAGCTGGCAATGTTGAGTGCATATGCTGCTGTGTACAGGGGTCTGGGACTCTCCTGCGTCGTGCCTCATTAGTGAAATAAGGACTTGTTGTGTGGGAATGATTTCTTGATTATTGGTGTGTTTAATTATCAACCTAAACCTAGTTGCCAGAATGATCATTTTTGAGAATGGGTGAGTTTTTGAAACTATCGAGACGCTCAGCATAGCCAGTCGTTTGTACCAATGAAGTGAAGTCTGCTTTTCCATTCAAGGTAAGTAATTCAGTGTTTCTAGTCTGCAGTTCCATTTAGCGTAAAAGTAACATAACCTTTTCTTGGCTTTTTTTGAATAGTTTAAACTTACATGCTCGTTATTCTTCTGCCTTTTTTTAACAAATCTTCCATTGTTCTACATTGCCATGGATATCTAATGTATGTATTTAGGCCTAAACCTGCACGTTTTCTCTTTACCTGGCGTAGCAATTCAATACTTCAAATGCATTGAATTATTTTATTACACCTTGCTTCATTAATTATAAAAGCTTTTTATGACCTGAAAATTTTTTGCATTTTTTGTAAATTACTACGGCAAGTAGCAGTTTAGGAGTACCTGCCATGCGCTTGGGGTTTGTTAACTTCCACCAGTAGGCCATGAATAAAAGTGTCATGCCAAGGACGAATGGAAGTAAGACTGAGTGGTGGGCTCAGTTTTACGCACAGGAACATTGTCTCCGCCTGCGAGCTCTCATGGAGCTGAGATACTTGAATTTGCCAGCTCCAGTGATCAGGAATATTGTTTTACTGGCCACCACTTGTTAACATACCGCCCTTATTAGCCTGCTTTTTGTGTGCAATATCAGTTCAAATTCGGATGGCATTTCTTGATCATGTGTTCTAAGCTGTTAATTCAGTATTTTTCAAAATGTCATCTAAATACTTTCCAGTAATATCGATCAGGTGAAAAATCACAGACTGCTCATGAAACGAGCCTCTTACCAAAAATGCGCCCAACAATTTATTTCTAATTTTCATGTTATTTTTTTCACCATGCATGCATTTAGCGTTCTTACTTGTAAATAAGTTGTTTCTCAAATTCTTTATTGGTGTCGCAGGCCATATTTTAATACATGTATTACGGATCATTGTTCATGCCAGTATGAGCATGTTTTATGCGCATAAATCCTGTTTGCAATGCTTTCGCTTCACCTCTGCTTGTTTCATTGTAAAAATTGGTATCTAACATGTTTACCCTGAAAATGTAAAGATCTGAAAGTTTCACATGTAGCCCAAAACTTTCTTTTTGTCGGTATTCCTCTATCTTACTGTTTGTTTCTGTCTAAATTTCAATTTCATATAATTGCACTTATAATTTATTTTCACTGATATCAACTGGATGTTACTTAATTGTGCTTTGATGCTCAGAGTTTGGACACGCTTCAATTTCGTTTTGCGATGGTTATCGATCTGTTTGTAGGAATGTATTGCTTGCAGTTTTTCTAAGATAAACTGAGAACTAGTTGTTTTTACACCGTCCCTCGGTCATTTGTTGACTCTGGATTTCATGCCTTCACTTGACAGACAGAATTGACTTCTGCTCTGGTGACAACAAATTCACTTGTCCGGAGGGCAGATACATAATCTGTCAACAACAACTGTGTGATGGCCGCGTCGACTGTGATGACGGCTTCGACGAGAAAAATTGCGGTAAAACTGCTTCTATTAGTTGGACTTGTGTGGGGAGCGTAGTTGAGGAATTTTTAGGAACTGGAAGGACAAGTGCCGTTTCATTTTTTTGTTGGAATTCGTTCTACTGCGTAGATGGAAAGAACAAGAATAATTATTATCAGAGGAAGTTACTAGCGAAATGGCTAGGATTGCTTTAGTTTGCTTAGGAATTTGTCTGAGAATCTGATGATAGTAATGGTAAAACCCGGGACTGAATATGGATATCTGTTGGATGGTTAATGATAGGATGGGACTGTTGGATCAGGTCTCTCAATGACGCTACAGTGAGTCACCACTTCTCTAGTGGACTGCCGAGATTGGTGGAATTCTATGGGATATTATGAACATTGTTTGTGGTTAGAACAATGTACGTTTTATTGTGAAATTGTTTACAATTGTCTATATTAGGTACGTAGGTCGCACGCCACATGTATGACTTTCAGTCAAATTAGTGATAAATCAGATCAATTGTGGAATATGTTGGTCGTTTATCAGATAAAAGGCGTTTCCCTGACATTCGTATCATGCTGGTTGAAGTTCGGGGTAACTTTTAGGTGTATTGTTTATTTTTTAGGTGATATTAGGTATATTTAAGATTTGGGTAGGCATATTTGAGACTCCTTTTTAGTGACAGGCGTACTAAGCTCTTAGTAGGCACATCGGTGATTTATCAGGTGTGTTACTGACTTACTTGATGATCTATTCAAGTACATCGAAGCAATCACTTCCTGTTTGGTCACCTAGAGCCAGTTGACATTGCCCTTATTTCAAATTTCTTCTTGGTACAAAATCATATCAGAGTAATTAGTTACTTGTTCTCTAATTGTCTGTAAACTCTCACAATCTCCTCAAACATTATCTCTTGTAACACTTTTGTTCCGCAATTTGTACATTTTTAGTTCTGTGTTGTTCAATCAGCTATCGTTTACAAAAGCTTCCACTTCTATTATGAGTTCTAACAATTTAATGCTTTGAATAACTGCATGCTTATCAAAACTCCTAATTTTTCTCAGATCTGGTAAAGAACGAATTTTGGCATTGCCTGTATACTCTAACAATGCTCTTAATTTTATTTAGCTCCGTAAAATTCATTGCCGTACTGTGGCAATGAATTTTAAATCCTTTCAAAGATCCATTGAGTAACGCACTCGCTTCTGACATGCTGGCGTGTCACACAGAGTGTCCCGAGGTCACGTGCGGTGACGGCCGCTGCATCGAAAGGCAGCAGCTCTGCGATGGCGTGTACAACTGCCTTGATCGCTCCGACGAGACCAACTGCCGTACGTGAGGCTATCGTCAACAGCTACGGTTGTCAGATTGATCTTTTTATGGCAAAAATTCTCAAGGCTGACCTTAAAAAATCGGTCAAATCAGAGGGCATTGGCCATCAGATCAGATAATCCTGGTCAACACCGTAGCTGCGTCAAGCTAGGTTCTATTTTTAACATGAGGATGCCGTTTTAACTCCCTCACTCGAGTGGATCATTACTTGCGCTGCGTTGGTGTCTCTTGACTGACTCCTCGCCCTCCCGCTTGAACTAGATTATGAAGGATGGACCCGCTTATTTAAATGGATCCTTTCTAAACCAAAACGATTTGTTTTGCTAAACTTCAATTTTACGCGTGAAGAACCTCATCCCGTGTCCTCAAACTTCGTAGCTGTAGAATATAGTTTATTTATTCAAGTGAGAATAGCGGTCCTCCTGAAGTGTTGAGCTTCATTGTATCGTAAGAATCAGTAAACACCGATGACCTTATAACATCTTTGCACTATGATTTGGCATCGTAAGTTAATTAAGAATGCATGGCAAACACGTGTTCGCTGACTATGAACTTTGAGTGTCTCGCGATGCACGTAGGTAGAATGCAAGGCCATCGGTCATTAACATCATTATTTGTGGTTCAGTCCACCTTTAAAGTGTTAGCAATACTGTTTCTAAATAATTCTGTCTTCTCAGGTTTGTAGTGAGTTTCGTTTAGTTATCTTTGTGGTTCACGTTTGCTCATCATTACGACGGTCAAGTAATTTTTAGTGATAGGACTTGCGTTTTGGTTACTGTTACCTCCTAAGTTCACTTTCGTTCGACCGAGGTGATCACACCTCAGTGGGAAACAACGATTGTATCTATGGAAATTAGTGCCCCTAGGTCCTGAGCTGAGGGCTAGGTAGGCTTTCATTTTTTATACAGAATTTTTTTTTGTTATGTTCCTGACCATATTTGCTTGGCTCGCTGCTGGGCTGTTTTTGAGCACCTAAAACTTTCTTTTTCAACTTTTATCTTGTTCCATATACTGTACTTCCTTCCTAACTTACTGTTTCATTGCGTAAGGGATCTTGTGTGGAACACATTTTGTGCATAAATTCTCTATTCCTTAACTCCTTACTGAATAGTGCCTTCCTCCTTCCCCTCTTTGGAACCTCTTTGTTGTGGCTAGGGAGGTTTAAAGCATCTTCTAATCTAACCGAGCTTACTATTGAAGTAACCGACACGGTAGAGAGGGTATAACTTCTTTGCTAGACTCCCAGCATGCCCATTTTAGTTTCGAGACGATGTTCAGTCCTGCGTTGCTAAATCAACTATCATTTGCAAGGATTCCGACTTTTATTGGTGATTTTAAACTTTTTACTTATGTATTATTGTAAATTGAGTAGCACCAAGATGTCTCTTTATCCGACTACCTCTGTAATTGCATTATTTTTTAAATGACTTCTGTTACTTAACCTACTTTACTTCTTCGTCATGGTGACCGTTGTTATGATGCAATCGAGGGGACAGCAGACTTTGTTTGTTCATTTCACTGCTCAGTTCTCCTTTGCTTGGACCATACGTGAAGGAACTTTCGATTCACTCTTGTCAGCCTCTCATATTTAAATAACTTTCTTTTACGTTAGTGCTTTCATAATGGCCTGTAACTTACAGCTTTACTAAGTTTTCTTGCTTATTCCTAAGGCCAGCTTTGGGCTTTTTATAATTTCTTAAGTATTTTTATTTTGCTTGTACACATGATATATCGTTTAATATCTACCCTAAAATAAAATTCGCCCCGTTCAGCTTACATGAAATATAGTGTGCTGTCTTTTACAACATAACGTTCTCCTTCATATTGACTAAAAAGTATAGCTCTTCAGTTGGAAAATGGCACCGCAAATGTATTATTTTATAATATTTGAACTTTCCAATTAGTGAGCCTTTCATTCGCAGTTAAGTTTGACAGATTGCATGCTTTATCTCAGTGTTGAAACTTTGTTGCCTGCCAGTTCTTGAAGGTTGCATGCCCTGTACGTAACTGTTGCTCTACCGTGCTTCTGTTCGTTTGTTCATGAAAGGCTTCACTAAAACTGCATGCTCCGTGCTCCAGAATGCGAAACTGGCGAAAAAAAGTGCTCCGACGGCCTGTGCCTTCCTGAGAAATTCTTCTGTGATGGTGTCGTCCATTGCACTGATGGCTCCGACGAAATCTTTACAAATTGCAGTAAGTGGTGTTACATTTGGCGGTCAGGACTGATTACTTGTTTAGTCTTTCTAGTGATTTACCTGTTCGGTTAAACCACTTGCAAACGTTTCAGTTCTCGTTTGAGAGCATGAAGTTATTTCGTTTTGGGCGGGGTGTGGTTGCAATCATAATAAAAATATTTTGATCTGTTTTAGGACTGTTGTATGATGTGAAGCTAAAGGTTTTTTCGGCTGACGTGATTTCCTCAAGATTCATCGCTTATGTCGCCCCATGGAGCATTTGCTGAGAAAAATAAGTGCGAATGTCCTCAGTACGCTTCCCATCTGCTCTCACGGATGTGATTACACGGAGTATTCAGATTGTGATTTTGGGACGGAATTGTGCTTGCGAGTTTTGTTCCCGCTATATAGCAATAGTTCTTGGCCACCAGGAGGCTTCGTAGGCGAGCACTCCACTGTCGCAATTACGAAAAAATTTGCTGAGCTTTAGAAGATTGACTAGCTGGTAGGTTTTAGCGTCAATGTTCACAAGTTGCCTCATAATTGTGCAGCGACTTTGCTCATGTTTTCATCAAGAACCGGAGGATACAACTCATTAACTAGGGTTTTGAAAGGTAATTGTGTAAAATGTAATAATGTACATAAATAAATGGGATCGTAGTTTGGCTCGTGGCTCCAGTGTAAATAAAATTTGCTTCTAAGGTTTCGACGGTGAGTTAAGAGTAGCAGTTCTCTGTCCACTATTCAAAATAAATAGTCAGCTCAAATGTTTGATTCGAACATTTATAACCACGTGTTCAACTGTGCTGATACTCTAAAAATTGGAGTAAAGCTTAGGTCAAAGATAAGTGCGTCATGCAATTTTGAGTGGAAGATGCCTTCTCTCGATAATATAGCCTGGACTGAATATTCAATTGCGAGCCAACACGCTTGGCATAAAAACGCCTTTTTTTCATGAGCAAATGCATTGATTCAGGCTTTTGCCTTTGAATCACGCGTTTTGCATCTCATATTTACATTACCCTCATCTTCCTAGAATTATACATTATTCACTTGCTACTTATTTCGAGTACGATCTTAGAATTTCTAAATTCTTACACTCACCGTCTGAAAACTTGTTGCGAATTTGTGCTTGCAGAATTAATTTGATCTTTTTTTTATTCCATTCTTGTTCTGAATTGTAAAGCTAACTAGTTTTATGGGTGAACTCCTCATCGAACATCGGTGCTGTTGTTCTTGCATAGCTATACTTCGGAGCGAAATGACCTTCATTGTGTGTGCTCCTCTTTCCAGCCAGAAATATGCACGAGAATCAGAACAGTTAGTTACCAAACAGGCGTCTTAGCACCAGTTTTTGAAGAAGTGCAGCTAGGTACCTCTTCGAAACGATGAAAACATTGTATCTAATTACAAAATTGTATAATACCTGCTCACGGTTCCTTTAGGCCCCTCATGTTCTACGGTGGACGAGTTTCTATGTGACAATAACCAACTGTGCCTGCCACTGTCGAAGCGGTGTGATGGATTCGAGGACTGCACTGATGCATCCGACGAAGCGAACTGCGGTGAGACAGAGCTCAAATTTTTGCTGGCCGAGCTCAAGTTAGCTTTCAAAAGCGCGCTATGAAATCTCATCTCACCCTTGAGAGATCGATCAAATTTTAAATTTTTTATCTGCTGGTAGCTGCTGTCACGGACTTGGCTGTAATGTTCTTTGTTGCTCTCATCCGGCAGCCGCTCATAGCCCTGCATATGAAGGGAAACGGAAAAAGAAGAGATAATTTGGGTAATGCTTCGAACAAAGGTTTAGTCGAAACTTCCTGTCATTGATGAAAATATTCATTCCTCCATAAAGCTCATAATAAATTTTGTTTTCTGTGACAAAAGCAAGCGTTAAACCTGTATTTATGTAGTAATAGACTGGTTTCGTTTTTGCAATTAAAATTTCAGGGAATAATTACAGCCATACATGCAGATCTAGACCAAGTAAATAAACTTAGAAATCAGTCGTGGTTTTTGATTCGCTAGAATAATTCTTACAGCTAATTCAAATTGTCCTCCTTCCTGGTGAAATTTTAGACGCAATCCTTACTGTTGATGAAATACACTGATAAGTAGCAATACTTTTTATTCGCTTCTGTCAGTTATGTACAACTTCAAAATAAAAAATTATTAACAGGCGTTTGCTGTTGCTTACAATTCTGATAACAGTGGCTACAACACCGAAACTTGCTTTAAATTTGCAGCTCGTAAATCGTAGAACAATGTGAAAGTAATGTCGAAATATTTAGTCAGTGTCCTGAACGCCTTGATTTTTTTTTTGTGGTATTAATGAAAGTTTATCGTTATCGTGTTGGGGAAAAACTTCAAAAATGTTTGAAAAACGTTTGTTCACAATAAATGTTACATCGATATAATTTTCAAATTGTATCAGTCGCTTTCTTTCATACTCCGGAAAATCTTATACTTCGAAATGTTTCCCATCAAACATTAAGTGCATGTGCTTGGGGATATTTGTTAGACCAGCTTTTTTCTGAAACTGTGTTGTTTGTGTTTTTCTCTTCAGAAGTTCAGTGCTTACTTCAAGAATGTCATATACTATTAAAGCTTGGGGAATTTTATGCCAGTGTTTCAAGAGGGCTCTGTGATATTTTCTGATTTTATTTTTAAAAGATTGATCAAATCTTCACCCCTTTTAGCCGGGATCTCACCTTCGTAACAAAAGAGAAAACTGTTTTTGCCGGCTGGTCTGCCTGCCGGGTCAGCTGTTGAGTCCATTGGTCGATCAGAAAACATTTACACTGTTACTATTTTCTGAGAATGATTTCCATACTTGTTGACTTGTAGTATCTCATATACTGCGTGGAGTATTTCGACCCAATTGAAAAATACTCTCGCAATACTTCCAATATATTGTCCTTCGTTGCTCTAATGAAACTGGCTAACAGAAGTGGAAACAATTTAAGTTTAGCACATTGTAGAGGTTCCAATACGTCACCAAAAATGGCTAGAACAGAGAAGCTGTAAATTTACTAGAGGTTGACATTAAATTCATTTTTAATTCTGTAAAAGCATTATCATGAGAGTGGGAAAGCGTTATTGTATTTATTTGAATTGACACTACTTATCGACACTTTCACTTAATTTTATAACAGCATTGTTGAAGTTCATCATATTGAAGTTCCAATAGTTGAATCTGTTAAGAAAATGATAACAATGTGGTAGTAATAGAATGTAAAAAGAAAGAAATTGAACCAATTAGTTTTGGGCTTGTAATTTTTCATACTTATTCTGATATTCAAATTTAACAAGTGCTATTGTTGATGAAGTAGTTTTTCCTTTCACTCTGTGCACATGTACATGTTCTTGTGAGACATTTGTCGCGTACCCTTGTGCTTCGTTGGGATTTGTCTAAGATGTTTGAGTTGAAATGTCATGTTTTTTGCTCCTTTAAATATTTACTGAACCTTTAGCCCTTCTGTATCGTGTGGAAATTGTCTACTTAAGTTTCTCCTTGCAACCAGCCCTGTTAGAATTGAACTTATTATTAGTGTTTTCTTGCGTTCGTGTGCGATTGTAAGAGTGGGTTTAGATTGGTTACATACCCTTTCAAAGTTAATATTAGTGTTTTTTTTACAGTTTGGTGAATGCTTGTAAATATTTCTTGTAATTGTTTTGAGAGTGCGTGTTTCACCCATTATAATTTTTGACGTTTGTAATATTTTTCTGTACAAATTTGTGAATTTTCTCTTTCGTGTGTACTTTCGTTTAACTGTCAAGATTTTTTCGTGAAATCCGAGAGCGTGAATATTCACAGAGTCTATGTGCGTCCTCTAAAGAACATGTTCGCAAAATGTGATGAATTGTGCGACACGTACGATTTTATTGGCTCTTACTGCGCTTTTATGCGGCATTTCACGAGCAATCCCGAGTGTGAGCGAGATTGAATTTCAAATTAAATTTGAAATTAGGGTTTAGATCAGATTTGTGAATGGAGGCCATAACGATGGTAGTGCAACTCGAACGAATAAAATACATAAAATTGAGAGCGTACCTAACCATACAGTGTGCTCAACGCAACTTTAGCATTCAACAGCTGATCGTGCATTGTATATCAGCGTACAATCACGTTAATATTTCAACTTTTAAATTTGAGTTAAGCCGAAAGAAACCACTCGCCTTTTGGAACTTTATTGAGAGTTGACCATCTAATTAGTCCATGAATTTCTTAACTTGAGCAACAAAACGGGTTCCTCGTGCATTTCCTAGAAATGCGTGACAGCTAACGCTTTTCACACCGAAAAGTGGAGAAATAAAATGCTTAACAGACATACCATGCTTCATGTTCTTATTAGTGTTCTCGTGAATAGATATTTCTCGTGACCCTGTGCTGCTGGTGACTGTTCCTGGTTCCGAAACGTTCTCCTGGCGGTTCATTGTCTGTTCAAATTGTGTTTCATGTTCATACGTTTCAAGTGAGGACCCATTTCTCTCGAGAGCACCTTAACCTTCAGAATTCATGCTGCATGAATACGCTCAGTGTGAAAACACGTGGCTCGTGTGACTGTGGGACTGAGCTTTTACATTATAAGCTTACATGTTCCCTGGCACCGTTGTGAAGCAAAGCTCTGGCGTTATCGTGAGGATGTGGTCTCGTGACTCATCTTCACATTTGAAAGTGAGCTTTTGTGTACTCGACGTGCAGCGACCACGTGCGAGCCCCCTTCTTTCTCGTGTTGGGTGGGCGGCGGGTGTTTGCCCCCCGGCCTCGTGTGTGATGGGGTGCCCCAGTGTGCGGACGAGAGCGACGAGGCGTACAGCCTCTGTAGTCGTGAGTGACGGCGCTCCTTCGTGCGCCACTGCCTCGTACGCTGCAGCTCTGTGCGCTCTGTCTCACTTTACCCCCCTCTCTCTCTCAAACTTTCCGTCTCCAGTAGTAGGCTATGTTATTTCCTCTCCTGTTGAGTCCATGTCTATTTTTTCCTGGTGTGCTATGAAACTTAACTCTTTTTTTCACTTGTTGATTGATTATCTAATTAGTCTACATTTCTCCTTTTCTATTCAAATTCCATTTTTAATATTTCTTTGCTTTCGAGTATATAATGTCTCATGCTTTTCAAAATTTTATGTTGAATTTTTTAATGATATAATGCCGTGTAAGCAAAGCTGGGGTGATCAATTATAAGTTTGTTACTTCTGATACACAGATTTTGTGCGATTCAGTGTAATTTTTGTATGTTTTTGCTTTTAATTTTTCGATTTGAATTTTTGTTGTTAATCTTTGAAATTTTCTACGTACAAGATTAATGCGGATTTTTGAATCAGCCAAGCCCTAAATGAGCATTCAGTTGTCGTATTATGTTGCCCATAGAACACAAGCAGGGAATTTACTTTTATTTCTCCCCTCGCTTTATTCCTGATTGTTTTATCTTGCTTAGTATGCCATTACTTTTAGTGTGATTTTTTCTGCCAAATTATTTGTGGCTATTGCTTGTTACTCATTGTTAATTGTACCGTTTGGATTTATTTCCAGTTACTTATTGTACTTCTTTCTCTTTGCTATATTTGTTGTTACTTTTATTGCTTGATGTGTTTTGTGTTTCTGCCTTATTTGTCATTTTTTCTAGCTCCTTAATGTGTGATTGCTTTTTTTGTATTTCATGTGTGATTTTACGTTTTATTTGATATTGCTTATGATTTCTTTCCGTTAAATTTCGTAGGGTTTTCATCGTTGTAATCGTGCATTAATTGCTACTCAATTAGTTGCTTTTCATTTTTATGTGCCATATTTCTGATGTGCCCTTCCTTGTAAGAGAGCGTGTAATATTTTTTTTCGCTCGGCAGGTATAGCCTAAGATTTAATTAATGTTTTATGTCAGCTTATTCAATTCACTTCTAAAGCATGATGATTTGATTCCGCTAATTAACGCTTCCCCTATCGGAAAACTAGTGCTGCATTATCTGTCCCACTGCGAGATCGCGTACGCGCATTGAAATTGGTCCTGCGTTTACTGCAGTTCCATACATGTTCCTTCTGAACCTTTACACGTTTGAGGTACTCGTAGCATCCGTACGTCATGGAGTGGCCAATTCTTTTGCTAATCTAACTATTTTTTGCTTTGACATTTTATAAAGTCGTGATCCAGTACAAAACTTTCGTTTATTTCTAGTACTCAAATTGGCATCAAACAAGGAAACGCAAACAATGTTTTCTTCTCTTATGCATCTACGACAGTCATCAGAAGGTATAAATGACTCGTAAAATTCGCTTTATCGGCGATCCAACAGGAACAACTGTTTTAATAATCAATAGGGCGTGAAATATATATTTAAATAGTTTGCTTTGATAAACGAGCGAAAAGAGAAAATAAACGGGGTTTGATTAACTTGCATTTTTCTGTAAGACACGAATGGAGGAACGACTTGTACTATCACAGCGCTCCAAAATTGTAATAGAATGTTCAGAATTGAAGGGCCATGGATCATACTTTTCGTCTTCCCGTTCCTTAAGTTGATAATGTACGCAGAAGAGGAATGTTCTTACCATGGAGACTTGGTAGCCACGGTTGCCTGTGGTGCTGTTGAGACTCCTTAATTTCTAGTGAGCATGCTGATAGTGTCTGTCCTCGGCAGATTAACTCGATTGCTTCCTTTCTGAATTGATGTCCCTAGCTACTGACATTCCTGTTACGGGCATCTTTGTAGTCGTATGAACTTTTTTTGCCTTTTTATTTATAAGTCGTATCGTGCAACAGGCCTCCTTCACAGTGTTTTTTTATTTTCCGATTTTATTCTTAAATCATCATTTGTATGAGATGCTCCACTCCACGAAATATTCCAAATAGTTGAATCATCCTTATCAGCTGACAGAATTACAGGCACTCCAATTTGTAGTTATTTGCTTCTGTTGCTTTTCATTTACTCAGGCGGGTCTGTGATAAAGAAATTGCTGTTTTATTCAATATTCTACGGCTGAAATTCAGTGCTGGAGTATTAGGGTAGATTACTTGTAGAAATTCACCCTCTAATGAATCCATTATAGTTCCAAAAATTATTCGATCCTTCATGTTTGTATTACAGCTAATACATATGAATATTTCTGCACTTTTCTTTACAAAATTTTCAACATCATATCCTGAAAACATGTATGGATGAATGAAAATTTGATTTTATTTAAATGTTTCTTCTTGTTTATTCATTGCCCAGCCACAGCTTGTGTTATTAATCTGAACTTCAAACAATTTTACTATGAGAACATGACAGTTCGCTAAATTTTACATGCGCCAAGTAAGAAACAGCGTCTCAGTAACATGAACGCTAAAGCTCAAGGAAACATGTTTTACATGTCGTTGGCAAGGGAGGCGTATTGTAGAATGTATCCCATGTTTTTGTTAGCGTATTCAATTCTCAGTCCCAGAAGAAGATTCCGTGACACCAAACATCCCAACTTCATCTTCTTAGCTTATCATCAACATATTACGTCTATTTGAGTCTCTGTTTTTCCGCACCCATTTACGAAGTGCCCCTTACAAAATTTTTCTCCCCTAACAACATTTTGTGACCCTGCATACAAAATTTGTTTTCAATCGCTTATTTTCGATTCAATTTAGTATTTTCTTCCACTCCAGTAAATGACAGCTGACGACGATATTTTGTCCCTGTAAATCACAGAGTGCGACATTGACGAGTTCAAGTGCGCTGACGACGGGACTTGCATTCAGGGCTTCTACAAGTGCGACGGCCAAAACAACTGCTTTGATGGTTCTGACGAGGCTCCCAGCGTGTGTGGTGAGTGCAGCGTGTGTGGTGAGTGCAGCGTGTGTGGTGAGTGCGGCGTGTGTGGT
>JACJUY010000176.1:6600-56835 GCA_014220935.1 Platorchestia sp. MABIK | reverse complement strand
TGGTGAGTGCAGCGTGTGTGGTGAGTGTAGCGTGTAGGGTGAGTGCCGCGTGTGTGGTGAGTGTAGCGTGGGGGAGAGTGCACCGTTAGGGGGACCGTTTTCATGCAGCTCATGCACAGGTGCGGATGTTGTAGACGGCAGTATGTCCACATGATCATGTGTTCAGATCAGATGACAGTCCTCACATGCTGAGCCCTCGGGGTGCATGAAATTGCGGTGCCACGCTCTACACACAATACTCAGGTAGACCTGATCGGGCTCGAACCTCTTCAGGTCTTTTGTAGGTGTTACCGGCGCACTTTCCCATCTGTAACATGAAAGATTTACTCAAAAAAAAACAATGACCATCATAAGCGAGGAAACACTCTATGAAGGCTTTACAATTTAATCATAAACTCTCAGTGAACAATTTAAATTAGATACTCTTCAGTTTGAGCTCATGGAATATATGATGCACTGGAGTTTTTCATTCAATCATTTAGAGCAAAGCAGTATTTCTCTTAAAGAGTTTTAGTGGCATCACAGTGGCTTTATTAGGAAGAAATTGTCCTCTCCTGGTACGTAATATCAGCTTATCACTGTAATAATGCTAGACAATCAATCACAATGGTGTTCTACTTAACGTTGTAATACTAACCTGCCTAAATAACAATTGTGCGAAATTTTATGCTGCTATATTCTTTTGTGTAATAACTCAAGAACGACCTTCCGACTTTGAATGATAAAATCAAACTTAGTGAAACTTGTATATAAAGCGTGGCGATATTGGTCGATTCAACCTATTCAGGTTGATAAGATTAGCTTGTCGGATACCATTATTGCGATATGCTGCATTACAGACTGCGTGTTTGAAACGGTAATATATGCTGATTAAACGTAGTAATATAATTTTAAATGACACCTTCATGTTGACTGTGACAGCGCATTTCTCGCTACTGAGCTCACTATCTATTGCCTTCGAAAGCTATTGGTACAAACTTTGACAGTAGACACAAAGATCCATACGAGCGGCTTTTTCATGAATGAGTTCAAACATTCATCGTTTTCGAGTTCTCCAATTTTTAAATTAAGTTGGGTCTGTCTAACTATGGTGGAGGCAATCCTTCGAGTCGTGAGTAACTGAAACTTTTATGATTATATGAACTTTGTTACGAAATTGGTATTACAGTGTTTCAAAATAACCTCCCGCCACGTCAATGCTGGACTGGTACCTACACGGAAGCGATGCACCGGCCCCATAAAATGATCATAGATCATCCGCGATGTGTCTCGCACCGTCAACTGTCCTTCCAACAAAATACATTTCTGGTTCCTCTAAGGTTTTCATAATTTGGACTCTTCATGTGGCTCCAGACAATCGCTGGCAACATCCGGCCATTGAAGAACGAATGTAGCTTTAATTTCGAAGCTAAGATGATGCAGAGAGTGAGAAATGTTCTCAGAGACCTGTAAAGTTTACCATTCGATATTTTAAAAACGATGACTGTTCGAATTTATACTTGATCATGAAAAAGTTTTTTCTAGTTTTTATCTGCTGCCGAAGTTTGTACCATTATTTTTGAAACACTGCATATTAAAAGAAATAAACATCTTTCCCGCAATTACATCTGAGCATGCCTATCAAAATATTGTATCCATGAAAAGAGGAAATTATGCCTCTGTGTGGATACTGTTATTTCACCTATTGAAGGGTAAATTTGCACAAGATGCCTAATTCCATCGTCGAATAATTATTGAACGGTCGAGTCCAATAATTATTCCTCAGCCGATATATAATTGGTCCGAGTGTCTCACCAACTCCCACACCGCACAGGAGGCTGTCTCCCCGACCAGGTCACCTGCACCGCTGACGACCGCTGCCTCCCCGTCTGGGCCAAATGTGACGGCAGGAACGATTGTTCCGACGGTTCTGATGAGAGCCTCAGAGAGTGTGAGTAGTTCCTCATCGTTCTGATGAGAACCTCAGTTTATTTTCTTAAGGTTTTGATGAGAATTGCTGTCTATTTCCTGATTGTTCTGAAAAGAATCTCAGTCTAATTCCTGATTGTTCTAAAAAGAATCTCAGTCTATTTCCTGATTGTTCTGAAAAGAATCTCAGTCTAATTCCTGATTGTTCTAAAAAGAATCTCAGTCTATTTCCTGATTGTTCTGAAAAGAATCTCAGTCTATTTCCTGATTGTTCTGAAAAGAATCTCAGTCTATTTCCTGATTGTTCTGAAAAAAATCTCAGTCTATTTCCTGATTGTTCTGAAAAGAATCTCAGTCTATTTCCTGATTGTTCTGAAAAGAATCTCAGTCTATTTCCTGATTGTTCTGAAAAGAATCTCCGTCTATTTCCTGATGTTTCTGTTGAGGGTTTCAGTTTATTTCCTGATGGTTCTGATGAGAACCTTGAAAAATGTAAGTAGTCTTGATTTGGTTGGGTAGCGAGTGATATTTCATTCTAACAACATTCATAAAATAAACAGCATGGAAGAGTGAGACTAGACCAAGGCATTGTTTGCCTAGATGAACTGAAATTTTGCCAGTTCACGTTGTGTAAAAAACATTTTAGTCGCCACGGGAAATATCGGCGGAACGCAGCATACATTAGTTATTATATTAATGTTTTCGCTCACTTCATTGACTTTGCGCTCTTTTGGAACGCTTAATTATGATCTGTGGATACAAAACTTTGGGTACCAACATTGTGTGAATTTCATGCAAATCGTTAAGTGTTCGTAGTGCCAACCTATGTAAGACCTTCATAAAAACACCTTTTTCAGCTTTCTCATGGTTTATTACCAACGTATTGTACTTCGGATTTGTTTCATGAATTGTAGTTTCTTTACCCGCAGTGATGCAGATGATTTTTATTTCTCACATTCACTGTCCTGGTTATCTATCTTTTCCTGATGAGGCCATTTTAATGAACGCTGGAACGATAGAACTCAAGCATTGACTCGAGTGAGCTTCGTATTATCCAACGAATGTTGGTCCTTTTATACGTTTGGTTTGATGTGACGCCTCTGGTTACCTTATATTTGATTTGATCTAAGTTCCACAAATCTCCTTCCCCTGTGATTTCTACTGTTCTTCTGTTTCATGTCGTTTTTGGTGCTCTCTACTTAGCCAGTCAAATATGGTACAGTACAGTACAGTGCTGAAAGTTATACATTATGAATGTTCGATAGTTTGGATGAATGGATGGCTATTTATCTACCAGCTTTATCATGGAACACGTTGTTTGCATGTGTTTTGTTTTCAGCTGTATCAATGGTGGACGTATGCTTTTATACGTTTTCTTTCAGCATGTTGTAGTGACGCATGTTCGAGCACATTTTGAGGTTCGCTGTTTGTTTTTATTCATGGGCCAACACAAGATGAAGATTACGATATTGCATTCGACGAATGCAAGCTCTCGATGTGGTTTTTGAGTCTCGCACAGATTGTAGCGTTGCATGTATTAATGGAAGCATCAAACTTGGAGATCTTGAAGTCGAGGTGAGTCTTCATCCAGTGTTCTGGTTTGCCCTCTGAGTGTTTGGAAATACACTGAGCCTTTTTCTAACCTCATTCTGGTTTTTAAAAAACTGTTCTAGCGTACGAAACTGAAGTGGTAGAAAGTGGGGTTTAATAGAATAAGAAGGATTCAAGTTTGTAAGAGGCTAAAGGTGTTGCAACCAATATTCCTTAGAAATATCATTTATGTATGTCAGACGTATTACGTGGTGATATATATCTGTGAACAAAGTCTGCAGCGATTCTGCGAACACCTTAATAAGCAAATACTCTCGCTAATTCCGAAGGAAAATGACGGATCCGGTAAAAATTTTTTACTTCAGCTAAGCAATGGTAAGTTTTTTTTTTTCATTAGTTCAGATAAATGTGCTATCAATCTTCTTTTCTTTGATCCAAAAAGCTCAGCATCTTTGCTGCTTTATTAAATTAGTTGTGTAGAGCGTCGTGTAGAGTGTCGTTAGTTGGAAAGCAAATCAACGTCACTTAGAAAACAGATCAGCAGCCATCGAATTAGCTTGAAAACTTTTAATCCAATTCTTTCTGCTGTTCTGTTTTGAGCTTCAAAATATTCAGTGTACAGAAGATGATACTTTATGTTCTCCACAGTAAGTTAGAATTACTCAATTTGTATTTCTGCCATACGCTTTCGAAACATCATTAGTTGTCGATGAGGATTTAGAACCCTAAGCAATGTTTGGACACTGTGGATGCAAGACTTGCAGAAACTAACTTGTGCAAAACTTCTACTTTGTTATTTTCCCACACATTAATTACTGTACGTGGAGGTAACATGTGAAATTGTTTCCAAAGTGATCTAATTACGGTAGTTCTACTAATTTAAATTCAAGTTTGAATTCAGAAGTCATATTTTAAACAGTAACTGGAGGTTTTTTGTTAGTGTTCGATCATGTCTGCTATAATTGAGAGTTCATCAATATTACCATATTTGAGAAAATTGTTTTATGATATTCCATGACATCACTAGGGATTGTTGTATCGTTAAAAATGTTTCGATTTCGTAAAGTTATCTCTGCATCAGAAATATTTTGCCGTATTCTTACCCTACAGAGGTTTATTTTTCATAAAATTCTAGCACCTCATATGAGAGACCTGTGGAAAACCCCCAAATATTGTCCAACATATTCTATATTTAAAGACATGCATTATTACTGCTGAAATACAAAGCAAAATATGAGCCTAGTCTTTATGACACTTTGGCTGATTTTCATTTATGCCTCTTCACTTGTATATCAGCGTTCGTTGAGGATCCTTTTTGAACATGAGTAAGTTTTTTCCCAGGGAAGTACATTTTTAACTTAATTATAACTGACAAAGAGCCATCAGTTAATTAGTTATAAAATATGACATAGTGAAATATTATTAGTTGTTAGAATGTGCTGTAATTGTATTGCAGAAAGTATTGCTTCAGTTATTTCATATTTGCTGCAATTGTAATGCAGAAAATTGTTTCACTTGTTGAAGCTGTGTTGCTGCATTGATAAGATGTGAATTGCTTCAGTTGTTATAACTGTGATTGTTACGCCAAGAATTGTTTCATTTGTCCCAACTGTGATGTGATATGGGCCGGTTCAGTTGTTATAAGTAAGATTGGTACGTCAAGAATAACATTGTTGTTTTAAGTAAGATTGACACGTCAAGAAATATTAATGTTTCACTGGTCGTAATTGTGTTGCGGTGTGGGCCGGCAGGCTGCGTGGGCGGGTTCTGGTGCGACAACGTGTGCAGGGACATCAGCGTCAGCTGCAACCAGGTGCCCGACTGCCAGGACGGCTCAGACGAGGTCGGCTGCCCAGTTACCCGTGAGTACCTCCTTTCCTTGTCCTCATAGGTCAACTTCTGTACAATCTCGTGAACACATCCGAGCATGAAACTAAACGTTTTAATTGTAATCATGTCAAAATTTACGCTAAATGGTCCATCTTCTGCGTCGTAAAATAGGGCAGAGGGAATCGTTCCATGGTTCCTCGCACCGCCTTGCACTGCGCTGAGGGTAGAGTATTCATTTTCCGAAATGATGGGAGCAATAAAGTTCGGTTTTACATTGGTTCGCACTTTCTAACCGGTGCATTCAACTTCCAAGACACATAATGGCTTTTATTTTATCATGACATTTACTCGTTCGGCTGCTCAACAACAACTCAGTGTTCGATTAAAGAAAAGAGAAATGCTTGTAAACTTGCAGGCGAAATTCTTACTCTCTTACTCGCACATGGAAAAATTTCGAGGGTATTTTGTTATTAAGTATTTATACATTGAACTTTTCAGTGTCAGTCAAGTTTTTGAAGGATTTCCTGTGAGAAGAATTATAAATCATGTTTTTGTTTTTTCTTCACGTGCCATTAAAGACTGTTAAAATAATTTTCACTTTTAAATTTTATATCACTCAGAGGCATTTTATGTCCTTTTCATGTTTCCCTTTTATTTATTGCTATCGCAATTTACATTTTAAATCCTGTTAGACCATGATATGGTCTTCTTGACTACTTGATGTACAGGAGCGCACGCTTTTATCTTTTTTTGAAGGCTTTACTTATCATACTGAAGGTCGTCTCTTCTGTGGCTTCTGGAGGTGAGTGATCTTGTTAAGACGTCTTATCTGATAATAAACGTATGTTATCGTCAATCCGTTCATCAGTTACATAGACTTTTTCGCTTCGTTTCAAATTCGTGGTGGACCAATAATTTTCTAAACGCTGTTTACGTAGCCTCGATTATTGTAATTGTATCAGAGTTGACCAAGTCCTCTAACAACGAGTGCTTCCGGCTGTAACGCTTAAATTTGCAAAATTTGACGCTACGGAACTTCATTTCCACTCCCTCTAGGAAGAAGTTTGCGAACTTTTGTTGGCCAGAAGCACTCCTCTAGGAAAACGTTTGCGAACTTTTGTTGGCCAGAAGACAACATTCTGAGCCATGTCCTGAAAGTTCTGCACCCTATTAAGAACTTTCATGTTGAAAGTTCTTACTAGGGTGCAGTATTTGCCGCATAAAATTTTAATTTATTCAATGACCGTCCTGAATTCTTTTATGCGTTTTTAATGTGTTATGTACTTAATTTAGTATTGCTGTTCAGTGGTACATTGCCAGATAGCTCATTTACGCCTGATAACATTTCTTTGCTACAACTTCATTGACACATTGCTGGAGTATTTATGCGCTGCTTTTGGATTTTGTTCTTAAATCGAAATATTTCGAATTTCACGCGTAAAATGGGAAATAATATTGAAACAAATTTTTGATTGTAAACTGAGCTCTAATTGTACGTACTCGTAACTCATATCTACGGAATAACTTCGTGGTTATTCCCAAAATAATTTCGTTCGTGGATTATGGACCCAACGTTTGTTAGCCCCATTACATATCGAAAGTAAACTCTTATTAGCAAATGATTAAAAAGATCAAAATCATGGAGTTCAGTTGATGAACAAGAACCTATCTACAATTAAAAGCCATTTAATACAAACTAAGCCAAAAAACTTCTGAAGTCACTCGCCGTACCTACGTTATTCCCTGGTCTGATTACCCTCATATATACGTATGTGAAACTGGACGCTTGCTCTAAGTGCGTTTGAATAACTGAATTGGTTGGGACTCGGCTAAAATGGTTTACGGTACGAGTGAAATATGTAAATAGGGATTGAATCCCTGTTAATTGATCAATCAACGAACTTCAATATAGAACCTGGCAGTAGATAGAGCAACCAAAGAAATAGTTTAGAATTGCGATAATATACTTGAAAATGTTACAAATTTTTCCGTTTGACTCTCTTTTTAAAGTTCTCACGTTACTTTTTTCAGATTTTGCGTTTTGATGCCTGAAGGGGATCGCCGCTAAATATGTAATAATTGTAGACCCGACTATCCTGAGAGACTTTCATTTATCACAATATGACTGAATAACTAAACTCGTGATTCAGTGATAATCTCTCTTTTGTAAAGATGTTGTAACGGTGTCGACGAGCGCCAGTGTTTGATATTGTGAAAGTATGTCGAATGGCTTGGATGTGATCTCACTGAACCGAAGAACAAAGTTCAATCTTGCTATAAATTGTTCCAGTGACTCTCCGTTTTATTCTCAGTATCTTATCTTCATCAGTACTCGAGAGTATTCAATCAGAGTAAATCTCCGTATCGTACTTTATTAAACCCTATCTTCATCGTCCTTGACTTGAATGGAAAACTTAACTTTCTGAGAATAAACTGCGTCACTTCCGTATTTCTTTGTTTTTATCTAGCCCCGGTGGTGCCGTGTGCATGACGCTCTACCTGTGCGCTCTGTCCTTCATTTCATCACGATAGGCTCAGTACTTATTAGCACTTACATAGATAGTTTCCGGCGATGTCCAAACTTCCGTATTTTTCTAGCTTGTTTTGTTCATTCACTAAAAGGAAGCCGATGACTTTGTGTACAATATGCTGTCTTTAAATTGTAATTTATACGCGTATGATTTCATATGACTGCGAATGAAGTTAAACGTGTTACTCTACTGCTTTTCTAACGCAGTAAATGTTATCGGGTTTCGCGGTAATATAAATATACAGGAAGGTTTTAGTTATATCTACCTGACTATACATATATGTTTTGAAGATTTTGATTAAAACTATCTATTTTTGACGAACTTGGTTATTACCGCAGAGTCTAAAAATTCTTCTTCATTCTATGAAAATGAATCGTTTAACTGTCACATTTACCGGAAGCAGTAAAGGGAGATGTTCTTTGCTAAAAAAAAATGCCTCAATTTTTCTCAAATGAAAAAACAAATTTTTGTTGTGGCTGTATTGAGTTTCTTTATCTTAACATAAAATTCTCAGATGAAGTTGTACTTCCAGTAAGAACAACATGTTTGGGAAAAATTATATTTATGCGAAAATTAAATTGTTTAATGTTCTCTAGAATGTTTGAGAGTTGCGTAAGCAGGATCTGCGATGTTCACAGTCGTTGTGTAATTCTAGGAGCTTAATTACAAATTATATGCAAGAAATCTTTTGCAATAAAATTGTGGGTGTACGTTTGTTAAGGCAACGACTTAGGAAGGAACAGAAGTTACGCGGAGACATCAAAGTTCTTTAATCCAATTCAATATGGCAAGGAAACTGAACGAAGATTTTAGTACGATATTTACGACAGAAGAAAAATCAGCTCTAATATGAAATTGTTTCTTTTTTAAATGATCAATGTGAATAAGTCATTGTCGCACAGTGTACCGATAGGCTGGAAAATATTCATTAACACGGAAACCTTGGTAGGTTTATAGCGAGTGTGGGTTGTGCGGAGCTAATTTTGACTTGATTAGTAATGCACAGGTTTCTGTTTACTTTGTTCGCTGCTGATATTTTGCGATTTTGCAAAGTTGGCTTTCAACTTCTGCTCGAGAAGATGATTCTGTGCTTGGCCAGTGTTCAATCATCTTGGCCAGTGCTCAAGTTGGCCAGTGCTCAAAGCACAGAGTATTTACACCAGACGTGCACAACGGAACCTGAAACCCCATCGAGCTGACTGGTGCATGTGGTCAAAGTTCCAGGTATCAAGTCATACAGCAAATTCCATCGGGTTCTCGTCATTTAAGCTTTATTAATACTAATGAAAACCTTATCGCCAGTAAAAATATTCAAGAAAGGAACTAGTGCTTTTCCATCACTTAACTTTCGCTCTTCTGGCAGACGGTCGTACGTTGCATTCTGCTCACCGAATACTGGTCCATGTTCAAATCTCGTTGGCGCGCGAAATCCAGAGTTGATTTCATCAAATATAATATTAAGCTTTATCGGGCGTAGCTATCGCTTCTTAATTAAGAAAAGAAAATTTTTAAATCTTTTAATATGTCTGTAGTTGTGAATATTTCATCGAACGAAATTCTTTTGATGATAGTATCATCTGCTGCATTCAATTATGGTGAAAGTCAGATCAAATTCGAAAGTTTTGATTTACATTTTGAAAGCGGCTAGAGACTTGCTGTACTAATTAAGAGAAAAAATTAAATATGAAGAAAGACACTTGTGCAAGCATGGTTTAATGTTAAATCGACCTAGCAGCATTGACGTCATATGGCCGGCTTCAAACATCAGTTAAAGTCGAAAGCTTGCATAAACATCTCTGATAATCAGATAAAAAATCGGTTGTTTAGATTGAAGAAGGTGACTTTTGGAGTTGGAAATAAAAACTTGTTTTGAGTTTTTAGAATTATAGCAGCTCATTAGAGTTCCATTTCGCTGAAGTTCACGCACTTCACTGAAATTGGTAGACGATGGGAATCATATGTCTTGTGTGTAGTTTTGTGGCGTTGTGCGATAATGAACTTCGATAGATTTCAGCTGATTTTCTGATAGTTTTTCCTGATTTGCTAGGTTTAGAATCCTAAATGTTAATTGCAATTTGTAACCTTCAGGTTTTTTAAACAATATATAAGTGCGCAACAAATTTCCCCGTCCTTGGCCAAACTTTCGTTAGTTATTTCGGGAAATCATTCGAGGCTTCATATTTGTCCACAGAGATATTCAATTCTGAAGGATAGTCTTGATTAAATTATCACACCATTAATTTTTACAAAGATTTATACATTCCTTAGTGGTCGAATATTCTATGAGTTATTAGGAATATTTGTTTTATTATGCCAGCTTGAATATTGGTTATTTTTTGCTAAACTTTTACTTAGAACAATTAAACGTTAGTTGTTCACCAAGTATTCAACTTCATACACATTACTCGCTGTTATCTTTTATAGAGTACCAGAAGAAGTCGATGCGACGTGAAAGTGTCTAAAAAAAATCTTAATTGTTGTTGAATTAATATTATTTTACATCCAAGCTCGTTCTTGCACCAAAATGGTGAACCACAAAAGGGAGTACAGGTTTATTTTTATAAATTTAGTCTTACTTTCGACATGCTAAAAAATGCACGCTAATACGTGTGAAAATTTGTTAATTGAATTTTGTCCATTTTCGGAGTCAACTTATAGCTGTTGTAATCAATGCTATGATCACAACATTCCGATATGAGATCTTGGGCAAGATCTCGCTGTGAAGCAAATCATTAAGAGCATACCAAGAAGGACGTCCGAGCAAAGCAAAGTAACAGATATTTTTAGAATGTGTGAGATGATTATAATGCAGCTTTTGCGTTTTTTCACTTTGTTGTTGAATTGACTATTTCTTAGTGATGTCTTTATGTCTATGAGATCGGGCAAAAATGCATGCATTAGAGTTCCATCACTAGTTAAAAAAATGTAGCTTCTAATCTTGTACATTTATTGAACACGTGGGACGTATTGGGACGTACGTGTATCACTATGTAAGTTTCTAATTTACTCACCCGTATTAATGAACAGCATTTCAGTTATCTTCATCCCTTTTTTATGACAGATTTTAGCTTACAAGGTGAAGTATAATCGTGCTATTACATTTTTCACACTTATTAGAAAAAATAGATGCGTATTCGAGCTGTAAAGTCGGGTTTCCAACTCCGCTACTTATAACCTGACGTAACCAAGTGTAACAACCGAGCAAACGTAGCCAACGTGTTAAGATTGCGACCTTCGGTAGCCCGGTATTGACAATTGCAAATGCAAATTTGATGAGTAACTCCTGTTACTCGTTATTGTGTTGAGAAGCATCTTCGAAAAAAATCTGTTGTCTTGTGTGTCTGTTCCATTGTCCAAATTGAGCCATTCTCACACATTTCAGTGGGAAATAATAATAAACAACTTGGCTGATCAGAAGATTTCAATATAGCCCCATGAATATCTAATTCAGACATTTCACCATGCAAAATTAAGTAGCTTTATATCTATAGATTTATACGTAGTGTTCAGCATTCATAAGGATGAAAGGTTCGTGATTTTTTTTTCTAGAATTGAAAATCAGTGTTTGAAGGCTACAACCTTATTTAGTTCAGCATCTTTGTTTGTCTCGTCGATCTTTTCTCTATGAACGAAAACTATTCATTTTGACATATTTGAATAGTATCACGTTATATTACTCACCAAAGAAAAAAGAAAATTTCAAGTTCTCTTGTGTACGGAAATTGTTCTAGGATTAAAAATTTCTTTTTACTCTGTCTCAAATTTTCCAACATGTGAAATTAAGAGATATGCCTTAACGGAACACTGAACCTCTGTTCTAAAGTTCTGTTTATTCCTCATTTCAATTTTCATAAAATTTTCTAATTATGGTGTCAAATTATGGTTCGTAGAATGCTCGGTCTATCACTCTCTTGTTGCTGACCCCGCCAGGCTTATTCTCATGAAGCGGGTTTCTGCTTCGGGTTTCTTCGGGTTTAAGGTGCTTCGGGTTTCTACCAGCACTTACATTTTGACGACTTAGTGAGCTGTGCGCTGCATCTTTTTGTCATTTTATCATTTGGGGATGAGAGTGCGGCGCGAGTAACCGGTTGTGCCCCTAAAGCGCGGCCAAGCAACGTCGCGCCGGCAATTCTGACGACTAACAGGAGACGCTCAAATCTCTGCCTCCAAGGCTCAGGTTAGCGTGCGAGCGACATCAATTGGCTCACTTGGTGCTAAAGAAGGCAGGCGGATCATTGCTTTGCGCTTTATTTGGACAGTTTTCTACACAAAATTGCATGCGGGGATTTGGTGAATTACATCAATTACCATAACCACATGCAATTGTGTTGAACTCTGAATATTTTGGAGTGAGTAGTAATTGATTAAATACTTGATAGACATATTTAAAGTCGACTTCAGAGTAACTTTACCAGGTACTTAGCTTATTACTACAACAACTATCATTAGAGTTCGAAAGAGCTTTTATGTTAATCGTGGGTGCTTGGCGGTGAGTGATGTCGAGCCTCTGAAGAAAGACATTTCATTATGGTGTGGCTGAGATAAGTGCCCAGCTTATGTTCTTGCCATTACTGTGTAGAATCCTGAAGTTCTGACCTGGGGATAAGGGGAGCCTATTCAGGCAGCTCTTTTATCTTCACCAGGGGCTTCAACATCCGAATCAGGCTTTCTCCTTAGCTCATTCGTTTTGTATTTCTTTTCGTAATTTCTGACAACTTTATTTTATTAAAACATACAAGCGCCGAAAATCATTATTGAGAGAATTTGTTCAACCACCCGCTGGAGATCATCTTTCACGAACCTTAAAATTCTGTTCTTCCGGGTGCTCTGCGTGAGGGAGTGTGCAGCCATAAGTCTGGCCTAGTTGGTAGCAATCGTGCCTCCTTTTACGTGGCCTGGGGCGCCTGTTTATTTTACAGATTCTCAGAACTGGCGTGAGATATGCACTGCGCTTACATGAGTGCTAACTTGTCGTATTTTCCTCTTGCTTTTCGTTGGAGAAACTGAATATTCCCCTGCCCATAAAAACTAGTAAAATCCAATTGCTCGTTCCAAAAATTTTGTGGCACGCACTGAATAAAATTTACTTCTTCGCCTGATAACTGCGTCGGTTTACTGCTCATTGATGATTCCTTATGAAGATTCGTAACACTGAGTTATTCATGGTCTTCTAAGCAATAAGTAATTTCAGACAAAAGTGAAAGAATAATTTTTCGATTCGTGCTCATCGTTTTGAAATACTAAGTGAACGGATGTGTCCGAGATTGTGTGAAGATTAATGAAAAACTCTACCCGCCACTTTCTGTTATTCCTCAGAAGTATCCGTATGGCAATTAAGATTACTAGTCTCCTAGTCCTCTTACCTTAGCAATTAAAAAATGGTTTCAAAAAAGATATTATTTAAAGCAAAAGCACGTGCAACCAGTCGCTCCGTGCTGCGTGCGATGCACCTTCCCGCCCTCTGTAGCCAGAAGCGCCGACGATGGCATTGGCACTCATTGAGGCGAATAGGCGGAGGGTGTGAGAAGAATGCCTGGCCCACGCACTAACACGCGTTGATGTGCCACACTCGACTTGTTAGTTGGCGCCGTGTGCCCGACTTTCCTCACGAGGCGAATAAAGAATTGTTTTGTTGCCAAAGTCGTAAAAACGGGAGTCAAATTATTCTACTAACATTCTACTCTGCAGTCGCGATAATTTTTCTGATGAGTTTTGTTTCATGTTCGTCTTCAGTTGGTCTGCTCAACGGAATCTCGAGATGTTCAAGGTATTTGCTGAATAAGCCCTGAAGGAATTTTGAGATAAATCTTAGTTGTACTTCAATAGCTTTCTTTGTTAGTTGTGCTTTGACGATACAATACCATTGTTGCTGTTGGGTTAGTGTTCCTCGCTGATAAACCATAGTATGAATTGCGCACATTAGTCTTACTTAAGATGCTGCGGCCGTTCTGTCCCATCACTGTCTTGACTGACGCCAGATTTGCACCAACTACGTTACAGTTGTGTCGCTCCCGGCATTGTCTCGGCTCTAAGCTGAACTTCTATGTGCTGTGCCACTCTCTTGTTGCTAACAATGGCACGATCATTGAATGTGCCGCTTCTCATCTTGTTTCTCTGTAGCTATTGGGATTTTCGACTAATTTTGGAATATCAATTCAGATATAGCGAGAATACCCAACGTACGTTGTCTAGCTCAAACTGTTCCCGCACCCAGCTTTGTGTTCAGGAGTATAAGAGCTGAATTTAAAGGTTTGTAAGTAGCGAAAGGCTGTTCGATATTCAGAAACGATGATCAGTTCTCATGCGTTGTTGTTTTCGTTTAAGATTTTTTTTTTTCAAATTGGTATGCCTGCTGAAAATTACCATGACCACTGTGTGTTTATGTTGCAACTACTCAGGTATATGAACAGTTCGCTGAATTGATGTTTTAACTTTTTCGAATTTCATTTTTGACAGAGTGAATTTATATTTTGTTTATGAGTCAAATTTCAGTTTTCAGCTTTTTTAAAAAATACTGTTAACTGTAAGAGATTTTTCGTTTTTCCATTTTTCTCTGGGGGTAAATTTGGACGACTGAATCTAGAAGCAGTTGTGTTTACTCGCACAAGTACCCATTTTTTCGTATGCGTAAATTGGCGTGCATTAGCGAATGAATTCATGCAACACCCGTGCAGTGTATCTTCCGATAAGGAATCAGCCTGTCTCATGCCACGCTAAAACGGCAATAGATTTGTGCTGTCTAATTAAGGCACAAAGCTTGTTTGCCGCAGTACAGCTGTCGTATCGCCGATAGAGCCGAAGTGGTGTGCGCGATTGAGCTGCAGTTCCGCACCCACCATCTAATTAAGATGTGCCTCGGCTGACCCTGAATTGCCTGGTCCCCTTATGTCGTGACTTTGTTTTTGCCTTCTTTGAGCAGCATCGCGAGTTTTCACGTGAAGTGACTAAATGACGAGGTCTTTAGTACAAGCGCCGGACATAACTTTGTGCTCTAATCGTAAGTTCTGTCGTGAGAACAGCCACATCTCGCATGGTTTGATGCAAGCTCGCGGAAACTGGTTAAACAGCGTTCAAATTTAGGTTCTGGAGGAATTTATGACCATACGTTTCCTCACTTTGTCGTGAATTTTGCGTCTTTGCCCGAAAATTTTCGAGGTTTCTCGTTGGAGTGGCCATTCAATACATTTTCTTCGATTGGGCGTTAGAATTTTTATTGAATCGCTACGTGGTGTGTTGTAAACTTCGAAGACCTAATTGGCTTAGTATGAAATGAATTATGCACCTTTGTTTTGATCACCTGTGTAAGACTCAATGCAATTGGAGAGGCAAGGCACAGTTAAGCTCTTCTTGACTTTTCCTCTTACTTTGTCTAAACTTGGAGGTTAACTGATTTTGCCTGTAAAATATCCTGGGAAACACTTTCATTCACCAAAATTTTGGGTGGCTAGGAGCAAAATAACCTATCTATGCACTAATCAACATGCAGTCACACGATTTATGATACATGCAGAAGAGTAAGACTGAGAACATTGATACTCGTTGGCATTTACCGAGTTCTCAGATGGAAGTCACGACTTGCGCGCGTGGTATACAGGATGCATATCTCACAACACTCGAGTGCAATTCTCATATTTCCCGACATCTCCGCTGATGGAAGGAATGCGATGTTGAGACGAGTCTGCTTAACGCAGCAGACTCTCCCAAGCGCAGGCTCACTGCCATATTTGATGATGCGGGGGAGTGCATGAAAAATTTTCCGCAAATGTCCGTCTCTATGGAAATTTCTGAATAGAGTTCCGAGAAACGTGTTAATTTTTTTCACTCGTGTTCTTCTAGATAGTTTGAAGTCAATTATGTGTTCTCGTTAACCTAGAGCGTGCAAAAATAAAGATTTTTTGTTAGAAATCACAGCTCTTCACTTAACACTTCATGCTGCCCCATTCCATCATTTTGGTCGATGGGTTTCAAGATCACACGGCGCAACTTGGGCGTTGTTCGTGAAGCTCCTTTATTGAGTTACTCTTCTCTAGCCTAGTCAAGCAGGCTTGGTAACTGGACTTTTTGTGGCTCAATTTAATGCTTTGTTTTGGTGCGAAAAGTGTCAGAAATGCTAATGGGCACACTCCTTTAGCGGGTATAAGTGGCGACGGAGTCTTTCTTGCCCTGTATTTCGCAGTATGTTGTGTTTGCTTGAAAGAAGGAAAACGCCACTGAAATAACTTTTTCAGTCCATTAGGAGTTTTTATTTTTCGTCCGCGCAGCTTGAATGGACACAATTTGGGCTTTTTCAACGGGTTTTCACGCTGTTTAATTTTTCACCTCAAAAACTCGTTTGTTTTCCTAATTAGATTCATTGAACGTTTACTTCCACACTAACTGTAGTACTGTTCTCCTTTACTCATTAAAGTAATTCTACTCACAATTTTTGTAAATCTCATCACTTCTTCTTTCTAATTTATTAAAATGTATCAAAGGTTTGAGCTATTATATTACTTTGCGATGTAACCTACATTCTTATGACTGACTCGGCTTCATTGAAGAAGCTTTCTATCTTCGTTGTAATGAGTGTTCATATCAACGTGGGTGTTCACTCCTAGGAACGTCTTTATCGCAGGTCTCGTACACTCGACATTTAATTCGTTAGTTGCATTAGTGCGGTTCTCAGAGGCCGCACTTCTTGGTTCATGTGTCTTCCTTTAGAGGCCGCTACTCAGCTTAGACATTTCAATGAATTATCGCAATTTATGGTTCATTATCCTCAGAATATTCCTCTGACTGACCCTGTGTAATGAACCATTCCATCTTTTCCTAAATTTATTAATTTTTAGCATTATTTAATGCTTCTCCTTTCTCCTATTTTTTCTTTTTGTCGTTAAACTTTTAGTATTTCACGCTTCTATAGCTTTAGTACTTATCTCTTGTTCGTTAGTAATCCACGATGAAGCAAATTGACTCATCAAATTTTGAGAATCAGTTCTTGATACGTTCCGTGAGTGATAGCAACTTCGAACGTTTCATCTTTTGCTATAATGCTCAGTAATGCCTGAATGTCAGAATGCATGAGCTTTATATAGAATATGATACATGATGGTTGGTTCTTTTGAAGTTGTCCTTCAATTGTTCATTGCTAATTCGAAATGCAGTAACAATCTACAACACTGAAGGTCATAAGTTGCTCTGATGTATAACTTATGACGGTCATGTATGATATCTAAGTTATCAGTTGTGTGCAAATTCAGGATTTCATCACTCCATCTCTGTTGGCAGACCCGGATATCACCTCCGTCAAATATCCACTGTCCGCTGTCGATACTATCGCTTCGTGCTTCATCTACTGAACAAAATCATTTAAAACTTGATTATCATTCTCGCTCTTTTGGCGAAAAATTTAACGAAAATCTCTATTACTGAAGAGAGAGCAAATTATTTATGTGTGTGTTATCTCAGTTTACTATTAATATTTATTCATTGCTGAAAACTACACAAATTTTCCTAGAGCCGCATCATTCAATTGCGGCGTTATTATTTTTTATACATAGGTTTCATTGTCCTCATTTTAAAAGCGATGATTTTCTATTTTGCGATTATAAAAACATGCTTTTACATACCGCTTATGCACTCAACTTTGTGTCTTTCAAATCATCTGTGTCATGATTTTTCAATATCTTGTTGAATGTTCGTCGTTCTTAAACCCGAAGGTGGGCCTTTAAAATTATGCCTTATCGCTTTTCCTGCGGGGCTGTTTGATGGCGTTCACTCGTTTACTATCTATTTATCTAATTCGACCAGTCTCACGGCCTTGTTATTCATGATCTGTTCTAAGATATGGAAGCCATATCTAAATCTACACGCTTCACGTTTCCTCTTTTAGGATTGAAGCTCGAGGATCTTTGCGTGGGGTTTACAGTGCTTGACTGTTATTCAATTTGGCCGTTGTGCGAGTTGCGCTTGATGGAAGTCTTACTTTACGGCGAGTTTACTGCAAACATTCTCAAGCTGCTCACACATTGGTGTTTGTGAGGTGAAATTAACTGCAGGGCGGAGTGCTGCAATGTATGGACGTTTGTTAGTAATGGACTCACAGCCAGTCTTCTAACTTTTGCCGCCTACACCCGCACCTGGAGTCAAAACAGATACGAACTGGCGTGTATGTATTTGACGTGACACATCCATATGAAAATATCTTAGGTTTTTTGGTCAATGTACGCGAAAAATATTCAAAATTTCTGTGTTTGCGAATTGTTAATCGGTTATTAACTAGGCATTAGTCTGGTAATGGTTGTTAGCTAGATTTTCTCGTAACCTTCGTGACACAAGTCACCTCTGGCGCCTCTCAATATATCTGTCATTCACCAAGTGAGCGAGCTGTGATGAAATAGATAAAAACGATAGACTTCACTAAAGAGCACTGCTCAAATTACATGTGTCTCCTCACCATTGACGGCTTAATGATTTTCATGAAGTTTTTCTTCGTGCAGCCGCAGATGTTACATCTTTTGCCATTTTCATATTTCCTCTTTTAGGATTGAAGCGTGAGGATCTTTACGATGGGTTGTCAGGGTAGGTGGACATCATCATTTCATGCGTGAAAATTATAGGACAAGTGAACATAATCGTCTAATTCATCTTTAGTAACAATAAATCTTTACTGGCTTTTCTTAAGCTGCTCATGAGTTACAGTCCTCGAGTAGATATTCTACCCACAGAAAGATGGTTTGAGCCAAACTGGTACTACCTGGGAGTAAAATCGGACTGAATAAAATGAGTTCTTAGTAACATGGAGCTTAGCGAAATGCTGAAACTTTTTTCAAACATTGCAGCGACTTCTGTTAGTTTATTGGCACAAATATTGTTGAAAATGGACGGCCTTTTTTTGACTTCATAACAAAATACTTCAAAATGCTTCACCATACTTTTACAATACTTTGATGCGAATAGCTGTGTAATGAATTATCTAACTGTACGCACCGTTTCGTTGTCATCTTATTTGGCTCCTCAAGGAGGTTGCGCTTGCTATACCTGTATAAATTGCAATTTAAAAAATAGCTGGGAATCTAAACATTTCGTGAGCGAATTGGAATTCGTCTGTTGAATTGCCTCGCTATCTGCACATGTATGCATTTCTTTTATTGTTACTTGCTATTCCTGAAAATTTTATCACAAAATGTCCGCCAATGTTGGAGTGACACTGCACTGAGCGCTGCTTGTCTGAAAACGAAGGGCCCATTTCGTTTCGAGTGAGCTTTTGTGTCCGTGACAGGCACCACACAGGTCGCCATGAGTTTGGCAAAAGACTCGTCAACGCATTTGTTGTTGATTCACATGATGGTATTTTTTCTAGATCTGAGGGCAACTGCTTCCATTCCGTTGTTTTATTGGTAACTCACACTTACTCTGCTAACCGTGCATTCAAATGTTACGACACTACACATCAGGTTGTTGAAGCGCTTCGTGCTTAAAACAATTCAAAATGTAAACTTTCAGCTTCTTCCTTACTAGAGTGAAACATAGAGCAAGTCATCGTTAGGCTTTTCGTGAATGCAAATCCTTTTCTATTCTTACTATCTCGTGGACATTTGGTCCTTTGCCTTCTAATGGACAGTACAGCTCGTCGTGCTCTGTATACGCTCTCTGTAAACCTCCATGTCTCGGCCACCTCCTCTGAAGTCTTATTTGGCAGTACCGCTCGTCTGCAGTTATATTTAATCCTTTTAATCAAGTATTCTGCGAATTTTGTAAGACCCTGAAAATCCATCTGTTGTGGGTTTTTTTAGAGACAGTCATCGCCTGTGTCGTAGGAAAGCGCGATGCCGACGAAAATACTGCAAGATGAATTGATGATCTTTCTTTCAACGCCTGTGTCTTAGGAAAGTGCGATGCCGACGAAAATACTGCATGGTGAATTGATGATCTTTCTTTTCTTTCTTTTTCTTTGATGCACGATCGATTGACCCGAACCATCGGTCAACTGCCGTGCACTGACTGCCCTCATTCCTGCCTTTGATTTTACACATCAGCTTCGTAAATCGCTCGTAAGAGTTTAACTCATTGAGGTTTAACATTTCGACAGGAAGGAAAGAGTTGAGTTGTACTAGGTAAATTGCTCACTCAGTGGATAACTATCTCTCTTGAAACGTGGGTCACTCTGACTGAGCTAATCTCTTACTCGTTAGTTGATTATAGTACCACGGACTAAACCTCAGGCATATTTTACAATTTTCTCGCTGTTGATGGGAGCGTAATTAGTCATTAAGTTGTGTTCTTTCATAGGAAGTTTCCCAACCCCTTCGCTCCCGACTTACTCCATTAGTGCCGCGTCAACGCTAACGTTCCGTGACAGAATTGCCACATTGTCCTTTTTCCAGGCCAACATCCTCCAATTGGCCTGAATTTTCTTTGAAAAAGGCTCAATCGTCGAATTTTTATCCAAAAATGTTAACTTGACCACCCTGAGTGAACATCGTATGAAGATATCGTCACCGCTGCACGGGAACACCAACATGCGAGCTCATTTTGAAGTCATCGCAGAAGATGAAGCGTATTTTGTTTAAGGTCTGTTATATTTAGACACCGAAAATACTTCAATAATCTTTGTTTTAACAGCATGCCTACAGTATTGGGCTCTTATTATGCATATATCTAACAGCTGACCTGCTTTTCATTCAAGATGCATTCATTTTTTCGTCAGTTGGTAACAGGAGTCGATGCATGAATCACCATAGCGCACAGTATCGTATGGTAATAGTGCTTCATAATATGTGTGGCCAATGTGCGCATTATGGCACATCTTGGTACTAGAGTGCACACGGTCACGGTACACGCGGTCACAGTGCACACAATCACGGTATACGTTGTCATAGTGCACGCAATCACAGCGCACATAGTCACAGAGTACACGGCCACAGCGCACACGGTCACGGTGCAGAGTGTCACAGCTCACACGGTCACGGTGCAGAGTGTCTCAGCTCACACGGTCACGGTGCAGTGTGTCACGACGCAAGACGCGGCGGCGGAGGACGCGGCTAGTGCGGTCGGAGGCGCGAGACATAGGGAGGTAGGGAGGCAGGCAGGCAGGCAGGCAGGACAGTGCCAACTGCCCCGCCCCACATGTTGTGCAGCAGTTCGGGCGCGTGTCGTGCCGCTGCTTGTCGACTAATTTTATCTCAGCCGTGCTTTCTAATATTTTTTTCGCGACGGTTTCTTACGAGGTTGTTTCCATGTTTATGAGCTCGTTCAAGTTTGGGTGCCTTCCTAGAATTGCTGTTGATTTTGCAATGCCTGCACGTTTGTTCAGGTGTTCGAACTCACTTACACTTTGCTGATATAAACACTCGTGTGTTATTGGTCATCAGTTTTATCCGTCGATGAGACTGTGTGTTCTGAGCTCATAGAAGTATAATAGTCCTACGACTACAACACTTCTATCAGCTCAGAACTTTTGCTGTAGGTGATCGCTCATCCGATCGCGGAACAGACCCCAACATTTTCTTATCGAGGGATTTTCAGCGATGGCGTCATTCAGGCCAACATCTTTTGACTTCTCTGGTATCATAGTTTGTGTATGGAACTAATATACATTTATTACTGTTAAGCTGCCTGGGAAAAAATGACGTTGGGAAATTGTAGATTTGAATCATGTGATCAGATTACGGCATTTTAACGCAATTTGAAAGGAATTTAGCGAGTAAGAAAATTAACTTCTTCTTAACAAACTTGAATTTGTCTATAAAAGCCACGTGGAGATCAAACGTACTATCAGCTTATGGAGGCCGAGTTGATTTCATTTCAATTCGGTGTATATTTCACACTTTGTATGAATGGCAATTAAATCGTGGCTGATAACATCCCCCTCGCTTCACTCGCAATGTGTTCACTTGGCCCTCAACTCACGAAAACTTGCGGTAAGTTGCACTTGCTAGTTAAACGATGTCATACATTCTGGCCGCTTTCCCAATTGGGGAACAACTCTTTGATTCATCTGCACATGGGCGGCATGCTCTTAATTCTTTAAGCCCCCGTTAAAACAAATGCATTTTGTGATCATCAGTTGACGCGTCGGTCAAGGCAGAGGCTCCTTTATGCGCGCATTGGTTAGTGTCACTTGAGTTCATTTTACTGAAGAGCCCATAAATTTTTATTATCTGATGAAGAGAGGCTGTCAAATTTGCTTTGATGTGTTGAGACTTCCTTGGGAGCGCTACTCATTTGAATATCCGTACAGTGAGTCCGACGAGCTCGTGCTCAGCAAACTATATCATCTCTTTGTACTTGTTTTCCTTCTTTATCCTAAATTGATTCTATTTTCAGTAATCTGTTGAGCAGCTACGTTTTGCATCAGTGCCAGTGTAAATTACAGATGATAACAACGTTGGCATGACTCTCTGAGGGAGCTGAAGGTTAGGTGGGATCTTATTTTATTAAAATAGATTATTTTTGTTCGTTTTGTCACGGACCATCTTTTTTCGGGTCTTTTTTGTCTTTTTCTTCGTAGCATCTATTGCTTTCTGCTTCAGCTATCTTTGTGTTTCATAAATTTCTTACGATATAGCTGTTTCAATGCACAGAAAATCCTGTGTGAAAACATACTTGTGCATAGGTTCTCTCAATACTAAATGAAGCCTCCTTCTTTTCATTCTTAGGTAGAAATTTTATGTGGTTAGGGAAGCTCAAATTAACTCTCAATCTATTGTCTTATTATCATTGGCTGCACAGAAAGCATTTCAGTTACTAACCCTCCTCAACAAAACTTTTGGAAATATTGATGGTCATATTCCTTAGAACAAATTGTCTTGAGCAACAGCTTATTGAGAGTGGTTCTTCGAAGTACAAAGTAGGCCGAGTACACAACTGAGAATGAAGTATGTGTAACAATGCGAAACAAAGATCATGCGTGACTGAAACATAATGCTCGTCAACAATTTAATTTATCAAATTTGTTTCCACTAAATAAACAATACACAAGGAGAACGTAAAGAAGATCCTCTTTTTTTATCGAAGTAGTTATTATCAGGCAACTTTTTCCACTTGTGTAATATTGGTTATAATTTTAATATGATTTTCCATGTATTTGGCATAATGAAAAAGCTGCATTCATCTTCAAATTTCAGTGTTTTTATCACTCTAATTAATATGCATAGCCTAATGCGCTGATATTTTCGGCAAACAAACATCGACGTGATAATTTTTTAATTCTTCTGCTATCACGATTCTTTCATACATTTTTGGTCGCTCTAGGGTTTCTAAAAACTAGGCTAGTGGATTTGAGTTATCTTTGTTTTCAAATTTCTGTTTAGATTTTTAACTTCCGCGGGACAATAATTTTTGCATTTTTAGTCTATCAGTAAAATGAATAGAATTCAGCAAATTACTTACTACCCAAAGTCACTCATTAAGGGTGACCTGCTCAAGTTTATCAATGCACCGTAGCTGGCGCTGAAGTTTGCCTCCGTTGATGTGTGTCTGGCCCGAACGGCTACCCCCTCCTTGGGCGGCTGGCCGAGTTTTTCTCTCGTTGTTTATGTAAAAAATCGCCCTCCAAAAAATCCGCATCTTGTGCATGCTGTTAGCGCCTAAACTTAGCCCGCTTTGATCATCCTAGATGCATACTCTTGAGCATGGCACTTTGCGACACTTTACCCTTCTGATTTGGGTTCATGCGAACTTTCTGGCGCCTCTGAAAGTCACTTTTGAGGTCCACGAAAGAATTCAATACACTACAAAATTACTAGCTGATGGAAAAAATTCAAACAAAAATTAAGCTAAAGCAAAAAAAATTATCTTCTCTATATTAAACAATCATGTTCAAGCGCGGGAGGAAGTGATCACTTTCAACGATTCTTGTTCATCATGTATACACTAACTGATAATTTTTGAGCACCACAATGAAAAGCCGTAAGTTAATTCGAAAAGAAAAAATTCAAGAAATCAATTTAAAACATGAATACTGATGCCTGATCAAGTTTTTCTAGCGTGGTTGTTACCAGTCACTTGTTGATCAACTGAGGCTTTATACTGTATGTGACTGATAGACATGACGATGAGCTGAAGGAAGGTGTCTTTCTTTGTAGACTTGGTCCAGCTCGGAGGTGTGTAGTGCACCTGAGCTGTGGTTGGTGTGGGTACGCTTTCACCCTGTGACTGGCGTTACTAGGGACAACTGGTTGGCAACACCGGTTGAATGAATCGGTTTCAGTACAATGTTTCAAGTAGGCTTTATATTGACATTTTTTCCAGTTCTGGGAGATGGCTATGAGATCATTGCGGTAAGCCTCTAGTGTAGATTGTGAGTCTATTTTTAGGAATTTATCTACTTTGGGTTAAGCCGCTTTTTATTGTGTCTATCACATCTGTTTAGATTACGTATCAAAAAGAGGAGAGGGGAAGCTCTAAACTGTATTATAGTAATGATAAATAACAAGGATGATAGTAGCAATCTAGCCCGTAAAATGCGGAAGCAGCTAAAATATATCCAACAAAACCTAAAAGCTTTTATCACTTAATGTGAACTCTATCTACATGAGAGTTGATGTAATTTTAGTGATAATTCCTCCTTTCGTTTGCATGATCTGGATCGAAAATTTACAGTACCTTTATTCCCTGAGACCTGGAAATATCCACGGATTGCGTGCATAGCTTTAACGACAGTCTGGGAATGCAGTGAGGCCTTGAGAAAATAATTTGCTTTATTGAAGAGGAAAATATTTCTTCCTCCTTATAGCGATGAATTCTATCGACGAACAATACCAAAAATGAGCTTTCAAGAATGACCTGTCAAATCTCCAAAATGTGAAATGAATATCAGGAGCTCTTCGGGATTTGTTACTTGTGTCCCATCCTGAGAAAAGATCAGGATCTTTGGCGGAATAAGTGACCGCCGTCCCTACGTATCGACCAAAACTTGCTAGTTATAATGACTGAATTATGCTCATACATACTTCATTGCAACGCTGATGCACCTGCATACTTCATAGAAACTCTTTAATTCATGGTAACCACGTCGTTGCACCTGTTGAGCTTCTCGACGTAGTTGTAATTTGAATACATCGTATTTTGAACTTCGTGGTCCAAAATTTTTATCGGCTGCATATTGCTTCAATTTTCTTAGTTTAGCTAGAAGTGCGTTAAAACAACTTGGTTGCATTTCTACAGTGCTCGTATGTTCAGACTGCTACGTTTGACTGTGTCAAAAGTAACTTAGGTCGTCAATCTTTGTTAAGTTAACGCATGAATGATCTTCCTCGTGTAAATCAGGATCGCTCTGTGTGAAAAAATTAATAATGGATCACTTTGCCTCCTGGGGCTAGCCGCTCCTCGGCTCACTTCCTCTATTCACTCTGAAGAAGTCCCTTCGTTGAAATTCAGCCCCTTACCTCTTTCGGTCTTTATTTTCCTGGGACTCTGAATAGAGGCTTGAGCCCTGCCAATACCATGCAATCAAATGGCTTCTATGGCGAGTTTCAATAGCAGAGATCCCGGCTAAACGGCGTAAGCTTGGCGCGACGTGTAGCGCTGGCTGTCACATTCACATCGCTGGCCTATGGATGTCTGCGAGGACTGGTGCTCTGTACTTCTTTTGCAGTGCAAGTGTGTACAAATTGGTCTTGATTGAGATACTCTCTTCAGCTAATGGGTGTTCCACAACTTTGGTAGAGATATTACTTGTGATTCAACAACACTATTTAGAAAGTAAGGAAATATAAGTTTAGGAGAATTAAAGGGATTTCTTTAGTTTTGTATGGAACTGTGAAGAACTGCTCATGAAGGGGACATGTTCAATATTCCATTTTCATTGACGTGCAATAATTTAACAGGATCAAAAACGACAGTTTTGTCCAGTTTTTGTTGAAGGCTGCTTGTTCATTCTTCGATTGTTTCGTCACATATTTTGTGAGTGCATTTCTTGTGTATTGAATTTTTTAAGCTGTCAAATGCGTTATTTTTCATTCTTTACTGCACTCAACCGGGTTTTCCGTGCAATGGCGTACTGTGATTTTTTCCCCCGTAAATCTGATTTCTATTAAATTCTGAACTCCTTCGACTGCTTGTTTCAAAACTGCTCGTTTCTAAACTCTAAATCATGCAAGCTAGACAGCAAGTCCTGCTTGTTTTTTTACTTGTTTCTTACTTGAATTTACATTGCAATCAATTTAGAATTGATGAATTTTACGTAATAACGTACAGTTCTCAGCAGCCTTCCGTATCGTTCAGAGCTTAAATTTTCGCATTACTATCTAAATTAGTCTTTGACTTTCAAGTGGAACTGGAGCCATCAAATGAACGTTTAAAGCATGTTCTAGGTATTTGAAAATTTCATTATTGGACGAGTTGTGACCCAAAATGAAGAGTAGCGTCTCTACATTGGTGTGAACGTGGGTGTCAATATTTGGACAAACATGCACCATCTAAATCACAATCAACAAAGGAAGTCAAATTTTGTTGCTTCTAAGATGAAATATGAAGGGTATCATTCACTATGAGATTGTGCAGAACAAGCAGACGCCGAAGCTGAACTGAGCTGCTATCAGCTACGAAGACTAAGCACAACTATAACGAGGAAGCGTCCCGCTTGGGCATGATGCAAATGGGTAATCCTTCATCCAGACAATGTGCGTCCGCACACAGTTTGCAGGACTCTTGAAGAGATTCACACTTTATGCTAAGAAAAGCAACATCATTCACTTTGCTCTTCATGCATTGCTCAATCAGACTTTCACCATCTTTTCCTGAACTTCAAAAAATTAGCTCAGAGGATAAACGTTGATTATCGGAGACCAAGTCAAAATTAAGCGGATGCTCTTTTTCGACTCGAAACACAACGGCTTACAACGAGCAAAGGCATTAGAAAATTTGTAAACATGTGCCCAATGGTTTTTTAATGAAAATAGTGGCAATGGAGATAAAATTTATTGTAGGTATGATTATAATTACACAAAATATGAATAAAAATCTGGAAGAAATTACAGTTCAGCCTGATGCATTACATGAGCGTAGGAGTAGTTTTCTATTTATGTACTAACTCGCTCGATTTTCTTGTTGTTACAAAAAACATGTTACGGTATGGGTGCTTTGTTATAAATTTAAGACCGGTATCCTTAAGTTATTTAATTGCGCTATTCTTCACGTGACCAAGTAAAGCAAACCCATACTCCAGGTGGTGAAGCTATGGTGTGAACCTAGTTGTATTCAGGTTTTTTCGACTGCGCTGTGTTAGAGCCCGACATTCGTCGCATGCCCCGTTGTGTTACAAGGACGGAGAGCATCAAACCTCTCTTATGTCTGAGAGCAAATAATGCCTGTCTCGGATTGCATCATCGTCTGTTTGCACTGGCCTCTATCCCTTGCCTCACTGACATTGTCTACCTCTAAATTCTCCGAGAGATGTATGAATGGAAGGGCGGCAGGGGAGATGGTCTTTTCATCATTTCCCGATTATTTTGTTCCAAAAAGGTAAAATTTCTGAGCTTCACTCGGGAAGATACAGAGATTGTATGTCTCTATCAGTGTACGTGAGAGAATCACTCGAATGTTTTCCCCTAGCTGTTAACCAGGCGATTAATTACATTTATGACTAAACGTGTTGACGGTTGTCAAGAGATAATTTGATTTTTTTTGTTAGAGGCAATTCATTGAATTGATTCTGAAAATGCTCTCTCTCTGCTTCCATCGTCATTTGAATTTTTGTATATTTTCATCCCCAATATTGAATGTTTGTTCTGTTTTGAAAGCATCAGGAGGCTTGGCATTGGTGATAATACTTTTCGCCCTCATAAGATCTCTCGTATGAAAAACTTAAAATTTAATTGTGAAATTTTCAACACTTAACGGAAACTGTATTTACCTGAACTGTATTTATCTATTACCAGAATAGAATTACAGGTTGAATTTGTATCATTTGTTGATGGTAGGTAATGTTCACCTCAGTTGAAGTAATGATGCCTTCTCTCGCTTGTGCCATTCGATTCTCATCGTACATGGAGACTTCAGTTTCAGATTTTGCCTGAACCTTGACTTCGACGAAGCAAAATTACTAACAAATAATTTCACAGTTGTTTGTGGACCACATGCAGTCGGCATTCCTAGTAGCGGACTTGACATGTGAAGATACTCCACAAAACAGAGCATTCATGAGGGCCCTCGTTTTTAACAACTTTAGCGTCCGTTGTGTCTTTCTGCACACTTCTGGCTCTGCGTTCCTATTCAAGCGACTTTTCTGTGGTTCTCAAGACTACCCTTGAGTAGTTTCGTAGAAAGTGACTATTGTTTGTGGGTTCCTTTTCATGTTGTAAAATCATATGGTCATCGAGGCATAGTGGTTAAGAGCACTCGCCTTTCAAGTTCAGGGTCGTCGGTTCCATTTCAGGCGATGGAATTCTTTTTCCCCCCGATGAGTAAAGGAAGAACTCAGTGAAAATTCTCCACTTGTACTGGCATTGTACTGGCTCAACCAGAGTGTAACCTTCACTGCTTCCTGGCGTTAGTTATAAGGCAACTAAAAGTCAATGATATGGGTCAAACTGATTTGAAGTGTATTCGTTATGTGTATTTGTTCGAAGGATTTAATGGAGGTCTTAATACATTAAACGCAAAGCAGACGTCAGCGATGGCAACAGATTACTGCTTTTCAACGATGTTGTGCTTCTGGTATTCGCGCTCCACTGGCGGTTCTGCACAAGTGATACTCGGGCTGCCCTGCCCAGCTGCGGGGGGTGAGCAGCGCCCCTGCACCGCGGGCGGGTGCCCCCTTGCAAGCGCGCTCGCCAGTCCTCAACCGAGCACCGGAGGGTGCGCTGCAGCGCCGCGTGCGCAGCTTGCAGTTCGCAGCGCCTGTGTGTGAAGTGTCCCGCTCAGCGATGCAGCAAACTGCCACGAACGAAAGAAATTTCCTAATAGTTTGGAAGTTCATTTGAAAAACTTGACGCAGCGCCTTGCTTAAATTCACGTCTGTCTGTGTTGGTAGCATTTGAATTTGGCTAGCTGCTCTAATTTCGTTTGCATTTGTAATTCCAACCACGTGATTGGCTGTGGTGTATGGGAGGGACGTGGCTAGTTACCTGAGAACGGACAACTCGGCTAGTTCTCATTACCATGTTCTATTCCATTTTATTTCCGTAGTAGATTCGAAAAGTTTTTTAATGATAACTTCCTAAAATAAAGGACAGCCTGTGATTGAAATTCTATTCTCCTTTCATTTTTATTGAAAAACGAGCGTTGGAATTTACATACTAGAGTCAAGTGCGCAAAAAATTCAATAAGTGTTGCATTTTACTCGGCTTGTAATTGAAAAAATGATGTTTCCACTTCTACCCAGATGTACATGGAATAAATACTTATTCTTGGTTAAAACGTACATGCTCAAATATTGCACTTGTCTAAAATTGTAACGAACTCTGTGGCACAAGGTGTGCTTTTCTCTACAATATTTAAAACAGCTATTGTGAGACACATCGAGAACTGATTGGCTTGACTCAGTAAATGGCGTATTGTTAATTTTCAGTGAATGAGTCTCTGCTTTTTTGTATGAGATGTTTGCCAAATAAATAGTCCCTGTTTTGCGCGTATAGCCCGTTCGAAAACAAGCCTTGGACGTTGTGGTATTTGGAGTTAGGCAAATAATGGCTATGACGGAAAGATTTCACCTTCAACATATGATACATGTTAAACGAAGACAAAATGTGTCGGAGATACTGTATTTCATGGATATTGAATGTTTGTGGAAACGTACGTTGAGAATAATGTATTTTGAGTTAACGTGCGAGCAAAATACGTATAAATTGAGAACAACGTGTGACGGGGACAACGTAGCTTGGAAACTTTGTAGGGGCAACATATGTTGATGTTGAAGACACCGTATTTTGAAGTGAACTTCTTTTGGGGGCGAGGTATTTTGGGATAACGTACCCGTATATAGGGACAGCTTTTGTTGAAAGCAACGCATGAAAAAGACAATGTATTTTGGGGTCACTGAAGATTGAAAAAACTGAAATTTAGGATGATTTATATCGGGGATGTTGTGTGTTGGAATAATGTAGGTTGAAGACTGTGCTCTTTAAGTGCAAATCGCCTTCATGAGCTCCTCGCGTGGAGGGATGAGTGCAGTTAGTGTTACTTCTACAGCTTGCCTTGGTAACCATAGGATATTTTGATCCAGAGCACCAACTGTAGAACTTCCCAGTTATATTGTAGAAAGCTGTCGTTGTTCAGTTTGGTATTCAGACAGGCCTTCTTGTTCAACAATCAACCTCTCTTTCTAATTCGTATCGGATACAGTATTTGTTGGATGAAACCTAGATCGAGCATACTCGATGCTGCATTGGCTTGCTTCATTCTTTAGATTTTGTCCATGGAATAAATTCACTGTTATTTTCAGCGTAGCTGTATTAGCAATTAGGAATATTTTAATGTTCCAGCTTCAAATCTAATCCTTTCTACAAGGACACCTGCGATATGAAAAGCCGGAAGTTATCCAATTCTATTATCAGTGACCTTGTCTGAAATTTAGTAACATTTCTATGAACTCCAAAGCATTATTGGCTTCTCTTATCGGATGTCAGAGTGGCTTTGCTTTCCTTTTGCAAGCAGTGAAATGCTATCTCTTCTATATCAAAACTTGCTTGCTAAGTAAAGGTCTTAGTCTTAAGATAGTGTTATACAAGGCCGTGCTCAACAATTACTTTATAAAACAGTTGAATGAAATGAACGTAATTATTTCAAGTTGATCGGCGTGAGGCACTAGAGGAGGACAGTTCTCCGGAGCAGAATTCCTGCATAAAAGTTTAGCTGTGTTCTACGCTTTTTGATCGCTTCAAGTGACATTACCTGCTGTGTTTCTTGTATAAACTGTTGAGTTTATTTTGTGGTTTGCGGCACAGGTTCTCCACCACGAAGTTGTGTTACGACTGCTTGGCACTGAGTATTAGCGTTAAAACACGGCCTCAACACTAAACAAGGCTTGAGTTCTCAAGGACTATTACTACCACTGCAACATGTGATAGATGGTTCCAATACCTACGAGATTTTTCTGAACTACGCCACTTTCTTTGGGTTGCCGAAATACCGAAGGGTCCTTATTTGAGTGCCAAAATTAATAACATATGTTCGTGAAAGATTAGATACTCTTTCATCCATATTCCACTCAAGTTATAGTGAAAGACCAGATCTTAGGTTTCAGAATCTAAGACGTAAGAATTTTAAAAGTGATGAATCTCTAACGTATTGAATTGCATTATATGGGCTTGCACTTGTTTTATTCTCATTGTGCGATTTAGAATCAGTTGTTACTGTTCCAGTGAGCCGCAGTTGGATCATATACAGTGAATGCTTGACATTTCTCGCAGTCTTGTCGGAGCTCTGAATGATAGTCAAGATGCAAACTTCTACTGAACTGTCATATTTTTCTTTTACAAAACTTCACAGTTATTGCATAGAGTTGACTAACGATCATTAAAAGCGACCGTATGCAGGATAACTTATTCTTCTGTATTTCTCCTTCCATGATATTAGAGAGCCTGACAAAAATTCGGAGTTTGGAAGCCACATGTCCACCCATCACTGGAGCGTTTTTTGTATGCGGCATATTTTATTCTTACAACACTGAGTTTTTACACCCTGATTTCGATCATTCTCGCAATTAAGGCTAAATTTTCATCATAGCGTCGGAGTGCGATGAAGCAGTGACCTCCTGGGTTTCAATTAAGAGTTTCTCTAGGAAACAATTTCCTCTCGTACACTTATATCAGTCTGGTACGACTGTCCCCTTAACTTGAAACCGGCAGCAGTGAATGAGCTCAGCTCGAATGCAATGCATGGTCTGGTGACGCCCTGCCTCGAGCTGAGCAAATCGTAAATGTTGGCATTCCAGACATTGCATGCCAGCCTCGAGTTGTGATTCTGCCCTGTCCTGGCCCTCACAGTCTTGCTGTGCACGTATGCAGCCAACTGAGGATGCGCGCCTATAAATGCGCGTACGAAATTGTAACGGCTTTATAATATTTCTGTCCTTGATTCCTCTGCGAATGACCAAGTACGAGAATAACTTGTGAAGAGATCAAAGATGAAAATTTAGTGTAATGAAATCATAAAATCTGTTCACACCATCGTTTTCATCTTTTGTCGATTTAATTTCAGCGACTCGGACTTTATTCACGGTCGCCAATTCGTGAAAATAATGTATACAATACATGTCTTATAACGGCACTGATCACACGATGCAAATGGTCCGTATGTAATAATGACACCACTGAATCGTTTACCACCCGATGTTACTGATTTCCATATTATCGAAAGCTCCTCTATAGCATCTACTTACATACGTTCAATTGACGTATTTTTACGGTATCTTGTTTTCCTGTGCCTAGCCAATGTTTGCAGGTCTTGACGTCTGCCTTTTACGAAACCATGTTTTTCTCCTTGTTTGTTGGTGGAAGTTGTTTTTCGTTACTTGGCAGTTTTTCTCGCGTCGTAAATGTCCTCAAGTCGCTGAGTTTCTTGTACTGCTTCTCTAAGAAGGGTATTTTGAACTTGGTTATTTTTCTTCATTTCATCTCGTTCACTCATCTTTTCGACTATAGATGTAATTTTTTCAGATTAGTGAAGATGTGAGTTTGATGACCGCATCAATTTAAGTTCATTGAATGGCTTTCACAGAATTCTCACTTCATGGTAGAATTATACTGCTGGTAATTTTTTGAAAGAATGAGTAACTCCTTCTACTCGTAATTATTTTTATTAAGGAATAGGTTTGGTTGTGTATGCTGTTAGAATGTAGAAATTTTACGACGCACAAATGAAGCATGCAACTGCGTTCATTTTCATGATCTGGGTAGTATTTGTATGAGGCTGCTCAAGTGTTACCTGTCTCCTCAAACAAATACTTTGCGCACACACAGTAAAGAATGTACGTTTTTATTCCTTAACAGTTTCTCCATCTCGGTGATCTCGAGCTGCAGAAATTATACCGCTTATCAATAGACATTTTGATGGTTAAGGATTTTTAATTAGTGGGTTGACGAAATTTTTTTAGTGCAATATCTTTGTGCGCAAAAGGATGATACGAGGGAAGGACAGAACAATCGTAAAGAGCTAATTTTGTGGCGTGGAGATTTGGTGTTTTAGTGCGTGAGTGAAACTTATCTTTTCACAAGATTAACATCGTTTTAGTTGAAGTGCATATTTACTGTAGTGGATACATAGATGCATGTCTTTATCAATACATGATTCAATCCAAACGCAAGTTCTATTGAATTCAGTGCCTTCTCATTGTTTTGCATTGAACAGTTTAAATTTCGATGTAAGTTCTATTGAATCCAGAGCTCCTAAAAAACTCAGCATCATTATCGCTGTTACTTTGATGACCTTGCATTGCTAAGCTGAGACACAAGACATGTATGCGTAGAAGCAGCGCAAGCGTCAACTGCCACCTACTTTCGTTTGTGGCATAGAAGGGAAGTGCACAGTCGCATGATGTGGCAGTCGCCAGGAAAGGTTGGTTCAGAACATCATGCCTTCCCAATACTTTGTTGCTCACATTACCTCTCAAATGCTCAATAAAAAGCGTGCAAATAGTTTAATATCAGATTTTGACCTCGCTGAGCAATTTTTCGTATATATTCCCATTCTTGCTCTATTTTTTCTTCTGAGCAACATAAACATTGTAGTGTAGTTGTAAATGCGACGGGAATGTTTTCTTGCGTTATTCATGAAAACCTTCTGCCGTGGATAATTTTAACGCAAATCGATGAAAGTCATCACGTTAAGACCATAACATAATTCACGCGTCATATCACAGTTGAACACTCATTGGAAGTAAGTTGAAGGCTAGCTCAAATTTCATAGTTTTTAGTTGTGAACTTCTCTCAGGATTCTTTCATTTACAGTATATGCTGTAAATCTCGACTAATTTGGTTGACTTGCTTGGTAGCTTGCTTATCACCGTCCACACTCAAATTTCCGCCATAACATCGGGGATTTAAACTTCTCCCACAAATATCCATTTTACCAAAATATTTCCCCAAAATTACTTGAGGAAGCCACCTTACCAAACGGGTAGTGAAAGCTCTTATTTTTTATATAAATTGTAAACCTCAGGACGGGCCCGATTTTTTATCAATTCTGTGGCATTGTTTCCTGCCTCATTTTCATCGCCAAGAAATAGTAGGCCAAGCTAGCTCGTTAAATAAGTGATTGCACCGAAGACTCGTGTTCAAACAGGTTGCTCTTAGCCAATGAATAGCGGTTTTTTCCGTCGTGTTCTGAGGATACGAAAATCAATACGTGCTTGTCTTTGAGTCGTGACGCCATTGCGTGAAAGTGTCTTTTTTTGACTCAGGGGTTGAAAGCTGAAGTGTATTGGCATTTAGGAAATAAATTAGTCGTGAATTAAATTCACTGGAATGCAGCAGTGTAGCTTAAAGCTGCCGCTGCTGTTGCTGCTGCTGCTCGGTGGCCTCTCAGATGCCCAGCAAAGCTTCCGACGTCCTCGAGTGTCAGCCAAAGGAACCGTAATTGAAGGTAAGAAATTTGTTTTCATCTGATATTCGTTTATTCCTACCTCGAGTTTTAAAAACGACACTCAATTTGTTAGGCGTGTACTTTTCCTAGAAGTATTGATTTTTTTGCCCCCTGATCCTTTGCTTTGACGGTCATAGTCAATAAGCGAACAATATTTGTTCCAACATTTTTCAGTGAACGTTTTATTCATTGTTTTTTTCTAAGAAACTGTTCGTCATTGGATTGTGGTGCATGAATATCTTGAAAGTGAAAAACTTTTTCAAGTGTGATTTGTTCCTTCAACATTGAGTTTTTATTTTTTGATCTGAACGCATTTTAGTAAATGCAGTTTCAAAATTTCATTGGTAGATAATTATATTTAACGGTTTTAATATTGGCTGGAGAATTACTTGTTTACCTGCTATAGTTGAGCTATTGCGGAACTACCCTAGTTCCCACATGAAGCCACTCAACTTCCAACAACTGTCCGTACAAATCGGCTGAGATGAAACGCTGCAAATTACTCGAGTGAGTAATGAATAAAAACTCGCTGGTGCTGGGCGTTGAAGAAAATATGTCCTATAAAACTTAGATAAATCATTGCTGCTCCAGCCTCGAGCATCATTCATCCTTGGACGCTAATTTCCAGGGTACGTCCCACGCGATAATTACGAACTACTTACGAGTGGTGTGGTGGAAGCTGCTCATGGCTTCCAGTTGAGAGATATTAATCCCGAGCTGCGCTCATAGATCGAGTGGGATAATCTATGCCAACGTCTGGGTGGAGCTTGTCTCGTCTACAAGAGCAAAACATATTCATATTGAATTTGTCCGGTGTAGATAAAGGCATCGGTGACTATCTTGTGTGGAAATCTTGATAAACGTCTCTGCCATGGCTGTGCTTTGAGCATTGATATTTTTATTAAGGGCGTATGTTCTGTGCATAAATCATGAGATTATTAGCTAATATTTGAGCCGTAATCATAGTCCCTGTGTTCAACTTTTTTTTGTCGACTTGTTATCAGTTTGACTAACGTTGAACTTACTCTAGGTAATGACTTTCTTGCGTAGTAACATTGGTACAATTTCGGCGAGCAGAAATGAACAGTGGATGAAAAACTCAAAATCAGCGCCACACACTCATTCATAATCTGAAATTATATTGAATTCGCTGTGATGTTAATCGGCCGTCGTGTAATTACTTGAAACTACTTAGATATGAGGAGATAATTGTTCATCCGACCATGAATAATGACTGGGCTGCGATCCCTTCCGTGAAATGAGTAAGTGTGAAAATGCTTCGGTTCTGCGTTCATAACTAATCCTCACTAAAAAGTTCTATTCAATTTACACTCGAGGGTTTGAAGGGTATGCGCAACATATGGAGGGAATCATTGTATTTGAGAAGTAATTTCCATTCCCTTCTTGTCTTTCTTTTGTCCATGCTGCACTCACTGAACGTTTCCGCTGGCTGCCAAAAATCTACCTGAAGAGTATCGCATTACTTTCTCTGTTTACTCGACATGATTGAATTGCATTGCCAAGGATAAGAAAACAAAAAATTCTCTTTTTCCCAGCGCAACTCGTAGCTACGACGCAAGTGTAGTGAAACTGCGACATGTTTTCCTCAGGACAACAGCCACAGAGCTGTGAATGTTCTGGCGCTTTGTTATGGTCAGTCATTTGCAAATTTCCCTCATTTTTTCTGGATTGAAGCATGTATTTAACGACTGTTGATCAATTTTTTGCCACTCTATCGACGACTTGAGTGCCCAAACTCACGACTAATGCATTTCTTCGCAGTTTAGCGTGAATGACAAACTTAAACAGAACCAACTCTCTCGAAGTAACAGTTCAGTTACTATATCGATAATGGAGTAGCTCATCAACCGGAAAATTTTTTTTACAGAGGAAAAATTCAACGAATAATAAATCAGTGTGACTAAACGTTACAGCTCTATTTACTAAACGCTTGTTCTTGGTGAAGGCGTAAGAGTCAAGTATAGTGCGACGATCATCCTGTAGAATTATAATATCTCTAAATATAACGATTAAGCGTTGAAACACGTGTGCTGTCGGAACGACAGCAGTAACAGCGCAAATGCATCATTTGCTATTTTTGAGGAACATCTTATCGGCTTGCGTGAATTTTTTAGCACAACTCAGCGGAAAAACTGATGCATGAAAACTTTTCGCTGGTTGACAGTTATCGTTCCATTTTCCGACTGATGACCGTTTTTGACAGCTTGAGAAATGATATCTCAGGAAGCCAAACCTAGAGTCCAACTAATTCGTTAGGGCCGTCACCGAGGCATCTCCATACACGCTGACGCGTCTCACTCTCAGAGATTTACACAAGACTTGTCTGGATGTCGCCTTCCCGCGCCGCCGCTGTCTGCTCTAATTCGCTCATTATAGGACCATACCGGAACGCTACGTAGACTCGTCTTTAACTGATGCTGACGCTCACCGTCGAATTATGTTAAATAGTGCCCTAATAAGAGGGCAGAGGAGACGCGCACCTTGCGTTCGCGTAGCTGTCGTGTTTTGTAACTTCCTAAAATTACCCAAGGATCCCACTTACTTTCGAACAATGTATGCTGTGCCTTAATTGTTTGACAAAATATGAGTTCTAGCTCAAATTTGATTTGCATTCTTCGTTGGAAAGAATATTGAACGCAGTTGATGATTTTGCCATTTTAGCAAATGCTGTATAAATTAGTTCAAGCCCCGAGAGCGATCAGCTTTTTTAAGAAGTCTCAGTGTATCGAAGCTAACTGCATATCCGGGCAGGTTTGAGTTGAGCTGTTGTCCGGTACTGCGACCAATTAGAGGCTTGGGGGGGAAAATATGAAGTCCCAAGCTGTGAATTAGGCAGTCCTATTTTTCGTTGAAATAATTTTTTGTTAAGGATTATCTTCTTTCGACTCACTGCAGTCTGACTTTTTAGTACCTGTAACTTTCTTCCTCAACTTTTACTTTGTGTTTTTAATGTTCTTTGTCAACTTACTGTTTTTATGCACACTGAATCCTGTGCGGAAACACGCCTTCTGCATAGATTCTGTGTTCCCTTAAGTCCATACTAAATGGTGTATTCATCCTCCCTCTCTTTAAACATCTTTGTTGTGGTAAAGGAGACCGAAACTAACTTATAATCAATTAACGAATCCTTTCTATGTTGGGTGGAAGGACGGTGATTGACTTCTACCAGCTAATATGCCTGACCACGTTCCGCTGAAGGTCAACAGGTTCTGATCTCAGCACTCGGTGCAATCCAGCTGAATAGCTTCAATTTTATTTTTAAGTTACTAGATTAATTGAATTCTATGTTAATTTATTGGGTAATTTTAAAACGTGACTTTTAGCTACCGTCGTAACTGAACAAAATATCCCACGCTTGACTTATAACTTTTCAAATCTTGAATGCCGATGTAGTTTTTTGTTTTCAAAAGTGGTGACTTTCTTTGGAAGAATGAAATTTTTAGTTCTTACGGTTATCTTCCATAGATATAATTTTCCAGGGTACGAAAACTTTTTTTCATATTTTCCAGGGTAATTATTGCATTCAGTAATGCCAACAGGGATTCCCGAAGAGGCTCCTTAATAGCTCCGTATATCTTTCCATTCCGTCATCGCATGCCTTAAGTTCGTGCGCAGCAAAAACTCCATTCGGTATTTAGAATATTGGAATCGAGCCTGGCTGACCGGTTTGTGCATTTTCCGCGAAGTTCTGCTGTAGACGCGGCATCGAACACCTGACGTGTGTGTTTGTCTGGTGCTGAGCGGCGCTGCAGCGTGTAGTGGTTTGGCGGGTAGTCGCTCTGATGTGCATACTGTTACCGGCGGTATGCTACGGCTATTGGTCTTTTAGCATTTATTAAATTCAGGAATTGTTACGTAAATGTATCCTTGTCCCTCTCTTATCGAATGAATTGAGAGTATTATATTTTAACTGTATTCCTCAGTTTTATAAATTGAAAGAATCTTGGATCTCCCTTAAAGTTGTTGGTTCAGAATACAGCACCCGCTTAGATAACATTCTGCTTTTTTTTGAAGAAAATTCCTAATATCTGGTAAATTTTAGTTTTACCTTACCCATACTATTGTTCGTCTTTCTACTGAATAATACTTCTACAACTTTTTAGAATTGGATGAGGTGTAATAATAATAAGGAAGAATACTAATGTAAGAACAATGATAATTATGATAATAATAATAATAGAAGTTGGCATAAAAAATTACTTGAGGAAAGAAAGCAGATCATTGTTGCTGATGTAAGTTCTGTCCGTACCGTAAAAACTGTTGATGTTGAGGCACAAGCGATATCATCGACGACGCAGTGGCGGCAGTTCTGGATGCTTGATTGTCTTCTTCACTCACCGTCTATGTCTCATGTCTATTTTTAGAAATTCACGAGCGCTCACAGTCGTGGATTTTATCATCGGTGGATTTTGCGTGAAAAATTTAGTTTCGCAAGAATTATGAACATGTTTCCAGTCTTAAAGATGAAATAGATGGCGGTATAATAACATGTCTCGACATTGCTTCCCCATGAAGCTTAGCACCGAGCTTGTCCTGCTGTCAGGTGTTACTGTACAGTGTACACTATATACTATTTGTTTCTTTTTTCAATAATGCCGTGTCTTTGCACTTAGTTTTAGTGCATCGTCATGTCGCTTATCTCGTATTAGAAGTTAGTTAAGTATCTAATTACGAACCGTAGGTTGTTAACTCTTTTTTTCAAGTCTCTGAATTTTTAAAGTTACCTTATTTTTTGCTCTCTACGGTTCAAGGCTTTTGTGTTTGTTTATATTCGTTTACTCAACCGCCTGTTTTCAACATTGATTGTACCTAAATGTTTGAGTCCAAGAGAACGGCAGTAGGGGCTAAGGCAGTTTCAGAATGAGGTCCGAAATGTTGCTCATGCGCGTGTCATCAGCTATTTGGATTATTTAGGTAAAACGCTGCGGCATGTGCCCGTAGCGCATTATGGTGAGTGCACGCGTCCCACGCAATGCATGGCCGAAACGCATTGCAGCACAGCGCTTCCGTGAACTTGACTGGAGCACTACCACTTTTCACTGCAGTGTGTTTGTGTGTTTTGACGTGCAGAATTTTTGTATTTTAATTCCTAGAGTTACTTTACATTTTGTACCCTTTGTATTACAACATCATCAATGCTTTCTGGAGGAAAGGTTGTGAGTGTTTAGTCTGTTACTATTTCAGTTTTATGCACTGTACGTGTACATAAAGTGTATTGTGATTTCTCACCTCTACCATCACATTGGCCGAGACACGTTTTATTCACCCTGGATGTGTAGAGAAATCCGCCCTGCTATTACGCTGTTTTTGGTTAGCTGAAAACCACGTCATCAGCAGCACGCTAGTCGCAGAGCAAACTAGACAATTTTCTTCATCTCACCTGAGAATACTATAATCGACAGCGCTTAGTTCATGAATTGCTTCGCAACGTAGCCTGTATTAGGACTCGAGTTTTGACCACACCTCCAGATAGACGGTGGCACAAACAAAGTATACTCGAACGCTCGCGCGCTACATGCGGTCCTGTGTACGTGTGAACTTTATTGCCCATGCATGTCTTTCAAATTTAGGAGTCTAATGAAGTCTACTTAGCATCAGTGCGGAGTGTGCAGTCATCCTAGCCAATGGAGATTTTTGTAGCTCTTGTTTCTCTTCTCGTCATTAGACTTAGAGAAGACTTGATTCCTATCTACTCTCTTAAGAGCTTCATACGGTGCTTGGGAGCTTGTTATGAAGGCATTTCGGTTCCATCTCTTTCTGTTCTAAGTGACTGTTTAATTAACCACGTGCACGTATATGTTTGCCACCTTTTCTGTATAGTTTAAAATTTTGATATATTTGTACAGCTTCATCGCTAAACTGAAGGTGTTAATCGATTCATTTTGAACTGTAATAAGAAGTCGTAGTTTAGAGACCAGGTTGACGATTTGTTTTCGTAACTTGAACGGCTTTTGTGGAGGAAGCGTAAGGTCATAAGTGTATCGAACTAGGAAGTAGTTATATTTTGTAATAAAAATGTTTATGCAAATTATTATTGAGACGAAGTGAACTAATTTTACACCGAATTGAGTTCAGTCTGATTTCAATATGACAGAATCTAGAAAGTCATAGTAAAAGTATTTTTTTTCCTTGCAGATGTTAGATACAAAACTCGAAATCATTGCAGTCTAAAGCAGATTCAAGTCTTCGCCTTTATGTAGGGCAAGCATTTCCTTTCATTAACAATGTCATTCCTGTGAAAGTTTGATTTTATCGAAATCTTTCTTCAGTGACTGAAGTGGTGCCTTGCGTCATTTCTATAATCAGGTAATAATAGAAGTGTGCAGTGTGTGTAACGTACGGTAAATAATGTGGACTTGTTTAAGATCCGGGTAGGGTGTATGCTCTCACTGGGACAAATATTTTCCGACTGGTGCGTCATTTGCAATGGCTAGACGTGTGCTAGACTCCACAGTTAGGTAAGAAAAGCTTGAATGCTTTCAAAATATCTCTCAGTCAGTTGTAATCGGTTGAAAAATTGAGGTCCATATTTCTCTGTAAAAATATCGGAAATCGTTTAATTCTAGTAAAAATGATATTTTTAACATTCATGTAGTCCGTGAATATTTGTTTCTGCTTGGGCACTATATTGATCCGTTAAATATCATATTACTGCAGGAAATCGAGTACGCCACTGAAAAGAAGTGTGCTGTCTCACTGCAAAGAAGTGAAGTAGCTCTCTCATTTTAGTATTAAAATGTACATCATTTTCTTGCAAGATGGATATAATTTTTTGACAGTTCTGCCGCGGATGAGAAACAACCGTTTTTAAAAATTAACAAATTAGGTCAGTTATTATGGGTATTAATACCGAATGCTGTGTAGTGACGTTTCTCTCGAGTGGGCTGAAGTCCGTTTGTGCATCAAGATTGTGCACCTCTGAGTCACTGAGCTTATTTTTATGCCTTTGAAAGCATCATGATTGGCGAAGAGGTTTGTCTCTATAATATGAGGCTGGGACAGCTCGTTACTGAACTCGGCCGGTTAAAATGGAGGTCGAGTGGACCGCGGCCTGAAGTGGCATACTTCTGTCCCTCCTGACAGATGGGCTTCTCAGAAGGCTGCTGCGATGAGCACCCCCTCAAGAGCCTCCAACTGACCGCCATAGAGAGCGTGTCACGGTAGCCGTCTCTTCTGGAGCTCTTAATCGCTACTGGACGTTCGTGGTCAGATCTGGCAGAGTTTCTCGTATTGTAGAGGAATTTACTGCTAAGTAATATTTTTGAATTTGTTGTCAACGCTCTTATGTGATCTAATTTTACACGAATGTGTAAAATTCATTCGATGAGCGCGAAGAGGTCAATAAAAATAGGGTATTTAAAAGTTTAATCATTTGTTCAGTCTTTTTTTATTTTTCAATGCAAGTTAATGATGATTTGTACTATAATTTAATTGAACACGTAGTGAATTTTAATTTTCTATCTCATAACATTCAATTGCTTCGTTGGTAGAGCCCAAGTGTGTTTACTTTTCTTTTGAGTGTGATTTTCCTAGCATCAGAAATTGATGTGCTCCAAGGCTAATTGCGTTTCATGGTTCAGAGCACTCAAGTCGGACTTGCTTCGCACTTCTACCGGTCGCCGAGGCATTGGTGCACAATTATGCTCTTTTATTAGATCTGGCCGCGTGATACATAAATAGTAGCCTAATTAATACGAATCGGAATGTCAAAACCTACAGCGTTCAGTGACTGAAAAATACCCGTTATTGTTGGTGCAAGGGTTTCAAAAATAATCCTTATTGGCAGAATTTTTGTAAAATAGTTCCTGTAAAAAGTTTATAGCAATGTCCCTTATAAGGTATAAATAATTCCCTATGTGATGCTTGTAAATTAGAGTCTGCTGTTTCAATTTGATGAATTTATTGTTGCGCGTAGATAATTCGTTCAAATGTGTTTCATTAACACGTTTCAATAATTTAAATAGTCTTAGATTCTAATGCACCTTCATCATTTACTTACTGTTGTAAAAGGTGATCTTTAAGTTTTACTGCAATTCAAGCGGCATTATTCCTTGAGTTTTTTGCTTGAATGACTGTAAAATGATGCTCTCGCAATGCACTCTTCTGATGCTCACGCAGTGCACTCTCTGATTCTCGATGACTAACTTGGACTGGGCTATCGTCAAACCTTCGTTTACGGATGCTTCACGTCTGCTCTGATGCGGCCTCAACTAACCGTGGGTTATCGTTTACACTGCCTGTCTCTCTGTGAATTTTCTTAACCGCTTCTAATAGAGTTCTTCTGACGTGGTTGTTTACTTCATTCAGTCCTGACAAGTGATGAATAGCCGAATAGTTTAGTTCAATCAATGATAGAAACAAGGAATAGATAGATTTAGTTCAATCAATGATAATCAATGATAAAAAACAAGGAATTCTACTGCATGTCGACGTATTTTTCATGACCAGGCGTATCATGTTTTTCAATATATGTTGCAAATTATTTCTTGCATGAATATTTGTAACTGAATATTTAAAAAGCACACAGATTTTATGAGCGCTGTTATTACATACATGCGTGCGTGAGATTCATTTATATAGCGTAAAAGTTTAATAATCAATTGACATTAGTCCGATCTAACTCGGCATTTTTGAGGTAGTAGTCAACGACGAAAGCATCATTTATTTATTTTCGTTCTATTTCTAAACATGCCTACGATCAGACTCTGCTATGGACGAATGAATTACGTTGATCTGCTCGAGCAACAGTAAAACAAGGCTTGGACACCTGCTCTTCCTATAGAGTAGAGGCTGCTTCGCACGAGTGCAGAGTTCCATGAAGTGTAGCAGCGGTGGAACGTATGCATGATAACTTCGTCGTGGCTAGGAGTTGGTCTGCACTGAATAATTTAGCTTCGGGAAAAGAGAAATGAGAAACTTTTAACTACAAGTCACATTCACTGACACAAGCCCTCTGCACTTGTGCAGTGTATTGTTCGGTGCTGTACATGAAAACCATTGATAGAACTCCTCCGCTGCTCCCACCTGTTGTAGAGCTGCTACCGTTGTTCAACTTGGTCGAATTGCTCGTGAAATATTTATGAGGCAGAGAGTCTGTGTTGTTTAGGGTTGCTACTTTAAGGGTTCACTCCTCACTGCGGTTCTCGGTGTGAATGAGGACATGCTCCTTTTGTTGACCAGTACAGCGCTGTTCGCTGTTTTTTCTGCTGTGCTTGACTTTGAAATTCTTTCATTCAGACCATTCTGTAATTTAGAGGGAATAAGTTTTGTTGAGCCCTCAATGGACCCAGAAACAGACAATTGAAATTGACGTCCTCCGAACAACAAACGCTTGACACTTTTCGACTATATTGTTTTTCTTTGCTAGGAGTGTTTGTGTTCTGTAGCTGAGCGATGGGTTTGTCTCGTTCTACGAGTTCCAAGAGGTGGAATGTAGCATGAAAATCTATCTTTTTTTCACTGATTTAAATGTTCCATGGTAATGCAGATCCTAATCATATGCGTGCATCTAGAGTTCACTAGCACAGTGGTACTTCTTGTGATTTAAAATCTCATTTATCACATCCCGTGCTTTCAAAGGTGCAATTCAGGTGGAATAACAAAATGCTCCATCATCGGCTGAAAATTTCTCCGAGAGTATTTCCATTGTTCCTTGGGGTTGCAGTGCGATACATCAGACGCGTTTCTGTGCGTTGTCTTTTGTGACAGGCGGCGTAGTTACCGCTGGACGCCATCCATCACACGTCCATAATGGTGTGCTCCTGACTCGATGCTGGGCTCGGCGCGGGGCAGGGGAATTGACGGCCAAATATTGTCTTAATATTTGAAGGGTCTGCCATATATTTCTTTATACGGAATTGATTTTAAAATATGATACAACCTGTGAGCACACAAAAAATACTCCCGAATGCTGCTCGATGAGTTTTCTTGCATTTAATTTAGAACAAATATCCTTCATGAAAACGAATTGTGAACGTATTTCTATTTGTTTTTGTCATTACCACAGCGATGTGTGATGATTGGGTGTAATTTTAGGAAAAAACCGGTACGTTTTTCTCAAAACAGCAAAAGACTAAAGTGGGAAATAAAACAAACATTTTCATTGATGTTTGTGCGCATAATATAATACACATTAAAACATTGACTTGTTAAAAATGTCGCATTAACTCTGCATTGGCTTATTAAAAATGTCTTTGATTCTTTTTCTAGTGAAAGCTCGTAGTAGCTGTTCTTTTCTTTTTTTGTGGAAGCTTTTGATTGAAAATAAATTGGACTATTCTGTACTACAGAAGAACGCATTCCCAATTTACCATATTCTGAAGCCACTGAAGCTTAACACCCACTTGCATTCGAGTTTTTACGGTCGACGGTCGACGTTTTCCCGGCCTCCTGAGAATGGAAAATTGATGATGTGAGTGCGGGCTGACACTGTTGGCATAATCCCCACCCTGATACCCAGACTGCAGGTCTGACGTCACCAGACGCTCCTTGCCAACAGGTGTGTCGCGGCCACACCTCGCTACCTTCCTTCATCGTGCTGCCAGCTAAACCAGTCGAGTCTACTGTAGGCGAGTAACTTATGGCTCTCTACTCGTCTCCCAGGCTGCGTACGCTGCGTCCTGTTCTGCCCAGGTGATAGGGCAGTTCCAGCATAGAGCGCACGAAGCTTCAGGGCCCCTCCAGTGATGTAAAATGCACAGCAGAGCAATCGTCGTTAAGAAATTCCATAACTGGAGTGTCCTCTCAGCCTCTCTTGATCGGATACTCCGTGCAATTAATTTGAAAATTAACATGCAATTAATTTGCTTCGTTTTACTATATTCCGTTCGATACTTCCGCATTACATATGCGAGTTAGCTAACCTCTCTATCTCAGGAAAAAAATTCAGTTTAGCGTCATATGTATGGTATCCCATCTCAAAGAGACCTGGCGGATAAATTCCTGTGTCTAATGAACTCGTGAGGAGGCTACAGAACACGAAAACTGATTAAATATTCAAGGCCACTCCTTCGTTACTGCCAGGATAATATTTACACAAGTTGCAAATCTTGTCATTCGCGCTGGAGCAAACGAGTGGATATTTCACTGGCATAAACGAAGGAGTGGCCTCGACTGAATAAACTAATACTTCATCGAAGTTGTTCTTCACTGCTCGTTTGATTTGAGTTGCAAGCTAGTTTCTAGAAAACAGCGCCGGGCACTGATTTCAAGGGCTGTACGTTCAGAGAGGCGGCTAAGCATTTGCGCAATTGGCAAAAGATTAAATGATTAGGAAGAACAATCTATATTCGAATACATTTGTTAACTTCAAGGCAACAGATATAATGATTGGGGGGAGCAATCTCTACCTAAATTCATTTGTTAACTTGAAGGCACCTGCGTACCAGACATAAGGGATTTAGGTGATTGTATTAGCTCTGAATTTGAAGCAACGGATGTAATTGCGCATTTGAATAAGTTTTCAGTGAAGTCCTTTTACACAAATGTCGAGTGTAGTATTCAATCATGATTATTTTAAGTGTTGTAAAACATTTCTATCCGTAGTAAATGTCTGCGACTTTGTAAAATGGAAAAGTGGAAACTGCGTAACTTTAATCATGGAAATCACTTAACTTGGTTCTAACACAGCTATCACATTATTAACTGAGGGTGTACCCAATAAACAAAGCCTTTTTCCTATCAATATTGCTCTGTGCAGTTTACGCAAAAATTTTATGCTATTGCTTTACTTGCGAGCGGAATATCACCTCGAAGCTCTTTTAGCTTTCGAGATCGCAGTCATTTATCGCTCTCAAAGTTCGCTCTAGAGATTCTTATTGCTGCACTAGCGTATTCATCACAATATGATTTCTGATGTTGTATTCGTTATCATCAATTATTAAGATCCATAGTGGTACGTAATTCTTGATTATAACAATGCGTAACAGTATTTCATTTTTACTGTAATGATGCTTCATATTCTCAGTATTTCATTTTTTTGTGATGGCGATGCGTGGTAGTATTACATTCCATTCCATGATAACGATGCTTTTCATGATGGTAATTGTGAGACTCTTTATGGTGATTATATGCTAAATATTGGAATGAAATTTTCGTGGAGGTGACGCGTAACGCACCTAAGATCGCTTACCTCATAATTCCTACGCTCACATAGCTACGTCTTGCGCTTATAATGTGTTCCCACACTCATGGGCTTGTGTGAAAGTTGATTCTAGTGGGAGTACTAATGATTAGTGGAGCTACCATTTTAACGAAGAACTATATCCTCGAAGTATGGTCTAGCACCGTGAGCTTACGTCCCATCTGCGAGTGTGGGAACAAACGATAATCCAGTGTGTCATGCTGTGACAGCGAGCTGCATTACGTGAGTCGCTCAGCGCCGCTTAACTGCTTAAATATAGTCTCCTCGAGACTCGGGTATGTGGGTTGCGTTCAAATTATTCTCGTACTTAGTATTGCGCTTTGAAGCTTATGTGCGCCACGCTGGCATAAAATATGCAAATGTGAAGTTTCTTCTTTCGCGGTTCTCAGTCACACTTAGCGCGGTTAGTTGTACCAATTGTTTGCGAACTTGGTCAGTAAGCATTTTTTGTTGTTTTTTAAGACGTATTAAATAATACATCCCTGTTTAATGCAGTTTTTGTCAGAGGGGTAACGTCATTGCGAGTACGTGAAAGAGCCATTTGCTAAGATTTAATGAATGATGAAGTGAATTAGATTTGAGACGAACTGGAAAAAATTGCGTATATTACCGAGTGTTTTTCACAAATATAAGAGATAGGAACAGCATCTCTATCATGGAGTAAAAATTCAATTGTAAAATGAGAACTACGATGTTTTAAAAAAATTCAGCGCCGATGAAGAATTTTGAAGTTATAACGTCTCAAGAGCAAAGGAGACATATATAAGAACAATTAAACCTTCAACAGTTGAACCTCCAATACCTACCAGCCTTAACATGTATGGGACTGAGCTTTTCTTTCTTTCTTTCGTACATGAAAATGTAAGTATATGTCAGATACCTAGACATCTGTCAAGTTTATTCGTGTTGAAAATTATGTAGTTTAGCGCAACATATATTCTGTACTCGTTCTCTAGCCCCAGCGTCCTATGGAAAGTGTCAGCAAAAGAGGATATGCTTCTATCAAGGCGTAGTTCCAGTATGAAAATTCATTTACGTTGTTTTTTCTTGAGAGCGAGACTGCACTTGATGCCATGTTCAGTCTGACTCGGTATACCTTGTGGTGCTCACGCCGGTGCCCCTACTTAGTGTATGGTGGCCGCATGGGATTGAAGCCTCTGCAAATCCGTTATCTGCCTGCTGAGTGTGCTGTGCTCAGGCGCACGCCCGTCATTTCCCGATGAAAGAAGGCCTTTGTGTGGTTCCCGGGCACTCATTTAAATGTCCGCGCTGCTTTCAAAATGATTATCCTTATAAAAATTTATGTTTTCCTCCGCTCTGGGTCGTTGCATAAATTACTCTTTGTTGTCTCTACCGTAGAAAATCAAAATAACTTGCAGAATTCCCACGTAGGAATTTTGTATTTCACTGTATCTATGGAGAAGTCATCATTGTTTATTATTCATTTGAGGAAAATATTTTTGAGTGGCTGTCGTCGGATTACCGCTGGGAACTCTTGGGTGAATAGCCGCTTGTGTTCGGAATGCATTTGTAAAACTAAGAAATTTAAAAAAATCGGAACTTGCGTTTCATTTCGTCTGTTGCTGTGCACAGGATTCAACTGATGCGAATAGTTCAGTAGCCTCGCATGCGGCTGTGCTAGGATGGTGCGCCCTGCCTTCATCCCACTACATCAGGAGGGTGCATAAGTTCTAGATTACCTGTGTTGAGAGGCCAGATCTTCATTATTGGTCCGCACGCATACGAGTGATGTTGAAGCTAACCACTGGTGTTGTTTTTATTGTAATTCGTTTTTATAATTTCCATTGTTGTTGTTATCATTTTTGTGATTATTGTTGAAATTATGATCTATTTTCATGAATATCTTTATTAATATTTTATATCATTATTCAAATCAATGATGACATGAGCGAACTTCCTTGCTTATAGTTCGAAGTGAATATTTGGTCCAATCAATTCTTCACATCTTCCGCGCAACTGACTGGTTTACCGGCGATTTTTTGTAGGATGAAAGTCGTAGTTGGCGTTTAAGTGACAAAGTGCTCTGTCACGCGTTTAAAATAGGCGTGACGAGTGTTAAGGTGGCTGCCGCTGTAAAGTGAGCACCTCACTCGCGCTGCTGGCCAATCTGTCTCCATCTCCTTGAATATGGAGGCTCTGTGAGGCTATTCCTCCGTCCCCTCGTCTACATGAGGCCATGCCTCCTCTCCTTAGTGCTGTGCCGGGCGCCCTTGGCTGCCCTCGGTCACGTAGCAACACTCGCAGAATAGCTGAGCTTGCATTACTTGAACACTTTCTTTGGAACTCCAATTGAAGTCGCTTGAAGTACGAGACCTTCAGGCTTCGCGTGTTTTGTTGTTATAAAAGAGCTCGTACTGGCTACTACTTAATTGCAAAGGACGTTATGAAATATTTATTATGCTAAGCATGCCGAGCTTTTCATTCTGCTAATGAGTGGTGAACTATGGTGTAATTTTGTAGTAGCTGCTGCCACACGTCATTTCAGATGTGATAGGCAGGTATGCCGACTGTAGCAGTTCGGTATTATGATTCTACTCGTGAAACTGATTCAGTCATTTCATCTTTTTCGTTTGTTATCTTCCTACAGGTCTAGACTATGCTTTCAGCACAATACCCCACTATACCCAGGTGTCTGAAATGGGTACCGGTCTTTGACCGGGGGAAAGCGTCATGGCGCCCTGGTGTTAGTTATAAGGCATTTGAAAAACCAATGTAAAAGGTGATATGTATCATGCTTCAATTGGAAATAAAGCATCCGTAGATGCCGATGTTTGTTTTTCGTTCAAGTCGGTTTGCTTTTATTCCGTTATTTTTTTACGCGCACGAAGGAAATATCTTTTAAGGAAACATCGTTATTTATCTTTCGATTATTATAATCGAATCGTAGACACGGGTTTTCAGCTTCTGGAATAGAACATACGTTGTTTGTGAAGTAATTGTGAGTTAGACAAATAACGTGTGCTCTACATTCATTCATTACCGCTTTCGAAAAATATCGAACGTAATCTTCTTTTGATTTCTTATGTCTCACAGTAGTTCGGCTGCATTCTTACCTTTGTGTGACATTTTTTTTCTTTTAACCTGCTTCATTTAAGCCTTCCATCTTCCATGTTTGCAGGTCGAACTCGACTACTCTTCTGTGAATAGGAGCTTAGCATCGCACATCACAATAAGGACGCACATTTTTGAACCTTCAAAGTTTTTCTTCAGCCAGCTCTGTCCATTTATTATTCTACGAGGACTTTCTACTTCAGCGACATATCACTAGTTTATCGCACCTTTTGTCATGGTCAGCGAAACGTTGGGCTCGGCAATCCGACTCAAGTTACCTCATCAAGTTTTATGGCAGAAATATTCCTGGGGAAATGTTGGTAGGAATTTCAAGCGACAATGTGGTGTAATGCCCAATAAAATTGATTTATTTCTTAGAAATATAACATGTTATGTTGAATTGCGTCTCTTCGCATTCTAAAATTTTTATCTTGAACAACCTGAAAATGTGCGATGGAACCAACAAATTTTTGGTAAACATGTTGTGTTTCTGTGACTGAAGTCTCAAATTTACCACTTTTATCAGTTTTAGTTACGTTATAGGTTAAGACATGGTTTATTGAAGCGCTAAATCGTAGTCAGAATCAACCATTTAATCATTTTTCCTTTAGCTGTCTCCTAAATGGACAGGAGCACGATTTTGGGGATTTGTATTCAAGTATTCCCCCCCCCCCC
>JACJUY010000175.1:272183-322451 GCA_014220935.1 Platorchestia sp. MABIK | reverse complement strand
GTAATTGTACGGGTTACAATTGGGCAACACTGATTGTATGCGAACATTATAGTTTCAGTCAACTTTACCACATTCTACCCGTTGTTTCTTATTTAGTGAAGAAATTGGCCATATTTTCTTGGGAAATTTATATTCTAAAATATGAATGGCATTTTATTTCGCACTCCGAAGTGTTTTCGAGATTTTTTAATGTGTATCGCCCTACAAGAATCTGAATGTACAGTTTTAGATTTTAAATTTAGACGCAAACTACTGCTTTGAGATCAATACAACTTTTATTTTTTTGATGTAAAACGTTATTAAGGGCTTAAAAATTTTATTTATCTTACGTTAAATTTAACATAATTACGTATACTGTAGTTCGATAAACAATGAACGATTTCAACGATGCACGTAACGTACCGAGCGCAAATCTACCGTATCAAGGCTTAGCGCTTGCGTACATAGAAACGTAAGCGATTCGATCCCATATAGATAAAAACTACTATCATGTATTTAAAAAAATAGGCAGTTTTTGAATTATTTGTAATGCCGAATAAAAAAAAAATTGGAAAAGTAAACGACTCAGTTGCCCCGAATGAGTTAAAGGTTTGCCTTTATCTTGGAAAACTACAAAATAATTAATTTACTGTGCAGACTACTAAATGTCACCCTGCATTTTGAAACCAGCGTTTTAGAGATTGGCTTCATTACTGATACTTTAAAAAGCAAACGGTGTCTTATTTTTTCTATACTGCTTTACACACTGTCGATTAAATTTATCGACTCTTATGTAAAAGATTTTCAAAAGTCGAGAAAATGTGTACTCTATTTGACCTGTTGTCAAATTAATTTCAAATATTTAACTTGATTTGGGTGATTTTCAACAAAGCACTTAACAAAATCATTAGGTTTTGGCCACTTTCGTGGTCTTGTCGCATTTGAAAATGAATCGAATTTTTCATCCAATAAACAGAGTAATTTCGAACTCGAAATTGGAGCTTGGAGCGAGCAATTACGCCACTAACAGGCCAAAAGTTACATCGAACGGAGGCAGAGTTTGGAAACTAAAGTTTAAATGAATGTTGAATTTAACCTAGCTCCTTATTTATGCATGTTGATTCTTTAAATTAAATCAAGGAATTTAGGCTCAAGAGAAGACCTCCCGACTAATTCTTAATTGCCAATTTTTCGGCAAAGTGATTGCTTCACTTCGAGTTGTGTGCTGAATTTTTTGGACGAATTTTTGGACCTGTCTCTGAGCAGTATAAAAATTGAGAAGTCATTTTTTTCGACACATACTCATTTGCGTGGGTCCCTCTAGGTTTTTTTTGCAAGAAAGTAACACCCTGATGCATTTCATTTTTCTGGAAATACACATTTAAGCACTTTGTTAAACATGTTTAATCAGGGGATAATTATTAGACAAAATAAGTTCAGAGATTTCATGATCCCTTCTGCACGTGATTTCTGCGGCAAATTTTTTGCGTTAAAAATAGTTCTATTTGCGATAAAGGCCTTTTTGCACAACACAATTTCGACCAATTGACTGCCAAAATTTTCCCATGTAAATAGAACCTGTTCTGCGCTTTACAACTGGGATTTAATTTTATACGCTATCAAGAACCCAATGGATTTTCTAAAAAAAATTTATGTTCATTTATATTCTAAACAGATTTCAATAATATATTTTTCCATTCTCGGTACGTTTTAAATAGATGTATTTTGTCAGCCCCAAAGCTCTTAAAAGACTTACTTGCACAATTAGTCTCTTTCGGCAGTACTTGAATCTATAGACGTTTTGTATTCCGCGAAGGGAAGAGACGTTTCGAATCAAAGTGCACTATGTTCGTTAAGGAACAGCTAAAAATCTTCGTATTCTATGAAAGTAGTTTGTATATAATATAAGATTAAGCACTGAAACTACTAAAAAGATTTACATCTTTCCATAATAAGTCCGCAATTCTAATCTTGCGGGTTTTAAAATTGAAATTTCAATTTAAACTAACCAAAATGAATGGGTGATTGAAGATGTGAAGATTCTGTACTGGTGATCGTGCGTGTCTAATCGAAATAATAGTAAACAAAATCCTCTTCCCATTTTAGTCTATCACGAAGACTGAACTTGCGTTTACTTTTCCCCAGTACTATTAAAACTGAAGGGTATTTCAATCACGCATTCATGAACGCACCTCAGTGAAAACACGGTCTCCGACTACAATCATCATAACACTCACTCGGTTCTCCATTTCGCCCTCTTCATTTCCCCACATGTACCTCCGACCATATCGAACATCAACGTAGTTTGAAATGCTACAGAATAAAATCTAAATATCATCTCGTAGAGAGTAGGCTATGACAGTAGAGCGTTACGAAATGAAGCCGACCCTCCTGTGGAAAGGTTGGGCTGGCGCCATAACCCGCTTTATGGCGGACCGTACGAGGGTTGGAAGGCGAACCCTAATTGTGATACGAGGCAGTCTCCCTACTGCTGGTACTCTCTCTCGGCGACTAGTGCTCGTAGGGGTCTTTCTCATGAAAAGTTTGAGTTCGCTGTGCTTCCATACACTAATACTTCAGGGTTTTAAATGAATTGAGAGTGGATACACTTGATTAACAAAAGATACGTACGTTTGTAAATTTTGATTCGAATTTACTTTTTTGTTATGCTTGCAATGTTTAGCTCGATACCATTTTATATTCACGTCTGCACCGACGAAGTTTTTTTCGTTGTTAAATCCAGTGATGCAATTTTGATATGATACGCCGTGTTCTTCTGACCAAAATGACGTACAACGCAGAAATTGAGTGAATTTGAGAAATAGAGATGAAGTTGAATATCTCGGCGCAAAGAGAATATTAAAAAGTATGTGAAAAACTGAGGTATAAAAAATCGCTAGGCGAGATATGCACAGTTTTGGGAATTTTTTTTCTATTTAACCTCATAAAGTCTCGGACTAAAGCGAAGTTCTTCTGCGATGTGCTGAATATTGACCGCCCTGTGGTTTGAGGATGTAATTGCTCACACAAGCGCGTACTTCTTCTTCTAGTCATATAATCTGCCGATAACATTCAAGGCACAATCTTCATTCATCACCATAATGAAGTAGAATAAATTTTAACACCGAGAATTTTGCATTTCAATTTATCTTCCGTCATATTCAACAAATTTAAAAACGAAACATGCAGAATTTCCGATGTTTTGTGGTAAATCCTAATTTCAAAGTCTCACTATTGTTTTAGGAACGAATTTTGAAATAACTGTGTACTCATGTATTGAGAAGATATACTTTTACCCCTTAAATCGGCATTAAAGCTTTAAGGCTTATGACAATAGTGTAAACAAATTGATGACGCAAAAATAGTTTATGTGTGGCACGAAAATTCCGTCGTTTACAACCCTATGGCTAGGGGAGAATATTGACACAGTTAGGAATACGATCGAGCTCTGTTTTAAAAACTTCGTTTGATTTGGAGGTGATAAATTCTGGAAAACACAGGTGCGTACTTGTCACGTCACAGTGCTGCTCAATGAGATCTTGTCAATCTCTAAATAAAGAAATTTCCAGCTGAATCCAGAGTGATCGGGCTTTGTTTTACTCGTTCTTTTTTAGCCTGAAAATAATATTTATTGCCATTAATTAATGAAATACCGAAATAGTGAGCGAGCCTTCATAAGAGGGTGGCACCAAATTGTGAAGCTTTGAAAGGTGTCTGTTTGCTTTCACTGGCCTCCGATTCGAAAAAGCACTCTCTTAAAACCAACCGTGACTACGACTTTCATCGCTCTTGATCCATGACAAATTACACCTCTCAGTGAACTGAGATTTGCACTTTTCCTCACGCCAGCGCTTTTCGTGGCTCTGCACTCGCTCGCATGTAGTTATTTTAGTATTCTTCCATCTCTAAATAGCACTACGATTGTTTTTCTTTAGAGATTTTATTGTCTTACATTAAAAACAAGAAATTTTGCTTGAATATTAAACGCACAAGTATGTATTATATAAAACCTAATAGTTATTTAGCTATAGTTTTTAGCATCCACACTTTCTGCAGTAAAGCTGCATTAATTTTAAAAAATCTAATGTTAAAGAGAATTAAATTTTTTTGCAAATTGCTTACACGATTGATTTTTTTGCAAATTCTCACTGAAAATGTTACCCAAAATGAAATTTGTTTAAAATGTCTGGCATTTTTGCAAATTAAAACCAATGAAATGTTTCTTCTCTCTTTGTTACGTTGATGAAGCTCATGTATAATTCTGAAAAACTACTTTCTACTAACTTTGAGTAAACTGATCGTTCAAAGTTTTCAAAAAATAATTTCAGAAGAAAATATTTGAAACTCATTTCTAATTCCTTATTGTTTGAACTTTTTAGTTTATTTTAAACGAAAGGACATTCAAATGAAATCGACATTCATGTCGCATCCATAAGCATTCAGGGGCGCGAGACACTGCTATTTGTGGTGTACATTTTGGTACGTTTTCATAGTTTATTCCGTCTGATGTTTCATCTGCTGAACTTAATGGAAAATTTCAAATCTGGAGATCTCTACGGAGTTTTAATTTTACTGTTTTACTGCAGTGATATCTGACGAGGAGCTCTTAGGTTGGCGAAGCTATCGGCAGTAAAGGTCGAAATTTAGAGTCCACAAATCCAATGTGAGGATTGCAGTACTAGGACAGTCAGTAAAGTGTACTAAAAATGTCGTTGTGCGCCAAAGTGAGCTTTCAATATGAGGAAAGGAACTTAATAAGGTAGCTCTCTTTAAAAATACCAGTTGTCAACGGTATAACGTCTGTCAATCATTGTATTCATTTTCTTGGAAGTCCATTACGCTAGTGTATGCATGTTTCTCCACCTTGAATACAAACATGTTTTGGGGTCTGTTTCAAACATTCGAATCAAAAAGTTATATTTTTTTATATTTTAAAGTTTGAAACATTTTTATTGAAACAATTAAACTTGAAGCAAGTTTAATTTAATATAAAAATATTTCCACGCTCCGATACATTTCAGTAATAGAAATTAATGGATTGTCGCGACTAACGCAACCGAATTAAAAGTTCACTACATCGTGATTACTTTCGGAAAAATTTCGAATGAAAGTTTAAGAACTTCGTATCTGTGTAGGAAAAGCGAGCAGAAATTTGAAATTCTCATCCACCCACGAGGTCTACACATCCAGTCTCGTGGTCTGCTCACCCTGTCTTGAGATTTGCTTATTCAGTCTTGAGGTCTGCTCATCCAGTCTCGAGATGGAAGTTACTCAAGCAGTTTCTGGCTCAATGGTGCGCACAAAAGCTGGTCTGAGTTATGCAGCCCTAAAGTAAGTGACTCAAATGCAGTCAATTGTTCGTAAGTAATGCGATTACTTTGGGCACAGAAGCAGCGGCTATTTTCAGGCTCTTGCCGTGTCTTGAAGCACACGACAAAGTGGACATCATATATCTGTACCGCGATGCCTAAAAATACGAAAACGTCTAGCGCTACGTTGAGATGTATAGGGCTTTTCACTGAAGTCCAAAATCCGTTTTCCTAGAAGAACCATTTAAGTTCTAAATTGATTGACGGCCTGTCTGTTTGATTTTGATATTCTCCAATAGTTGGACAGTACGTGAGAGAGCCCAACAAATATCCTCTTCCAAATTCTAAGCTACACAACGTACAGAATTTTGGAAATGGTGGTGGTGATAATCCGAATACATTCATTGTTGAATTTAATTGTTCGGGTAATCTTTCGTTCAGTTTCAAATGCGGAGAATCCCAGATCACATTTCACATTTCTGTTACGCAGCTTGAGTACAGCAAATAAGTTGCTCATATAATTGCATTTTTATTCCCACTCGTTTGTTGTTTCGACTTGTGAAATTTATTAATTTTTACACTAGTAAAACTTGAAATTAAATATTATAGGAATATAATATCAACAAACTCTAAAGTTGACATTTGAAATCTTAGCCTTGACTATGAAGTAAGTTCATTTGACAAGAAATTCTCGTCTTTATTTTCTACAACTAGACCACCGAAATTTCCGTCGCCCTTTGAAAATGCGGAACTGATCGGGAAATCCGTCTTTCGATTGCCTGTCGAGGGCTCTTGTTTATTTTGATACTTTTTGTTGACGGCAAGAAATGTGGTCGGAACGAAGTCTGGCAGGAAGGATATTTTTATCATCACGTTTAGAAGAAGAAGAAGCACTCTTCTTCGTAATCCTTTTCCAATAGGAGTTTAAAAACCTTTACGAGAGATTAAAAAACGAGGTTTCGTATACACTGAAAAAAGTTTTTTGGATAGATATCAAACACAATTAATGGAAGTAATGATGTAACATTCTACTCATAAAAGATTACTGATACTACAAACAACATTGCATAAGTCTCAACGCGGTAAGATCGGTGTAAATTTCAGTACGCGCAGAGCTGAAAACACTGCTTCCTATACTCCGTCGCCGCGAAAAATCGATAAAACGATAAAATTTTCGATGCCTGCCCCAATCCCCTATCATTTCTGGTATCCATTCTACTGGGGAGAGTAACGAGTCTATTTGAGTCTTGTTTTCCGTTTTTTATCAACCAGAGTCTCTGAACGGCGGAGTCGCACGAAAACTTTATCTTTTCCGCAACATAAACCTAATCTGACGCGTGCTGTGCTTCGCTCAAGACAGAGAACTCGATGTTTCTTTGTGCATTGCGAGATAGCGGTCGAAAGCTTGGGCTTTGGCAGCAGGTTCAACTGAAGGGCTCTTTACTGGTATGATTGAGTGCTTCATTCTGCGCGCGTGCAGTCGGCAATGATTGTTGCACTATCGCACTAGACGTTGTCCGCTCACTCAGCTCATGCAAAATGTCTTGCAAAGAAGCGGTTCGTAACTTTCTCGTCAGCATAAATCCCAAGCAATATGTTAAGCTTAATTCTTTCACTTGAAGTGTGTCAATGTAAGTCTAAACTTTGACTCGCTCGTTTTTAATGGACCGTATTCACTTCTCGACGTGCATGTGAATGTTCTTTGATTTGATAAATGTCCCCTGAGTTTTCTTTGAATGAGCATGAAAGTGATTTTCTCTTGTCCTTGTTAGGAAAATATTCTCAGTAATAGCATAGAAATATTCGTCCTCTTTGAACTCTAGATGCATTCACTCAAAAACGTATAAATGTTTCGGTGAGACTATTTTTTCCTAACAATCTAGATTTATGGGAGCCTTTGACAACTTTCTTGATACGAAAATAATTATTTCTACGAATAACGTTAACCTTCTAAGTGTTTGAATGCTAATCTTCATGATCAGATAGTACTTGAAGAGTTTAGTTTTGAACTGAAATATAGCACAGCTTATCTTTCAAACACCATTGTGCGTCCATTAAAATACATCCACTTAGCCCAAGTTTGTTTATAATAAAATTTCATTTTTCCCGGATGATGGTTTGTCTTTACAAATTATCAAATGTGCAAATCAGATTATCAGGTCGTACCATAAGTCCTGGCCCTTTTCATGGGGTAACAAGTTTGAGCTTGCATAACAGAGAAAAGTACAAATTTGTGATCTATTCCGCGAGGTAATCAGTTCATTGTGGTTTTCCATACACTGCAGTGAAATACTTCTGGATATTTAATCATTATTTAATATGGAGCCGTCAACCGAACATGTATGCCTGCCCATATTTGCATTCCCGTCAATTGCAAACACATTTTTTGGATAGGATAGTTACCGGAGATGAAAAGTGGATTATGTAAGCAAGAGCAATATCAAACGTTAACATCAATAGCTAGGTTGACATGCAAGACCACAATCAAAAACAGGATTCCATCCAAAAAAAGTTTTGCTGTGTGTTTGGTGGATTATGAGAAGATTCGTTCGTAACGAGCCTTTTCCAAAACAACCACACAGTCCTGCAGAACTGTACTGTCAGCAGGTGCAAAAGCTAAATACCGCTTTAAAAAAGAAGCGCCCAGCCTTGGTCAATTGAAAGGACGTCATCCTTCAGCACGACAATGCGCGTCCGCATACCGCACGAATGACTTTGGACATAATTGAAACCCTGAAAAACATTGATGCATCCGCCCTATTCTCCAGATATTGCTCCTTCCGATTTCTATCTCTTTAGGAGTATAGACAATCATTTAAGGGAAAAAACTTGGAAAGACAACAACATCGAAAATGAATTGCAGGTCTTTTTTTGATTAAAAACTAAAGATTTACATGAACGAGACATTGAAAAATAGGTTAGCAGGTGGTCAGAAGTTGTTACAAACGATGGAGAATATGTTGTGAAATAAATGAATGTTACTTGATATGTTTTTACTTCTCTTTTCATACTAGTAAATAACGGTCAGAACTTATGGCCCGACCTGATATTTTCACAAACCTAAACTGAGGCCTTTGTATTTGTATTGCATTCATTCACCGATGGGGCAAAGGCAAAACTTTTAGCTTAAAACATAATTTGAGGCTTCTTTATTGGGGTTGAAAAACATTTTCTCGCTTACCAAACAATTTTCTCTCAATGGCTTCAAATTTAGTTGTTGAAAATGACAAAAGCATCTGAATCCGTCGAAAATAACCCACGTTAGGCCAACTTCAGGTATATATGAGGGTTCTGGTGACTTTATTCCTTTACTGCTTTTTTATACAGGAATGAAACCCTCGTAGTGAAAGGCTTAACACACTTACTAGTAGAGTGAAAGGCTAGTCAGTTTTCTCGCTTCCGATGCTTTGATGTACTCATGGATCAGCGCAAGACCTTCTCTTTCCTCTACTACCTATTTAATTCTACTTGCCCACATCTTTCTTACAGCATGATGCGTAGAATCCTGCATTTCGCTAATGGATGGCGTTCAATCCACTATTGTCTATAGAACCCCATAGATAGTTTTAATCAATTTTTATACATGAAGAACTCATTTTTTCCATTTTCTTTGGCAACTGTTTATGTGGAACAACTTATGCTCACAAAGCATTTAAGAACATTTTAAAACAAGCTGAACTACATGCCGTTAGATTTTATGACATCAGATTTTTTTACGCCGATCTGACAGAAAAGTTCACATTTTATAGCACGTCGGCAAGTAAAACGAAAGAGATTCAGCGGGCGAGACGTTTTCCCCTGGAGCGAAGGGAGGGATAGTGCGATGCACTAAACTCTACGGTGCTGCCCCGCCTCACTCCAATCAATGTCTCAGGCGCCAGGAAGCTGTCGCAACTGCTCGCCTGCTCCAATTATCGACAAGCTCTTCTGCTTCAGTTCTTGGCCGGCATGTCCAGCTCCCGATTGTGGTTTCTGGTAACTGGTGGTCATTTGTATCAAGGATACATTTAAGGAACTTTTCTTGACTACAGTTGCATCAAGATTTAATTTACTGAAAATTCTAACAGTGAATTGTTTAAATTGAGGCAGTCGTAATGGCGTATGTGTTGTGATTATAATAGTAGCTTTGAAGAAGTAAAATTAAGGAAATGAATGTACGGAATTACGCACTGATTAATCTAGGGTTGTTCGCTTGTATAATTTCCCTTAAAATCTGACATTGAAATTAGGTCGTGCCGTACATTTCGCAAGACCATGAAGATTGAAATATCTAGCGAAGAGCTCGTTACGTTGAAATGAACTTCGTTGCAGTCAAAAGTGTTCCATTTTTCTGCCGTTGACGTTGGAAAGCCGCCTCGGCTCAGCGTGCACGGACGGGAGGAATGTGAAGGCGACTGTGCATAAGACCAAAATAAAGTTAAATTTCTGAAATAACCATCATTGAAAAGTATACGTAGACAGCTAATTGGTATTGAAAGTACACACTTGAACGTTAGAATATCTTATCAAGAATATGATAATTGCATCACTTTAACAGATTGCTGAAGTGCTTATTTAGAAATGTCGAAATTTTTCTTAAAAGTCGTGTTGATAATTTTACGCTACTTTTTTTTAAGCTTATAATAATGCCTGAATCAACAGGATACCATACCTAGTCATGGGATGAATTGAAACAGATTAGGAAATGATCTCAGAGATTTCCTGGAGCAAAAAGATAATGATTGTGAATCTTACTATGCGAAGAAATTATCTGATGACTTGAGGCTTTACGGACATTTTTACTAAATGGGAAAGAATATTATTTCGATCGAATTTAGATCGATGTTTTAGATAAGTTACGTTGGATAGCGGGATGTTCGATAGTAAACACTTAAAGGTCTTTCAATATACTAAAAACGGGCATTATGGATATCTGAAAAATTAGGGATACGACTGTTTATACCTGTTAGCATTAGCGCTTACAGATGGAAGAGGTGTGATCCCAAGTTGAAGATTAGGTAGGCCTTTTTTTGTTGAAATAGAATAAATTTCTTTTGTATTGTTTTTGACTTCTTTTTCTGTTCACTGTAGTATTTTTTCACACCTCTTACTTCACTTTCCAGCTCTCATGTTATTTCATGAACTTCTTTCAACCTTTTCGTTCCTACGTGCAAGAAAATTTGTGTGGCAACGTGCTCGTCCATACTCATAAATTAACAGCTTTTTCAGTTCTATATTAAATTATTTCTTCCTCTTGGGGACACATTTCATGAGGTTAGAGAGTCTGACACTAACTTACAATCTAATCTACTTTCTTGTTTAGACTTGATCTACCACGGGGTTGATTTACAGCCAATGATTTTATTCTAATTTTTAATGTTTTTTGTTGTCGGGCTTAAAATAATCCCTCTGAGACTTGCTATGAACTCTCAAAAGCTGGATGATTAAATCGAAGAATTTCTATTATATTCATAGGAATAAAGTATCTAATTTTTAATACTTGTCTCATAGCTTATTCAGATTATGCTCGTAAGATTCAATTTCGAAGACCATGTCATCAATTTACGGAGCCCTATTTCATGAAGTTGTGTGTTAATGAGTAACTCGTCTAAACAGTGTAGAAACGAGCGATGACTTCTTCAACGTTCAAATTGCATGTTTCCAGCGTTTTCAAATCATCTGACGGTGCAAAGTTAGCATTAAAGCGGCCTATTGTAGTAAGAAATCGTCTAGAAGGGGGGAGGCAAGTCCGGTGAATTTGTGCTGATTCAATGCCTTCTCATTTTTCTCTTTTTCTGCACATGTTACGTATCCTCGAATGGTAATTTAATTTAAAGTGTTTTGAATGATTTTTTCAATGGTTAAATTACACGAAACCTTGCTCAGATGCCCTCCTTATATTGCCGTCTCGGAGTAAAATGGACGATTTCCGTTATGTCCGTGACTTCTCACAATCCGAATCTTGTAATGGAGCTGACTTAAAGGGTCCGTGCAGCGCAGTATCGTCGTAATAACACCTTCCACGCGCAGCAGCTCTTCGGTATACCGTATTCTGACTTCTTGCAGCACTTCACTTGCGCGGCAGACAAGCTTTGCGGCATTATCAAGTACTAGTCCACCCTTCTTTTATGTGAAATAAGAAAGAAGGTGAAATGAAAGAAAGGCAGCAAGAAATTAAAAAATCGATCTCTCGAGCGTATAATATATGTTCGATGGTATAATAATGTTCGACAAATCACATGACACACGTTCCTATTTCCTAAGAATTCACGTGATATTCATTGCTACTCGAATCATCTAATAATGGATTAATACACTGGATCTAATGGATTAATACACTGGAAATTGTGGAGTTGATGAAGCGTGTAGCACAGATACGCTCATCACATACTTTCGGCTGGCTTCTGACAGACAAACGGATGCGGCTCTTAATATGGTATAGATTCTGCGTATCTTGAACAGGTGTTCATGAAGTTCACTCCAAAAGTTGGTGAACCCTAAGAATCGCCTACCACTTGACGACTTTACAAAATTTTAACGCGGTGATTTCGTTGAAACTAGTTACGTGAGATAAACTAAACCTTCCGTGCAACTAACTTGTGAGATTGTCAGAATAACCAGAAAGCAAGAACTGATTTACTCTGGCTCATAATGTTAAACAGTAAAAAAAGACGTTTGAATAGTCAAACTTAATTAACAAAATAGTGAAGGTCTACGAGAATTGATTTCAATTTCTTTTTCTTCATTTATAGCAACCATGTGAGTTAAATTTGTTTTTCGAGAGAATTTTCTCCAACCGTCAGCAAGGAACGAAAGTAGACTTGAAAACTTCTTAAAGCATTCAGAGTGTCTTGGATACGCGTCCATTGAACTTAACCCTACAATCCATGATTTATCCTCACAGAGACAAATCGTATCGTTTCCATTATTTCATGATCCTCAAGGAAACAATGACAGCTATAGAACGGGAACGTGTTCCCACTGTTGAGAGCGGCTTCAGTTGCTACTAAAATCACTCGAGAAATGCAGATAAAATGCTCACGAAAAAAAAGAATAGAACAACTAGTAGCTTGTGATGAGGGATTCCGGTTAGCGTGTTGGTGTTACTGGAAGTTGCAAAAACATGTATATTTTTCAAACTAAGAGTTACTTAAACTGTATAACACTGAACACATTTCTCTGCTTTTTTACAAACATAGTCGGTAGACATTGTTTTAAATTTTGCGTCATGCACTTAATGTTAGCGCTGTTTAGTACAGTTTAGTGGCCATTAAAGCGGTTTTTACTGACGGGGAGTGACAGCTAAAAGAACAAGAACTGCACCAAAGACTGGTTTGCCCCTGAGGTCGCCAACCTCCCAAGCCGCTCCTCTCTTTTTTTTCTTGTCTAAATATTATCTATTTTCTGCTGAGCGCTACCAGCTCACCGATCTTCGCAGTATTGCGCTCTCACCGAAGACAAACTACGTTATTTTGTCGAAAAATCCTTTGTTCATTTCGTTTCGATTTTTTCACATATTGGGTATCTGTTTCCACATCTCTCAAGAGCGAAGTAAAATAATAATTTCAGTAACTCCCAAACGTAAAAATTACTCGTGGTTAGTTTTTCCAAAATTTTGATGTGCGTTTTGATTTGAGTAATTCCCAAGCACAAAAACGTACATGTTCATCATCCGGTAAATACGATAGCCACATAAATTTCATATACCTAAAGGTTTCTGTGCTCTGCTTTTGGCGATATTCAATCACAACATCTGATCTCATTGAGATATAAAAGTCTCTTATGGAGTTTAATTGGTGTAATTGAGCCTTGATTACACTTGATGAGATATTATGTCACAAAAAGTCATGGATCCTACAGAAGTTTGTCGGAGCAGAGTAAGAACTATATCGTATTTTGATCAATTTATGTCCAAAGACAGAACGCAGAAGACAAATATGTAAAACACTTTTGTCCGTTCATTTCTTTGTACTTGTTCGTTACAGGGATAGCAATTGTATTCACAGCTAGCATCCACTAGCAGTTATTTTGTGACATTATCTCTTTGAAATTATCTGTGAAATTATCTGACAGAATTTAACCAACTGCAAAAATTTGGTCCGCAAAACCAGTCCCTACATTTCAGGTCACTCAATATGCGACCCAACAAACTTTTAAATACATTGTAAGAGCTAGCATCGATTACTACACTGTCTTGCTGAATATTTTCCATTCTAAACAGTTTACAAACATTCACGTGCTAAAAAATTTACTATTACACTTAATTATGCGTTCTATAGAATATTTTGTTCAATACGCTTTGTCGCTTCAATTCTGCCTTTTTTACTCGTTCAAGTGTTTTTAGTCGACACTTGTGTATGAGTTAAGTATAAAAGTAAAATACGAAGCAATTACTTCAATAATGACGTAAAATGCAAGCCCAAATATCCTTATAAGAACATATGCTATGAGCAATAAAGGTTGAACAAAACAGGGCAGCCCGTGTGAGCAATGTGTGATACGGGAGAACTTTCTTGTCAACCATCAACAAATGCCAATTGTCTATAATGGTGCCAGTTTCCTCTACCTCATTAGACGATTACTTTAGGTACAATTGTTATTGCGATTACTTTTGATTCATTTTAGAGTGTCGAAGAGAACGGATCTCCTATGTAAAAACATCATCAGTAGTTGAAAGTATTTCCTAACTTTTCATTGAAAAGAGATCATGCAGCCTCTCTCTTAACCCGCAACGTGCGCCACCTGTGCATGGATCTGGAGGGGATTTTCACAATGCTGCAGACCGACAGTAGTCAAAAACTTAATTTTCATAAATACTTAGTTAATGCTAAATGAAGGCTCTATCCAGTTAATGTTCGCTATTTTCTAAATTGCTTACTACAATTGAGTTTCAATTTAAGTTAAATATTAAACTTCAGTTTCATCAATTGCGGTCAAAATGTTATATGAACTCGGGTAAATTCTTAATCAAGAAAGATTCCTCTCTCGTAAAGCCCAACACGTATTCTCCTATTTATACCTCCCTTAGAGCTGTGCCGATACTGTAAAATTCTTTCTTCCCACTTTACCGAACCAGAAGCCGAAGCAAAGAAATGATGTCTTGGTCAACTACCGCTCATTTGACATTGATAGAAAGCTACGTCAATATCACACGTTTTGCTTATATATTTTATATACCCGGTCGACATCAGTCGACATTTTTGTTTTGAAAATAGAATTAGTTATTTCCACACACTACACTTTCATCATTATTCCCTTATTATTGTTGTTGAAGTCAAAACTTAATGTCAGAGCATGGTCAGACTGTCAAAAGCGTTTTTTAGCAATGTGTCACTGTCTGTAGGTTTTTTATAGTGACTTGTACTTATAAGCATTATTTCAAACTCAGAATAACTTGACCGAGGGAATCTATATTCATGATTTTCCCCTCAATCTTTCGAACAAACATCGACAAAGACTGTAATGAAACCATGTGCATTTGCCAACTAAGGATCTTTATGTTAAGATATTTTAAAACCAGTGTTTAATTTTGCATAAACTTCATTGGAGAAAACGGTTTTTATATTTTCTCTCTTTTCGACTCCTCACGGAGATACATCTAATATGTCTAATGGAATTGGTGTTTCTAGGGGAAAATGTGAAGTCCTGAACTGAGAGTTAGGGAGGACTTCTTTTTATTGACATAGAAATTTTTTTTGTTTCTTTACGGACCATCTTTTTTCGGCTTACTACTGTCCTGTTTTCTTAGCAACTCCTACTTTCTTTTTCATTTCTTATTTTGTTTCATAACCTTCTTTTTCAAATCACTGTTTTTATTCGCTGGGGATCTTGTGTAGGATCACACCTTGTGGAAAGATTCTGCGTTTCCTTAACTTCATGCCAAATATTGCATCGCCCTTCATCTCTTTAAACATCCATGTTGTGGGTAGGGAGGTTGTAACCAATTTTAAATAAATCTTTCTTTCTTTCTTTTTGTTCAACCCGTTTCCCTCCTGTTTAATATGGAAGTAATAAATAATGTCCTCAACGTCCTAATTTTTTACTCATATCAATGTTATTACAATTACCGTCATTAGATTAGCAAGGGCATCAGGTTTTCACTGACAACAGAATGAACAAAAACGGCGCGAATTCCCTCCACAAAAATTTGTTCACTAACTGAAGACGCTTATTCTTCCAAAATCTGTTTCGGCAAGTTCGTTTCTCAGTACTAGAATGTAAATGAACGGTTAGACACGGTCGATATGAAAAATCAAGACTGAGCATAAATCGAAATTTTTAGGCAATTCGTGCTCGTAGCTTGAATTACTGTTGGCATAATTATTCGCTTGCATAACATTTTCCTAACATATATGCACAGACGCCTAACTTCAAATCGATATCCTGATGAACTTATCTTGCTCATTTGCGATGTCGACGCGGTCTATCTACTGAAGACTGCATCTTGCACATCTTAGTCCTCTTCGATTACCCTTTCAATTTTCATCAATCAGAGCGTAGTCTTTGTTGCTTTTATCTAAACCAGTTTCACGTCCACATAAGAGGTTGGAGCAATACATGGGCTACAGCAAGCAAACAATAAAAAAGGATCCGTTCAAATTGGGTATTTTTATTTTACACCCTCTGGTTTTAGGTGTATTCAATTTTTGTTGCATGAGCGCGTCAATATCAACGTGTTTGAGGAGCGAACTGTGCGCTAGTATCATTTACACATGTTGCTTCAAAATGTATTGATGTTTTAAAATTTGCCGTCATTCTGGCCCGCATCATCCTATTAGCGTGAACAAATTAAACCTGTGATTTGTCAGCGATTTTTGAAATGGAATGTGAGAAACTCGATAACGACATCAAAACAAACTCCTCCCAAAATTAGGCTAATACTATCGACGACTAGCACAGCATTCGTAAATTGACCAACTCATTCTTTGTGTGTACATCTTTACGAGCGGGAGACATCTGTGCGTTCTTGCTCCCTCAGCTGTGAAGAAGTGGCTCCCTCTAACGAAGTGTGCACTCGACCACACAAGGAGTTGGCGCTCGTCTCACAACGCAGACCTCGCTAGTATTTATTAGCGCGGTGACAATAACAAGCGACTCGGTTTGATCTTGTAAGTACCGGAAGCTCTCAATGGATCTGCTCACCGTTGGCAAGGAGTCAGTCATAAGGGAGATGTGAGGCTTTGGCGCACCACAAATTGATAAGTTTCATAAAACGAGTTAGTAAGTAAAAAACGTTTGCTTCAGCAAATTCAAGAAAGATTGCATGTCGATTTTTGGTCGGCACTAAAATGAGCTCATTAAATTTGTCACACTTTGCACTGGACGAGCTCGTAAATTTGATTTTTTAAAACGACAGAAAGTTTTCAAATCTCAATAAGTTGGAGGAAAGGTTAGAGATCAAAATTTAGTTTATTGTGGATGGTAATTTTGTGGAATTACGAGCTTTGAATCACCGAGTAAATTATTTAGTATTTTCTCATTCCACTTGGGTTGTTAGAAAACAATGAAAATCAAGTCATTTTTTAATCCATTTTAAAAGTTATTAAGGAGACAAAATATATGCTAAAAACCGTAATCACGGTCACGCATGTTTTTTGTGTTTTAAATTCGAACATCTTGCTGCTGATAATAGAAAATTCTTGAACAGAAACGTTTTTGGTGTGAAAGTATATTGCTCTTTCTCATTTGCTTAATTTGTCATTTTCTTGCTTATAAACGCTCCTATGGATGAGTACATGCAAACCAACCTTCGCCTAAGTGATGACGACTTTAAAAATAGCTCTTTTGAATGCGTATTTGTACAGTGATTAGTTGGCGGCTGATAACCGACAAACACCTGTTCTCTCATGGTAGCAACAAAAAGATTTTGGCACCTTCATTGGGCGAAATTTGCAAGGATAAATTTATGTACTGCCAAAGTCTCTGTTGGAATAAGAAATGGAAGCATTTTGCTACAGCAGCTGCAAATAGCGGCCTGGCTAGGCAAATTTAATTAGATGAGCGAAGTCTAGTCGCGTTATTGGGAGGACGCGGAGACATGAGAATGTAGAGTGTCTGCATTGCATTGAAATCAGGGATAGATAATTGGCCTTCAACGTGCGTCAGATTCAAACCGAGCTGTGGCGCAGAATTTGATCGATTAGAGAACCAAACGAATGCAATTTTGTTGAAATTACGCATCCTGTGGGGCGCCAATTGCAAAAAGTGGCGCCCTCATCGATAGTGCAGAGTTGAAGTTATTTACTTTTTTAAGGGACTTGTGTTGGGACTTCCATAAGTAAAGTGAAGCTGCCAATTAGAGCTCTAATGAGACAGATATTGAGCTCTCGATCACGACACCTGCAAGAGAATTCAGCTCTAAGAATTTCGTAAAACGATAAACGTAAAGCATCTCGAAGGAATGACCTTATAATGTCCGCAACGTATTTTTCTTAGATCGTTTTAATGAACACAACATAAAGAATAAAATATCAGATAAAATCAGTAGCGCGTTGTTAAGACAATAATTCCATTGGACAATAATTCATTAAAGATATTGGGTTAAGACAATATCTTTCCCCCATCACACTTTCTGGTGAGCATCTGTTGTGATGCTAATTTTTCTCTGACTGGCTCCGTGGAAAGGATTTTTGAAGCGAATAATCAAAATACTGCATAACTAATGAAAACTAATAGCTTTACCTGGCTTCCGTTTCTATGCCTACACGATCAGTTAATTCCCTTTACTTGTGTTTTTATGTGGAAACCGTGTCGGTATTGGGGAACTTTTAAGAATCATAGCTGAAGTCATTTGTTCAGATTGATTACCTTCCTAAACAATAAACATCTAGAATTTTTCACGAACGCTTGATAACTTTATGCACCACTATAGAGCAGTTTGGAAGATTATTTTTCTCGACTGACCTTAATCACCTTAACAGGTAATTACAAATTCATGTTCTTGTTATATCATAATTTGCGAAGGCATTTGACAGTATCAAATATCGATAGATCATTCATTTGTGAGGAAAACGTTATGTTTCTGGAAGAAAGACCAAGTCTCTCGGCTCTGCCACTTCTGACATTTAACTGTTTCTCATGTGCGATAAACACCTTCGATTAACGAAATTATGATATTACTCTACGAACAAAACGAAACCTCTTCTAGCGTGTGAAGGCGTTTTTGATGCATTATCAGCACACTTGCACACATAGCTTCTGTATGTGAGGGACACCTTATCAGCACACCTGCTCACACAGCTTCTTTGTACAATTGGGACACCGCAAAACGTTACTCATTGAACACTTTCAACATTAATTAACTTATCACAAATTGTCTGCACTAGGTGCTGCTCTTGAGGATGAAACTATGGGAATTAGTTGTATTAGAAGGAAGTTGTGAGGTTGCGAGCTGAGAGTTAGGTAGGAATTTGTTTTTTTGCAGTATATTGGTTTTGTTTCCTTGCGGACCATTTTTTGGTTGAATTGTTCCTTTTTTCTACAGTTTTCATTTTCATATTCAAATTTTACCGTGTTTCATGAACTTTTTCAACCTTGCTGTTTCTTTGCCCAGTGTGTGAGAATGCATCTTGTGAATATGTAGATTCACCGTCCCCTCACTTCAATACTAAATGATACCTTCCATCTTCCGCTCTTGGGAACACCTTTGTGGTAGTTAGGGAGGCATGAACTATGTTATATTCTAGCATAATTTACTCTAGATGATACAGTTTCATTTTATGATCATTCTTTTGAGTTCTTACATAGCGATTGTGAACTATGCTGCAGAAAGTATTCAGTATCATAGTTTTTAGTTACATTCATTTTAGTTTCTTGGTTATCGCACAGTGAAGGGCGAAATTCTTCCATTGTCATTGTTCTGATTATCATTCATTGCAGTTTTATTGCTGCTAGTGTGAATTGAGCGGTAGAAAGTTTTCGCCGTGCATTAGTATGGAGTGTGCTGAAATGTACCCCAATTAAGAACACCCAAAATGCAGTTGGTTATATTTTTGTGGCCACAGAGCGATGTCGATAAATACTTTCTTTTATACATCAGTGCTCCTCGAATAAGAAGTCACCACAGTTTTCTCCCAAAAACTCATGGGCTTCGGCAAGATACTGCATTATTACTATAAAAGTCATCGACCTGATAGTGAAAAACGATTCTTTGCTTTGACCCTTCACGACGATCGTGAGGTCAGTCAAGCGAGACTTCGTCTGACAACCGCGTGGTCTTCCCTAATTTTGAATTGAGACGTAACTCGGAACGCTGCAAAATCACTCTGGCCCGCTGCATTATTCAATTTAAGCTAAATATTTGCACGTGCTTTCATATCTGCAAGACGTAATTCACAGCGACTTCGTCGAGCAATTCCTCGCGTTTTTAAAATTGGTTTTGAAATATTTGGCTTCGAATGATATAATACACAAAAACTCGGAAATTAATCATCCTCGTTTTTCTACTAGTAGTAACGAAATTTGCTGCAGATTTCACACTGAAAATTATACCCCTAACCTTGCAGCTAAAAAATTGTACAAAACTAAGAACAATGCTGCTCTACATGCATGGTTAAAAGTCACCGCGGACATTCTACCGTTCGTAGTTATTTTCTGAGATTCGCTTCGATGGGTGAGAGCAAATCTTTTCGGAAAGAAAACCTTTTTGAGAGTTGATCTCTTATTAACTTGACTCATTATCTCCAAGGGAGATCGTACGCTAGCGTCGTGGGAGAAAACACAACAATTTTGCATCAGAAACCTCCTCTTACACTTAGATGCCATCGCTATCCCAAGGTTGCAGCACACGACTCGGCTTCTTCGAGTTGGAAGTTATTTTGGGACGCTTGTCATAATCTAACGCTGCATTCTGTGCATTTTTGCTGAATTTCTCGGAGGCATGACGATTAATTATTTGAAGAACGGCTCAGCTTAACTGCTTCGCGCTCTGTCGAAGATGTGAAGTATCCTATGTAATTCATCTTTAACTGGAGTCTCATAACTCGTACAACTGATTAGCGGTTATCTTATCTCCATCGCCACCTCGACTGATTGGTAGGGCAGGAATATTAATTTAGGAACTTTTGCACAGCAAGGGGCGAGTAAAGCGCAAAGTGTTGAGACGCTTGATACACGCACACGATTAATATAGTTCTCTTTTTCTAATTTTACTTGTGGTCACGGGAAGTACCAGACAAGAGCAACGCACTAAACTGTGTATCTGTAAATATGGGGAAATATTTTAGCGGCATTTATGAGAGTCCACGGAATATTGAGCAAAAGTATTTTGATCACATGCATGTGTTAAGAAAAGAGATCTCACAGTTGTCATTTGTAGGGTTTCTTCAACAGTTCTCTTTGGATCAGGGTTTTTTAAAAATGCGGCGTGTTTGCATACATACAATTTTTTTTCAACGTAGCTGTTATAAATACTGGAAATTGACATCAAATGTGAGTCAGGAGTCGAATTTGTCTTCTCATCTGAAGTTTTTATTATTTTATTGACACAGAAGTTTTCCAAGATGCAAATACTTTCATTGAGCTTTCCGTGGAAATGCCCTCCTTGACCAAATCTCGTTCTTTAATAATTCTATTTGTAAACGTGAATCTAAAAGGGAAGAAATTAGTTTACTCGACATTGTCTTTTGCGATTTTAGAGCTCTCGTTAGAATCAATTTTTCACAGATTTACGACATGTTTGAACCTGCGTTGACAAATGTAAGTACAACGAAATCTCCAGTCTCAAAGATCCTGTTTGGAAGTTCTTTCGTTGCTTTTTCAAGTATTTCACAAGGCGTACTGTAAGATGCTTCAATGTTTTAAGTTGCTGCCTCATTTTCAATGAAACAATACAGCGGTCTGTTTTTTTTGTTGTTTGTATCTCAAAGCACACTGCAAAATTCTTCAATCATCGAGTTGCTGCCTCATTTTCATTCTATTCCGAGGCACAACATCGCCGCTCTTTGCTTGCGTGTGCGCCTGCGCCGAGGCATGTCTTCGGTGGCGCGACCTGTTGCTGAACAAATACCTCGCTCGCTCTTGGCTGGCTTCCACGTTGGCTTCTTGCGTGTAAACAGCGACAAGTTCCATTGGTGGTGATGAGTGGTAAGGTAATCTTGACCCTATAATGTACGTTGAAAAATAGGAAGCGGTGCACAATAATACGATTTGGAATTGATTTCTCCCTGCATTTCATAATGCGTAATGTGCTCAGAAACTTTCCTTCGATACGCGTGCAAATATGAACAAATATCCTCGTTTTAATACGAGCCATTCATCATAATTATCAGTCGTGAAATAGAACATATTTTCATGCCCTACTTTCCCAGGGGATTGCTGATGGGGATTGCCATTCAGTGCATTATGGAATTTAGAAACTTTGCTGGATAAGAAGGATTCTCGAGCTTCTCACTAGTAGAGCGCGCAAAAATAGCATGCGCTACTTAGTTGAGTGATGGCACTTACCAATTCAGACATAGCCTGACGCTACTCGTAAAGGATTTAGTATCAGTATTTGTGACTGTATGCGTGTTAATTTTAAAGTTCGGTGGGCCTGATTTTTCAATTTCTATTTCTTCTCTGGGCGATGGCAGACACGTGACTCGTGCCAGCACCTACTCGCGCGCAGCCTTTTTCATTCATTTCTTGGTCTTCCTTTGATTCAATTCAAGGTGATCTTTTTATTTAAAACTTTTTTTGGAACGAGAAAGTTCGGCAGTTCAGTGTAATATTAATAAAGCTCCTTATTTCCAAGTTACAATCAATGTGCTAACTTGAGACAAAGCATTATTTCCTGAGCCTTACAAAATGTTCTATAAAAGTCTAGAAAGAAATTCTCGTGATAATATTTTCATTGACTGACATTATGAAGGGTGTCTCATTAAGAGGACAACATTGAACTTTTACCCTTAAATAAATAAGAAGTATTTTATTTTTATTACCTATACGAGAACAGTTAGAAATATTGTAGTGACACACTATTAATGAAACGGCTCAAAACCCCTCTGGGGAATACAATTATTGTATCTATGGGAATTAGCGCTCCCAGGGGGACAATGTGAGGGCCCGAGCTGAGAGTCAGGCAGGCTTTCTTTTTTGTTGAAATAAAATGTTTTTGTTATGTTAAGGACCACCTTTTTTCGGTTCACTGCTTTCCTGTTTTCAGCACCTACTACTTTCTTTTTCAACTTTGGTCTTGTTTCATAATCTTCTTTCACAACTCACTGTTTCTATGCCCTTTCTGCGTAGATTCCGCGTTTCCTTAACTCCATACAAAATGGTGCCTTCCTCCTTCCTCTCTTTGGATCGCATTTGTTGCTGCGAGTAGGGAGGCTAAAACTAACGACTAATCTAATTTAATCTATACGGCTCAGAGCTCAGTTCCAAGATTTGACGTAGAATTCAGCCTTTTCGTTTGCATTTTTCAGGTTGGTTTACAGCGACGCCACGCTAGTGCAAAACTCGCTCCTCTGACGAGTCAAAATGCCAACGTTTTACGCTGATGAAGGGAGTGTATTAAATCTAAATTAAGAAATGACTACAAAATTTTACGAGACAGCACAGTAGCTACATAAGTAACTCATCGCTGTTTGAAATGAGAAATGCCGCCCTGCATCGTTGAAGACTGTCATCAACTTTATTTCAAAACACTTTGCCACCATCAAATTTTCGCACCGTCGGTTAAGAATTTCAATTCGATATGTGTGGAGACTAATTTATAAGAGCAATGTGCTTGGGTAAGAAAGGAAGAATGATAACATTTCTTCATCCATTCCAAATTTCCACAGCAGTGACTCTAACCCTGTCCTCGAATATTGTTTTTATTTAATGATCCCAAAAACAGTCATAGCTCGTTCTTTCGTTAGACGTATCAGCATAAGATTCAAGATCTTCAAATTTACCTAACTCATCTTCGCTTCACACGGTAATCTAATTTTTTTCATTTTAGAGCGCATGCACGATCTTCCACAAACCTTGCTCTCGAGAACCTGCTTCAAAAGAGCATGTAAACGTCCCTCGTTTTTTAGAGATCGGCGCCAGCTTACATTTTTCAACTGCCATGCATCCTGCCCAATGATGAGCCCACCTTCTGTTTAGTAGGAAAGCCACGCTGCAGTTTTCGCAAAACCCTCTCAGTGATGCAAGCCTACCACACGCCTGAGATGGCAGATAATGTTGGGAAGGTCACGACTTCTCTTGACTTATAGGCCAGGTTTATTAGCTACAGTGTTCCAGGCGGTCAAGTTAAATTCCATCTTGTGTAGAATCGGCCACCTTTAAGCGAATTCCGGCACTGTTCTCGCGGCAGTTCGATGGGCCCTGAAAGTGAGGGTGTCACAGCGATGAAAATGTCATGACCGTTGTCATCTATGTTGCATAAATTCATACACGCATTCCTCATGAATTCACTTTCAGATTCATCGAAATTTCTGCGAATGTAACGTCTTCAATACTTTTTGGGAATCTCGTTTTAAAACAGTAACCATGCAAGTATTTGAAGAGAATTTCTATCTTGAGAATTTCTCAAATTTACAAGTTCCTCAAGGGTGTCTGCAACACGTTCCTTCATTCCACATGGAATTTTCTCTTCCAGAACTTCGTTATCTTCTCGTGCTCAGCCCCACGAGAATCTATATTATAAAAACGATAAAAAGTTTCCAGTTTTCAAGTTCGTGTAGAAATATTTAATATAATGCTGCCATGGTTTTTATAAAATATTTGAATTAAAATTTATGACGCATTCTCGCATGGAGAGTTTTGGTCAAACTGATAAAACATGTACAAATATTTATTCCCTTTCGATATAATGTGCGTCGCTACGAATGATAAATTTAAAACTGATGTAGAGAAAATTATGTAGCATGAAGTGCTGTGACGGCGATTAAAAATTGACCTCATTATCAAAGTGATTTCAATGGAAATTAGTTGACTGCTGTTAAGCTCTGAATATCCCAACACTTTTAACGTCGTTAATGCTACTATTGCTGCGTTTTTCTTTTTTGGGGGATTGCAAAACGAAATACATACATCGATCACGTGGCGGCTTTCAATTATCATTTCGAATGAGCTTTATAAGGGTGCAGTTTTCGCAACACTTCGTGTTGTGATTTGACATTCAACTAGCGTGCCGGTAATGAATTTTAAATGAGATTCCCCGATTAGCTTTGGAAAAATGAAAGATAATTTCGCAGTAAGAATGTTGCAAGCTTATCTTTATGATTATTTTGAAAATTTTCACTCCTAATTACACAAATGAAAATCACTCTTAAAATTAATAAGCCGAGCTTAAGAGCTTGGAGGTTCGTGTTTGTTATGATGCGGTTTCTGCTTGGTAAAGTTAATGGCATCTTGAATATTCCCCTTTAAACCGTGTAACTGGAGATTAAATGCAAATGAAACAAAATTTGGGATCAGGTTCCTTGAAAGTTCATTTAAATTATACAAAACATGAAGCCAACGATCCTTTAAATTTCTACCCGTGTCATTACTGAAACGACTGATTTTCCGCAGCTCGGTAATATTTAGAAGAAGTTTTATCTGCGCTCAAGCTATTCATTGAGCTTTGTTTATGAACTGACCATTAATAACTCTCAGTTTGAGGTGTCATTCGGGCCCTTTAAAGGCTGGCCACAAATTGCAGGTCGTAAATTCGACGCTCAGAGCGCAAGTCTGGCCATTATAATATCACTTGACGTCGCTCTCAGGTTTTTGAATGGCAGCGAGGATGCACTTGTTACAGGTACAGCCTCGTACACCGACGATGTTCTCAATGACGTTCTAAGTAGTCAGTAGTCGAGCCTACTCGTATGAGCGAAAATTTCTTGTCTTTAGTGAATTTTGATACGAGCGCGAGATTAAAATAAACGTGAATGGGTTTTGATGCAAGCTCGAGACAAAAGACTGATACGATGCTAGGACAAGAGTGAAAGAAAGCCCTAGTTGGTTTTAATTAAGTCAAATTAAAATATGAAGTCAAAAGAAAGTCCAAATGGGGCTCAAGAAAGCATGTGGTCTATATAAAGCCCAAATGAGGTTCAATGCAAGCAGAAAGATAAAAAAGACGAGGAAGTTTGATACGGGAGCGAATCCAAAAGATATCCCTAGTGGGTTTTGATGTGAATGCACATCGCTGCTGTGGCCTGGATCTGAGGATTTTTTTTATCATAGCGGTTACGTGAACTTTGCTGAAAAAATGACCCTAAACCTCGATTTGCAATAGGAGGGGAAAATTAATTTCAAATTTTAACTTCAGAAAGTTAAAATGCACAACGGTAGAATACTCAAAATTAAATTTTGATGCCTTTGATTCTAAAAGTTTTTGTTTCGATAGATATTGATTCTTTTGATTAGGTGCCCAAGCCGCTAATAAAGAATCTGATATTAATAAAATGGCTTACACTCGCTGATAATGAATTAAATGCTCGATAAAAGTAGAACATACAAGTTTTTAATTTGTAGATACTGCTTTAGCCAGGAAATGATTTTTAAGCATTTTCAACGACAATGGCGGGTGCAGTTATAGCACTTACATAAAATGTTTAATACTTTAAAAAATGTATCATAACGTATTTTTGTAACATCGCACAACTAAAAAAATTTCGATCTAGAATTACAGCCATAATTTTTAAGCACGATCTCATAAGAAATTAGAACCTATCAAAGGTGCTTGCCAGCATCATCAAAATTAATGTGATGTCAGGTTCTGACTTGATTTAGGCTGATCAAATTTTTAGAACGCAGTTTCTTTCAGTTGAAAGAGAGATCCGAATAATTTATTGCTGAGATATCGCTAAAGTATCTTCCTGAAAGCTTCAGAAGTTTCATCACTGTTATGCATCAATAGGTGGAAATAAATTGACTGTTTGAAAGCCTTTCAGAACACAAACCCGAACATTTGTGGGAGCACGAATGTGATGTTTTAATATTAAATTTTCTATCTTCATGCATCGCGTGCTTTTCCCAAATTTAGAGAATCGCTTATCACAAGCTCGAAAATTACTGAAGCTGTAGAGGTTTCACTCGGTCCATTTTCAAAACACGCTTAAAAGAGAGAGCAATTTTGGGTCTTAAATATTAATGTAGTCGTTACGGTAACCTGTATACGCTGTAAATTTTTAATTTCTCCGATGATTACACGCCTCCTCAGAACATTCATTAATGCATTTTATGTCCTGGAAGCTATTTTTCGATTATTTTCTCCATGCACTGCGCACGCACTCCCTTATAATCCCAAGATACGACCGGCTCCCTCGTAAATATTATAGGAGATGCGAAGTAAATTAAGCCCGTGAAATGATCTCAACCACACAAGTAATTTTATTACGGATCAGGAAAACGCTGAACCCAAAATACACGTAAAAAGATAACACGACACGATGTGATCTCATTTCTAAAGCTTCTGATGGGTCTTTTTTAGCACCGTAGCTAAAATACGGCGCAGCAGATAACGGTGCCCCCTAGGAGTAACTCCGCGAACACGTCTTGCTTAGCAGGTTTGTGGCTTGTTCCATCCAGCGCTTACCATGTTCGATGACTGGCCACCCTGGAAACATTCATCATGTGTTCTAAAACAATCAAGCCCTGCCGACCGAACAATGCCTCTTTTTGATTGCTAAACGAGCGCATTTCTCTAGGCTCTTAAAACCTACTTTCCTGGCTCTTAATCTGTATTGAATAGTTGGTTTAAATGTACTTAAATTAATTCTTTTTGTTTTTAACACTGCCAAAATATGAGAGCAAAGCCCATACACATCTACACGCGAGAACGAATGGCTCGCTGTGCCTCGTAAAAATTGTCCATTCTAATTACTGTTTGACGGGAAACTTATTCGCAGCACTTGTCTATAGTGCGAGGATTGTACAAGAACTGGTCTTGGGAAAGGGTTTCCGAACGCTGGTCGTAAAACATTCATTAAACTGCATCAGCCGTGTTCCATCAGCCATGTTGTCAGTCATGCTGCACCAGCCGTAATCATCAGTTATTTTATGTCGCCATTTCTTGAGGTATCATATTAGCCATCAGCTGTACTGTATCAGTTAGGATGTATTAGCCACGTTATGTCAGTCATTTTATGTTGTATCAGCCATGCTGCATCAGCCATGTTGGATCAGCCATGTCACAGTAACCATGTTGAAACAGCCATGTCACGGCAGCCATGTTGTATCAGCCATATCACAGTAACAATGTTGTATCAGTCATGCTGCATCAGCCATGTTGTATCAGCCATGTCACAGCAACCATGTTGTATCAGCCATGTTACAGAAGCCATGTTGTATCAGCCATGTCACAGCAGTCATGTTGTAACAGCCATGTTGTATCAGCCATGTCACAGCAGCCATGTTGTATCAGCCATGTTACAGCAGCCATGTTGTATCAGCCATGTCACAGCAGCTATGTTGTATCAGCCATGTTACAGCAGCCATGTTGTATCAGCCATGCTGCATCAGCCATGTTGGATCAGCCCTGTCACAGTAACCATGTTGAAACAGCCATGTCACGGCAGCCATGTTGTATCAGCCATATCACAGTAACCATGTTGTATCAGTCATGCTGCATCAGCCATGTTGTATCAGCCATGTCACAGCAACCATGTTGTATCAGCCATGTCACAGCAGCCATGTTGTATCAGCCATGTCACAGCAGTCATGTTATAACAGCCATGTCACAGCAGCCATGTTGTATCAGCCATGTCACAGCAGTCATGTTGTATCAGCCATATCACAGCAGCCATGTTGTATCAGCCATGCCACAGCAGTCATGTTGTATCAGCCATGCCACAGCAGTCATGTTGTATCAGCCATAACACAGCAGCCATGTTGTATATAGCGCGCGCAATATAGTAATTGGCTTGCCTAGGAATTAACAACCCATCTACAAATTTCAGCTCGAAAATATGAATAAACAAATTTGAAATATGCATTTGAAAAAATCAGCACAAAAATATAGATGAAATATAAATGTCTACCTGAAGACACTAGGAAACTTTCTCATGTGTATACACGTTTACAAATACAAACTGAAAACCTCGACTCGTTGATTTTCAAAGAAAACTTTAGGCGCGCAAATTGTACGTCATTCTGGATGAGCGTGAATTAACACACACAAAGAAATATTCAGCTCGAAACTACAATACGCATGACAGGCAGAGTAAGAAAATTTCGTCACATCACGATTCACATTTCGCGGACTCGATACTGGGCGATTTTTCTGACTGAAATAAATTGCTTTCTCTAACTGAATTAAGTGAGAACCGCGGACGATCAAGCTACCGTACAGATATTGTCTTCCTAAATATAGCTATTTTTCACAGCCCCAGAGTAGAAAGTATTTTTAAGAGCGTGGGAAAGATAAAAGTGGGAGCGGCTGTAAAGACGTAATATGTCGTTTCTACTTTGCCGAGTTTCACCGGCAGCGGGGCATTCTGGAAAGTAGTCTTTGGAATATTTGAGTGAATAATGAATTCATTTTAGGTAAAGCTTGAAAAACATATTTAGCTTGATTTTGTTTCATTATAGTCATTTTACACAAAGCTTGAAAAACATATGGAGTTTGATATTTTACTATTGTATTCATTTTAGGCAAAACTTGAAAAACAAATGGAGTTTAACATTGTATTATTGTTTTCATTTTGCGCACAGTTTGAATAACATGTGGAGTTGGATATTGTATTATTGTTTATATTTTAGGCAAAGTTTAAAAACATTTAGAGTTTCATGTCCCCTTTAACCTTCATTTTAATGTAGTAGTTTTTCTACCCGTGCGGTAGTTTTTTTACCCATGCAGTATTTTTTCTACCCATGCAGTTTTTCTACCCAGCATTGTGAGTTATTTACCTAATATGAACATTATATCAACTACGACTTGAGGCTGTCGTTGCTTGTTTTAGTCGCATGGTTCTCAACTGGTGCAGCACTGATTCTTTTGAATCATGTGAAATATGTTTGGCTTAATTGGTTAACTATAGATTCTTTGAAGATGAAATAGATGATGCGACTTGAAAAATAAAATTAAACTGCTTATGGGTATTACTTCAAACGATGCAGGGATAAATGGAAGAGCTGAAAAAATTCATCAGTGATTTTGTAATGTATTAGAATGAAATGTCCTGAGTACTAAAGAGTACTGATTTTGAAATCTGTAGTTACTATTAAATATTCAGTTCATATTTCACATTACAAGAATTATCTTTAAATGTGTAGTATTCCCAAAATGTCAATCATACGTTATTTTGTTTCCAGTTTTTGAGAAATAGTGTGCAAACATTCCTTGTCAATAGCCCGAATATCTTACTGTATTTAACCTGAATTTATATTTTCAGAAATTTTCAACAACTCATTTACTGCAAGAGAGACATCAAGTAGTTTGTTTCCTAATGCTATTTCAATGGACACACTCGAATAGAGTTACTTGCTGGCCCTTTTAAAAGTTCAGCGACTTCTACGGCATGCTATCGAAGAGCCGCTTACGTGCAAATCCAGCGCTACTCCAAAGACAGCTAAAATGACTCATTTAAAATCAGATTGATTGAAGAGTTACTCAATTTTCCTTAACTTGGCTCTAGTCTATTGGCCATTTTGTTCTTTTCTTTGCGTAGGTTTGTTTGACCAAAAATTACATCCCCATTATCCGCATGCACAACCAAGCTTCGAATAATAAATTCAGCTCCTCTTTTAGCTGAAACTCAGTTTTTTGCGGAGCAATGTAAAATCTGGTCAATACTTAGAGCTTCAACATCCATGAACACAATTCTGCACGCAGTTCATGTGAAAATTTTTAGTATCAATTTCGATAATACAAAATTTGCTTGAATGTAATGCTACCATAGGTTTGTGTTCGTGCACGCAAACCATGGTTGGTCACCCAACTGCGAAATCATTTCCGTCAGGAGAATACAACTGCTGTTTCTATGGAAATTAACACGTTATCGGCCGCGTGACGCTCCTTGGGTCACCGTGGGGATTTTCATAACATGGCTAAGCCCCCGGTGATCACGAACATAATTTTCATGTGTACTACTTAGTCAAAACTGAATGAAGGCACGGTCCATTTAATGCTGGTGTTTTTAAATGTTGTACACTGAAACTGGCTTTAATTAGATATAAATGTTAAACTTCAGTTTAACCCACAGCAATGAAAGTGTTAATATTTTCAGGGGGATATATGATGTCCCGAGCTGAAGGATGGGTTAGATATCCTTTTACTGAAAGAGAATAGGTTTTTCATTGTTTGTGTCAAAAAAACATTTTTCCGGTTCACTGATTTCAATTTTGCCGCACCATCCATTTACTTCTTCATCTTCAACTTTTGTCTTGTTTCGTAAGCTTCTTCAATCTTGCTGTTTCTGTGTGCATTGGTTCCCCATGACCTTTTTCCGGACTAAATTGTGTTTTTCTTCATTCTCTTACGAGAACACTTCTGCTATAGTAAGGGAAGCTCAAATCAACTTATTCAATCTAACCTGTGAAATTATACATCGATTGTTCATGACATGACTTTCTCATCCATAAGCCGTTACTCTTTATATCCACAAGCAGCTTTTAATTTGGAACGATTGTTCCTCCACTTTGCAACAGCTGAGAAATAAAGAGACATATGTAGCTACAGAGCTCGTGAATTAGTCTACACTCGCAGGACATCTTCAACTATTACCTCCTTTATTTCTACCTACAAACCTTCGGGTCCCATTCGTAGTCCATCGTCCTCATGTGTTCCATCAAGACGGTGCTCGGACGCACACCCCGGTGGAGGAGGAGTCGGGTTCGACGCCTGTAACGGCAGCAAATCAAGAACCGGATTGCTCTTTAGACCCAAACCAGTCACTATCAAGCTTGCGATCAGGCTCATGGAAGCCGGACGATCGTGTGGGTTTTCGGGATGCCTCGATGACTTCTGGACACGAGGGAGACATATCGAATTCCGATAGAATTCTGAGGCTCTGTCCGCACGAGCGCCGCTTCCAGTTTATCTAATTAAGATGCTTCTTTTCTGGTGTTTCGTTGAAGGAAAGATTTATGTTTGAAGTTCAGCCTTATCTGGGCACTTAATCTTCTCGAAGTACTGTAATCCACAATACTTCCAAATGAAATGTTGAATTGCCTTCGTAATTTGACAGTGATTGATTATCCGACTGGCATTTACTACACGAATCTCACGGCAATGGTTCGATCAAACAGATGAATTAAAATACTTTGAAATAAGGTTGTGAAGTAAGACGTAATCAGTACAAATGACTATGGTTGATGGCCAAAGACTCAAACTATTAGCTTCTTTGGACAAATTCTGCCAAAGGTGCAACGAACTTAACACACAGTCTTGGTAAGCCAACTTTCGACTAATGAGTCTGTCGTCAGAAAGACTTAACGGCTGAGATATTCCTTAATCAGGCTAACAGGTAATTATTGAGCAACAGCTGCCACTGCATTCAAAACTAATTCCTACAGGCATAATTAGAGCTACCGCACACATGCCAATGTCGAACACCATCATAGTTCCCTGTAAGACTTTTGTGTGACCAAAATTATAAAATTTGGCCTTTTGCAAGTAAAACTTTTGTAAATTTTAGAACCTTGGCCATCAAAAGATAATTTGACTACCCTTTACTCTGTAGGAAGAAATATTTTAAGCCGCATGTCTTTTAAGGCAAATTTACGAGCGAGCGCCTGTCGCTGTGCCAACTGACTTTTAAATAGTTTATTTGGGTACAGAGTTCACTTCTGAACAGAGTAAAATTAACGCGCTTCTCCGCAAAGAAGTCAAGCAATCTCGTTGTTACTTGCTTTCACAGGGAAGCCTGTTTGTGCAACGGCTCTTTAGCGCATCCATAAAGGGAACGTGTGTTCTTTATTTCTTGAAATATTTACGACGAGACTATCCCATGCATTCGTATTAGACTTGGTTTCAAAGCCGGACGAGTAACTGCACTGGAATGATTCTTAATGAACATCAAAATGCGAAGTTCTATGTCGTTCAGATGTTTTTACTCATTTGTGCGATGAGAAAGTTATTCACGACTGCCAAGATATGTATCACGCTAAGCCACTTAAGGGTTGTAACTGACTATGATCTTGTTTCGTTGTCATGCTAACATTGCCCGCAGGTCATACTGACCATCGTCCTGTTTTTTTTTCAAGCCAGCTTTGCTCCGTTGTCATACTGGACACGGTCTGTTTTGTAGTCACGCTAACATTGTCCCGAGGTCATACTGACCATTCCTGTTTTGTTGTCACATTGCCGGCAGGTCATCTGCGGGTCAGATTTACTGTCACGCCAACGTAGGCCGCAGGCGTGCGTCTTAGTAATAAGCAAGTGTGCCCTCAGCAAAGTTCACTTACCACCTTAGCGACTTCCTATGTACCTATCACCCAAATGCAGCATTTACTGAATTTGTTGTGGAAATTAACTTAGTTGATGAAATTGTACAGAGTTTTCGGTGATGATTTTCATCACAGTATCATCAGAGAGTTACGGTCGGCATGCGTCATACCAGCCAAATTTATCTGATACTTCACTGTAGGAACTCTGTTATCATACATCTTATCTGCGAGTGCACGTCACGATACAACGCTGCGTAGTGGCGGGTGTTGGAACGTGAAACGTATATAATTAACGTAGAACGTGAAATTGTGAGAAAAGTTTAAATCGGATTATGAACAGTAAAGCTTATAGAGTTGTATCATGAACTACATTGGATTTAAAATTCATCGTTGAATGGCATTTTTCTTCATATAAATTCAGTATCAAATGAGTTTGATTGAGCAAATTTTTTGCCCCAATGTTTCATTTCTTCACATGTTTTGCTGTGCTTTGTCCAGCTCTTAGGTTTGTTTCGCTACCAGAATGAAGGTCTACTGATCGCATCGGTTAGGATCTTGTTTTATTGTGCACGATATGAAGTTTCCTTGTTCTTATAGAAAAGTGGGAACGTAGATGACTCAAAGAAGGAACTTCTTATTCTGTCCCACGCTCCATAAACGCCACGGATATCGTTGCCCGATAACATCATACAATTTTATGTAAACGGTGAGAGAAAATTTGCTAAGTTAAGAAAACTCTCTTGATGACACTCCTTGACACCTCTTGTGTAATTATTCACAATGAAATACTTTACACACGCTCCATGACACCTCTTGCGTGTGTGTAAGTATTCACAGTAAAACGCTTCACGAACACTCTCTAACATACCATGTACATAATTATTCACTGTGAAATATTTTACACAGACTTTCTGATACCTCTTGCGTGTGACTATTTGCAGTAAAATGTATCACACACAATGGTATTAACTCGGTTCTGTCGACTCAGTTCAGTTTCTGGGTATAAATCTGTTCCATCAGCTCAAACACATATTTTTGTAATCCATTCTGGCCACTATGTCTGGTCCCATAAGTATAATTGGAGGCAAAGTCCTGCATTGGAACAATGAGAGGTCTTTTGATTTTTTCTTAGCCAGAATCTTTTCCGAAATCAGTTTTGATGCTGGAATAATTACGCTTCTTCCAAAATTTATTCTTCCTCTCGAAGGAGCGTACGTACTGTTTGTGTTTACTGAATCCTTCAATTTTAGTTTGCCTTTTTTAAATATTTGAAAACTGTGCTGGACTTCAACAGCCTAATGAAGATATTTTAAGGTAATTTCCTTTATTATTTCACCTGCTATATCGGTATCCTATATACTCACAAATATGTTACACACATTTCCATCAACTTTCAGTTTTCTGTTATTGAGAACTTTTTTTGAATGAGACTCTCAGAAATATGCATGCAAGTAAGCGCGCAACGCTAAAAAGTACCGAGTCTTTTAACTCGTTGACTACGTATTGGGACATAAGTGAACCACTAGGAAAAATGTTCATTTACGTACTAACATAACTAATAGCATTTTAATTTTTTCACAACTTTTTTTAGTGTAGTTTAGCGAACGATGTAAAATATTATTGAGCAATTATATCTGTCACATGTCACATTTCATCAAAATGCACTCGAGCAGTAAAGTCCGATTTTCACTTTTGCTACTTGAAACCTACCGTAATCAAACAAAGCAGCCGCGCAAACACATTCAACATGTATAAGTTCAAAAAAAGATCGTAAAGCAAGTGAACTCGCTTCTATTTCCTCAGGAGCACCGGTCAATAGAGCCTTCAGCACAGCGCAAGTTGCTGAGTCGAGGCGCTATCTCAAGTATCCTGGCATTCCACAAAGAGAACGCAGACGTATGAACATTAATTGATGGTGTGTGAGCCATAAGATGCCAGTGTGCTGATAAAAACTTATATTAGTCGCTATTTTAACGGAGCCCCAGACTGGAGCCCCAAATGAAGTCATTGACTTGAACTGCAGCTCCACAACATTACAGAGTACTTCGGCATAGTAAAAATGAAAACACGGGCTCCAGCTTACTATTATTTTAAGGTCTACATGTTCTTATTGCCACAGTGCTGACTACAGTTTTTATATGGTGCGATGTAAGACGATAGATGAAGAGTGCGGCGCGGAAGATTCGTCGGTTTCCCTTTGTATGAAATCCTTTGTACTGTCGTCTTTTAAGATTCATTTCCAGTGCTTCTATAACGTTCTTTTTCTCATGTTAGGAACGATACAAAATAAAGAAAATTTTACCCATTTCTGCCGAATCCAAATGCCAAAACTAGGGTCTTGTAACTTTAAATTTTAAATGTTGATTGCTGTGTCAAGTTTATTCATGTAGTTGTTGAAAACGAATCTCGAGGCTTCAGTGGATATTATCAATAGAAAATATACATGAGTCGTACTTCAACGGTAAGCTTTACGGTGCGTCTAAACACTCTCAAATCCGAGAAAAGACCTCTCTAGGGGATACAACCATTGTATATGTTGGGATAAGATCTCTTAGGGGAAAATGTAAGGTCCCGAGTTGCGAGTTAGATAGGCCTTCTTTTTGTTCAAAATAAAATACGTCTAGTGTTTTGTTAAGGACCATCTGTTTTCGATTCTCTGGTCCTGCTTTTCAGCACCTCTAACTTTTTTCTTCAAATTTTATCTTGTTTCAAATCTTTCCTTCTTACGTCACTGTTGCTATGCGCAGGGGATCTTATGTGGGAACACACCCTGTGCTCATATTCAGTGTCCCTTAACTTCATACTATACGGTGCTTTCATTTTTTCTTTTTTTTTTGAAACTCCTCTGTTGCTGTTAGGGAGGCTAAAACTAATTGATATAAACTCTTAATTTCTAGAAAAAATACTATTTTAGTGTCAAAATTAAAATCGCGTGACAATTTGCAAAATTTATCAGGTTCACTGATAACACTACATGTGGAAGAATTATTATAAGAATTAGAAGTGGAAGAATTAATCGTGTAAGCTGCCACGGGGCTTATTTAATCAGCTCGTCAAGTTTGCGAGGGCTGTATGGCATGCAAGCGCTGCGTGTGAAGGGAAATGAATGTAGAAATTACTGTTGTGTATATATGATTGGATTTTAGAAAAAACTCCACTTCAGTTTCTCACTATATTTAGGCACTCAAACTGCAAAAGGTATGGCAAACCACAAGCAGACATATTTCAAGTTAAAAAATTACTGCGAATTGCGAATCCCACTTTTGTTCATGTTGTGAACAACTGCTCGTCAAAACGACATGAAGTGTATACTAACGACTTTTAAAGGGTTTCAGTAGAGCAATTATCACCTGTTATGTTAATGCCGAATTTAATCATTACGTGGGTTCATTATTATGCAAAATTTTATGTCGACATTCGATTAACTTCGTAATGCATTTGAAAACGATTTTCCACGATGTTATAATGGAAGAACTGATAGTGCGTTAATGATGCAGTCATTTTCAGCGACACCGGCACACTAGTGCACGATAAATGCAAAGGTCGCTTGCCGAACCTCGTGCAAGCGAACAAGTACTCCATGTATTTGTTTTGCCATTTACTGACGACACTTTTCCTCTTCCCGAGTGAGAGCTCCGTCAAGCGAAGGACAGTTCACTCGCGCCTACAGTGAAGAGGCACTTTTATTGTCTCTCTAGCATGAATTGTGGGTTTTGCTCATTGTGTTGAATTAGAGAGCACTTGAAAACTGACGGTGAAAATTGAACGCGTACGGTAAAGTGTTAATGTCGGCCCTGGTCTTTAAAACGCAGTCTCCACCTTTACAGAGGACGGCTCTATAGGAACATTAATTTGCTTGCAGAACCAACACCTCACTGTAGAAGGCAGGGTGACGGGCAGCAGGACGTGCGTTTGGATTGCCGAGTGCTTCACTTCCTGTTAGGTTTTTTGCATTTTTTTGTAATTTGCTGTTCTAAAATTTGGAGACAGAAGTGTCGTTAACTAATCTAACTATAACTATTAACTAGTCTAACTTCTACAACTCTCAGTAGCGCGGAGGGGGTTTTCAAAATTCCTCATAAAATTACTATGCGGAAAATTAAAGCAGTTTGGTAGAAGTGAATCTCTTCCATGCTGAATAAACGTGCCCTTAATCTACATGAACACATGAGTCACATGATGCATCGTTTTCATTTTATTTGCACTCTGTTCAAACAGCCTGGAAATAAGATACTAAGTTTACGCTAATTTAAGCAATAAACTTATGAGTAATCAATTTCTCTTTCTTTCAAACATGAACAGGTCAAACATTATTTTTCGAAGTTTCTCCAATATCAGTATTTATCATTTTGTCGATTATATATGGTTTACCATTATACGTTCATTATTAACTTTTTTTTATATATTTATTTCTATGCATTATTTATCATTCAAATGGCTGACGAATTGAGGACAACCCGAGAAAGAGCCACTTGGCTCATTTTTTTGTCTCTTTTTCCGATGTCAATAGTTAGCTTACACATTTGTTTTGCATTCAAGTTCGGTCTATTTGATCAACAAAGTTAGTTGTGGTAACCTCTGTTTTTTTGTCTGTGTCTCCTAACATCATTTTATTTGTTCCTTTTTTCCAGTCTCTGACGAATGGCCTCTGCATCAAACAAGTAAACGACATTCACAATGAAAACCTCCTATCTCTACGTTTTTATTTCTTTTTAATAATCCTATAGCCTTGTTTTATTGAGTCTGGGTCAAATTTGTGATATTTTTTCATAAAAACTGTACATTTGTTGTTCATCATGCTCTTGCGCGATTCAATTGGTTTACAAATGTTTAATAAAGAAGTAGTTATTCCTACACAAATTAGCGAAAAAATTAATTCGCGTGTAACATAAACACAGAGAAGTGCACTGTGTTGAAAAGACATAACTCCATTGCGAGAGCGTCACGTATGGGAAATAGGTGTGAGTCAGATAACAACTTAGTTTTTCATTGCCATGGATACTTACGATCCTCGTGAATCAGTTGGTGAATCAGATGTCTATTACGTGCTAAAATGCATTCTTAATCAGTTTTTCAAGAAAATAATGGAATAAATGAAGTTTATAATAAGCCAATGAGTATCATCGGTTAATATTTCTGCTCTCCGCTGCTAGAAGGGAGATGTTAATGCAATTCTCTGAGGAAATGATTTTAGCAACAAATTTCCTTCAGTGAGGGTAAGGGTTGTGTTGGACTCACTGTATTCATGCACTTCATTTCTGTTCTGCTTGTCGTAGTGGGCTCGGCTTGCTTACTCTCGCTAATCTTTGATCCATCTTCGTAATCGCTTTTTTGTTTTTTCTCTTATTCCTTAACTCGTTGATTTTAAACACAGGATATCCTGTTTTGAAACACTTCTCGTGAATAAATTCCATGTTTTCTACAGTGGTCCATTCTCTTCGCTCTCTTGGGATCACACTCTACGCTGCTAGGGAGCTTTTAACTAACTGATGCAATACTTATAATAATGCCTATTATCGTTATAACCCGAAATGAATCAACGTATTCCTACAATGTTTTGATCTGTTTGTTCCAGTCGATGATATCGTTCATCAATACGTGACAAATTACTCTCAGATTCTTCTGTAAATAAAATATCACAAACATAATCCAAAACCTAAGATTAGGTACCCGAAATTTAACGTAAAATTTTTTTTTAAATGCTTCTGTTACACGTAGCTTCGACTTAAAACAATAGTTTTTCGAAGAATGTGGTCTCTTTCATTCAATCAATGATTCTGCAAGTTCAGGAAAAATTCATATGTTAAAATTCCCATGCAAAAGCTCATCGGAATTCACAGAGTTGTCTTTCTTTTAGCACGTGCCCCGAACACGGAGTCCTGTCTGAACGCCACCGACAAAGTTATTCGTGTATCCGAAGCTCTCAATGAAGACGCTGACTTAACCTGCGCCACACATCACTCCGGCCACTAACTCACGCGCTGGCTACCCCTACAGCCTGCACCTCTCGTGCAGAATGCCAATGAATCTTTCACGAAGATCAACAGCTAAGAGGCTTTACTCTTCAGTGAATCCCTGCAAGGGATTCCGATTCAAGAAGCCACAACTTAACGTGGATTAGAGAAACTTTTTTATAGTGATTCAATTCTCAAGTGCGATAGTAATCAAAGTATACAACTGCGTATTTTGATAACACGCACGCGACGCCAGTATTCATGCCCTGACTTGATAATGTCCTTAGGCATGTTGTCTCAATCGTGGGCTAGTACTGTTTTTTGGAATACATGTAGATGGAAGTAAACATTTTGAAAAGTCAATGAGCATACGTGAATTGAATGATGCGAAATATTGTCGGCATTTAATTGAAATGAAACATTTTCTTATTTAGAGTTAGTGTTACGCTGAAACTCAAAATGATGATATTTAAGGAGGGCAACCCATTTTTAGTGTTTTTTTGATCCGATTATTCTGAAATTTGGCCGGTATATGTATGTTTTGAAAAAAATGACTTAAAATCGTGTATCTTTTTCGGTTTAGGCCTTAGTTATTAAAAACATTTGAAGTACTGGTTTTTTAGTTCATTTTTAGTGGTGTTTCAAAAAGAATAGAAGTCAATGAGTTTTTATACTAGAACAAATTCAAAGAAAGTTTTGGAATCCTTGAAACATTGCAAACAAACTGAAATCCTTGAATTTTCAATTTTCATTTTCTTTTGAAATGCGATTTTGTATCACTAACTAAAATATACGAATTTTTTTTTTTGAACTGTGATAAAACAATTAAATGTACAAATTGGGAAATCGAAGGACTTTAGTTTTTAGAAATTTTCCAGGGATTTCAAAACTGACTTGGTTTTTTTCTAGCATGAAAACTCACTGACTTCTATTCTTTTGAATGTTGAAAATGATTTTTATTCGTACGAGACATAAACAAAAATTTTACATGGAGTGTTGTATCCTCATCTGAAATGTATCTCATCATGTTGTATTATCGTCTACAAATAATGTGCATGCTAAATTACATATTTACACTGTGAATTGTAAATTACATGTATAAATTATATCTAAAAATGAAATTATTTTTCATTTCTTAATGAATGGTAAATTTTTTATTCGCGGTCTGAAATAAGCCATTATAATTATAATTATAAGCCATTATAAAATAAGCCATTATCTGAAATAAGCCATTATATAATAAGCCATTATTCGCGGTCTGAAATAAGCCATTATTTTTAAAAAGAAGCACATTGTCTTTTTTCATTTTATCGATTTTGGCCTTAGTTTTTCCGAAAATGGGAAATATTTGCTTTTTATCTTATTTTCTCTGATATTTCAAATGAATACAAGTCAATGAGTTTTCATGATACAACAAAACCAAAAACAGTTTTGGACTCCTTGAAACATGGCTAACAAACTAAAAAGCCAGATTTTTCATTTTCCTTTTTGGTTTTTATGTCGGATCACAAATTAAGAATTTTTGACCCTATTTAAAAAGAAAACAAAATGGAAAGTGAAAAATCTGGCTATTTTAGTTTGTTAGCATGCATGCTTCAAGGAATCCAAAACTGTTTTTGGTTTTTCTAGTGTCCATGGTCCCATCAAATTTTAGGGTGCAATTGCCGACCACCTAAGGATCCTTTTTGAACAAAGAAAAAAATTGGCCAATTTGTCCCGAAAATCCCTGGGTCTTCCCTCTTAAAGATAGCTTTCCCGAGTACAATGCAGAATAATAACGATACATTTTGTTAATTTTCACTTGGTTTTATGCGCTGGCTCTTACATTAATTATTCACGAGAGGCCGTAATAAGTTCAAAACAAATTGTACTCATCACCGATTAAGTATCTCAGGCACCCTTATTTCAAAGCACCGAAGAGAGGGTTCATAAATGTTGTTCAACGGCAGTCGGATCATTCTCCTGAGCTTCAGATCTAAATTTGCCCGTAGGTTTTTTCTTGCCTTAAGTAACAAGCCAAGGTTGCAATGTACGCTAAATGTAGAGTTGGTACTTGATGCCACGAAGGAATGTTCCATGTCGGTGGGCTGCGCAGACTTGTAGATGTGAGTTAGGGCTCCGAATATTGTATTTCAATGCATTATTCATAGGATGAAAGGTCAGCCCTATAGGAGGCTTCTGGTGGTAGTATTTCTCGGAAGGAGGTTACGCTCAGTTACTAGTATTTATAGGATTGAACAGGCCTGAATAGGGAATAACTGTGAATTGTTACTCATGCCTACTGTGGAAATTGAAAACTGGTTTGTGCTGAGCAGACCGAGAATAATTATGGCTTGTTTATTATATGTGTAGTTGAAATCTAATCGGGATTATGTTTTGTAGAGGAGAATATGCATGAATTGCTAATTATATCTGAAGTTTAAATTAAAATATGGCTTCTCAAGACCTATAGTTGGGTAATAGTAAGCTAAATTATGCTTAGTGGAAGTCATGTGTGAGCGGGTTTCACGCCACAAACGCTCTATTTAATTTTACGTATGGAATTTATTTCAGCTAAGACTCTTGCTTGTTTATGCTCTTGAAATAATATCAGCAGGCGGCATTGATTTGTAAATTCTTTCTCTTTCAGTGGTATTTCGAAAAATTGTCATTTGTTTGAAGCTGGTCCCAGTCGACGACTCTTGACTATCTCAAATGCGTGACCATATCGTAAAAAGTAACGTTTTTGCAGCGTAGGGAAATATTTTAACTCAAAGTGACCCCCTGCTTGCGAGTGTTAGGAAAAACAAATACCCTTAGCTTGGAAAATTTTTCCATGCAATTTTTTTCTTGAGATTTATTTCTCTGCCTGCCGCTTGGGCTTGAGGTTTACATGAACCAATTAATTTTCGTTTCACCGAAAGCAGCTTCTTCATCAGAATTGGGTTCGTTTATGTTTTCGTGGAAACCTTTTAGAATGCATCGCCATCTGGATAGTTCCTAAGAACGTCTGTGCTAAAATGTATTCTAAATTAGTTTTCCAAAGAAATAAAGGAGTAAATGAAGTTCATAATAAGCCAATGAGTATCAGCGGTTAACATTTCCGCTATCCTCTGCTAGGAGTGAGATATCGATACAATTCTCAGAGGAATGACTTTATCTCTACGAAAAGTAAGGGAAAATTTAGATTGCAATTCATCTTTGCCTCTCATTTTATGATTAAAAATGCAATGTTAAATTAACCAGTATTCGTATGTTGTTGGAAAAATTAAAAACCAGCATATCGCTGAATTTGCTATCTGTATCAGCTATTTGGGGTTCAATCAAGACTCATCCTGATACGATAGCTTACGTTTCAACGTCTGCTCTGAAAACAGTAATCGGCATCCGGAGATATTTTTTTCTAGATCACTTGATAATTTCCTATTCCATACTGCACCAAAACAAAATTAAATTAAACTAATATCTATCTTTTCTAATCCATTCCGCGAATCAAAAACCCGAGCTTACTGCAATTACCTCAGTAGACAGATATTTCTACATAACACCATTTACTGTACCATGTTAGAGAAAAGGGAAATAGATTTTTTCTCCCTGGCAACATTTATATTTTCAGGTCAGTATTTATGTAGGCTATTCTCGTTCGCCCTGTTTCATGCTAAATCTAAACATTTAGACGATGTCTGCTTAGTTCCCTTAAGGACAAATGTAATCATCAAGAACGACTTATTCTGAGGTTGATCCTCAGCAGCTGCTAAATGTTAGAGCAATTAATAAAGCCGCTTCGCTTAGAGCAAATTTATGATAATTTAAACTTCTAATTATGACACATGAGTTCGCCAAGCTCATGACTGCAGCGAATACACAGGCTGAGCGCAATGCAGTTGTCTCTCTGGCGGCACAATACACTGCAGTTTTACATCACAATTGAGACAAGTGGCTGCCTCCAGCTCTGAATGCAGAGAATAACTCAGTTTTGCCTAATGAAGTCAATCCGCACTCAAACAATGAAGGCATTGCAGCGGTGGTTTGTTGTGTTCAGTTATTAATCACCCGAGACTTTTTTCTGATATTAACCAGCGCGAAAATTTCCTTTTAATTGTTAATACTTTTTCTTTTTCATGGGTGTGTTGAACTACCTCGAAATCGTGGTTGAAACAAATTTTGGCTAATAAATCGTTAGCCTTGCATGCTTTTGATTTCAACGTGTTGTGAAAACTGTGCACAAATTCTAATACCGTTGAAATGGTGGACAGTGTATCTACTCCAAGATATTCTCCACTCATCTGATTTCGCAGGCGATCAAATTCAAGGGTATAGATATTTTTGAAATTGGTATATTCTGCAACTTACGTTGACGAGAGATTTTGAATGACGAACTTTCGTTGACGAGGGGAATGCTTCGCTGTGTTACATCATTGTGCAGTATCGCAGTGAAGCCACACAATATGAGACACGACATTACAGCACAGCTGTAAAACAGCACTGAAAATAACACAACAGCGATACCAGTTTCGCTGCGCTGTTACAGCAGTAATAGCAGCTCAACTGCGTTGTTACAGCAACAAAAGCAGTTGTGCTGCGCTGTTACAGCTACAAAAGCAGCTGTGAAGCGCTGTTACAGCAGCGATAGCAGATGTATGGGGACAAATGACGAGGTTCCTACAACTGTCGCTACAGCCTCTGGGAAGCACACAGCCCCTCTCGGCCTACCCTTTTGTATCCCCTGGCGGGCGGGCGGATTTGCAGGGTGGCAAGAGCTGCGAGATCTTGTGTGCGTCAAAATGGAAAACGATGATGACTTTTTCGATGCAGGGAACAGAAATTTGGACTTTGGTGGCAGAAAGATTTACGTAACATTTTTGCTCAACAGAATACTGAAAAGTATGTAGTATACGGTGAAATTAATCTCATTTTGAAGGTATTTTACATGATAATTCTCCATCTAGAAAAAGGAATATTCTGGAAAAATCATCCTGTTATGTGTGAGAAACTGAAGTTTTCAACATTTCTGCTGCTAGCAGAGCACCGAAAAATAGTACATGGTTAAATTTATCCTATTTTAAGGTGTTTTACGGTGAAATTCTTCATCAAAAAAAGGGAATTTGCTGTAAAATTTTCCTTATTCGTAATATGTTGTAAAGTTTTCTTCCCTGTACAGGTAACACATCCAGTAAATTTTTCCAGTACTGGCAATTTAAAAAGTAATTAATTTTTTGAACAAGTTTCCTCTCGAGGCATCCGATATAAAGTAGGTATAAGTTAGTTGTGTTTGTCGATCGTACGCTTTGGAGGCTGGCGCCTCAAGCAGAGATTCTTCTTGGTTACCTCAGCCATAGATAGCCCTTCGGGACTTTTATTTTTCTCTGCTTCTCTCAGCGTCAATTCCTTTTCGAAATCTTTTCGCTGAATTTTTTTCCTCTTCATTTCTAACTTACGGTTTCAATTTGCATGGTACTCTGAAGAACACATCTTGTGCATTGATTCCTTGTATTTTTTTAGTCCGTTCTAAATACTACCTTTCTTACTCTCGCATAAAATTGCATTTTGTGTGATTGTGAATTTTAACATTATCTAATACAAGTTACAGAACTGAACAGGCCATAATCATAACAGGCCGTTTTGATCATAAACCTAGTTTGGATTACAAGAGAGCGCTATGAAAATCATTCTATTTGCAGGTGAATAAATTAATGTTTGATTTCAAGGTAGAGAGTTTTTTTCAGTTCTGTCGCTCCAAAAGCTTACGTGATTTTCACATGGAAGCCTGTGGACACATGACTAAGAAGACTGTTTAGAAATTTTCGAGTGCAAGCTATTACGGAGCTGCGCAGTCTCGGACTCCAATACCTACGAGCTGTGATGCGGTCAGCATCGTCAGTAACACTCCGGTGAGTAGAGGCGGTGGAAGTTCCAAATGATTCCTTCAAAATCGGTATTTTCTCACCCTAATTTTACTCCCCGAAAGATTATTCTTCTGGAAGTATATAGCAGGGGATTTAAGGGTAATAATTTTTTGCTGAAGCATTTGTGAAAAAATCTTCAGTTGCGAGATTTTGGGAAGAGAAATTTTTTAGGGATGAAATTTTGATTCCGTAGGTTTTTAGCAACCAGATGAGCGGGTAATGACAGTCAATTGCCTTGTACAAACTTCTCGTTGAACTAAAGGAAATTTCTGTTGTTCATTATTGAAGACATTCAAATTTACACAGATGTTCGAACGCGTCCTTTTATCTGATCCTGGAACCCATTTTAGGCATTAAAACTAAATATTTCTTCCTGAACGAGAGCAAAACTTTTTAAAGTTATGAGCACCTCAGCTGAAATTCCGACAGCATAACCTTTGACGTCAATTTCATTTAAAAACTGAAACAGATTAAAGCTGCAGCACTTATTAGAACTGATTCAAAAAAGTTGCTTATAAAGCAGGAGCTCTCAGAACATACTTAGCTCGCAAAATGCCTAATTTTAATCACCAGCTATGCGCTAAAAATATAAATCTACATGCATTCAGTTAATAGACACACGGTAAATGGCATCTTGATTTACCGTAGCGAATGATTCTTCCTTCCACTTATTTGACTAGAGGCCAAAGTATTCATGTCTTTCTGTTTAACTTGACTTGTATCTTTGTGTTTCAAAAGATGGCTGGGGGATAGGATAATAAAGTGAAAAACAAGCACAGAAAATTCTTCATTTAGTTTTCAATAATGAGTGTATGTAATTCAAAGAAGTAAAATCTTCCTATCCAATATTATCACACATTAGGAAAGCGCTTTAAGCGCTCCTTCTATAAAAAATACTTTGTGTGTATCCAAGTAACTCCAAGCTTTTTCTCTATTTTTCGTCCGAACCCAAGATGTTTTTTTCTGCGACTGCGTTTCCGATGAGTCGCCTCACATTTTCACTACCGGCAGCATGTTGCAGACCTTCACACACCCGACAACCTAATTAAAAATATCTCAGTTTTTTGCTCATCCAGATTAAGTGCTCAGGGTTCAGAAGGAATAGTAGCACAGTTTCATAATTCTTGGATGATTTATTGAATCAGGGCGTCCTCGTTGTGTCACGGCACATAATTTATTTCTCTTGCACGCCCTGTATAGAATCGCATCCTGCTCGGATGTTTTGGTTCATTTTTCAGCAACATTCTGCAGGACTTGGCCTGGCCTTTAAATCTAAACAGTAGAAAAACTGCACGTTAAACGACTAGGTGAACAAGTTAGCAGTCTGAAAACCCAACTTCAAAGTGTGACCGGACAAGTTATTCATTGTGAAACAAACTGTCATGCTCCGAAACACCCCCTGTAATTTACACCACGTAGCAATTACTCACCCACCCTCCGCTTGCCTCCTCGGGGTTGTATCTTGGACCAGAGCAGGTAACTCGCTGAGTACCTCATCTTGTGTTCTGGAGCTCCTGCAGCGACGCCGCCATATTTGGACGCCTGGAATCCAGCGACTTTGGTGCTCCAGAATCTCCAGCTTAAATGCGGTATAAAAGTACGAGTGTGCAGCTCCGGCCAGCGTACGCGGTCTCATTGCTTTCTTACATCGCCTTCGATGTTGAAACATGCCTCATTAGAAGTGATCAAGAGGGAATTCTTTTATTATTATTCATACTATTACATTTTCGTCTTATTTCTGTTTCAACGAACGCTGGCATTGCTGTATTCAGTTTGGCAAATACGTGCAGTACTGAACAGCTTGTTGAGGAGGTTGTTCTTCATAACCTCTTTATGACTCACACTTTTTGTGATTCGAACCAAACGCGAGCAGCAAGTTAATAGTGTTTATCCTCGTCAAAATAATAAACGCTCTTTTACGCAATCCTTTGCTCCTTTCAGCAAAGTAGTAACTTTTGATAACTTTCCGAGAGCAAAGTAGTAACTTTCAGCGCGGTTCATTTGTTATATCAGTAACTTCTAGTGCAGGATCTAACATGGGTTTTGTAGTGCAGCGTTATCTTATCCCTCTTCTGTCATGTCTTTTTCGTGGAAAAAGTTTTATTTTTTGCAATCGACACTTTGCATGCATTTTTTCCTTGTTTCATTCGTCATCCAACCATAGCTTCTTCTCATTACGCCATCTTTCCGATTTCACCAATTAACATTTTGCCCACATTTCTTTCTTTTTGTTCTATTTTCTCAAATCACCTTCCTTCTCATTTCACCATCCTTCTCATTCTACCCCTTGACAATTTGCACACATTTCTTTATTTTTATTTTACTCTACTCAAATCACCTTCCTTCTCATTTTACCATCATTCTCATTTCACTGACCAACATTTTGCACGCGTTTTTTTCCATTTTTATCACCTTCCCATCCGATCATTCATGATATATTCATATTGGAAACAGTAGTGTATTATGGTAAAAAGGCACTGAATTTTTGAGCTCTTGACTTTAAGTTCACTCCAAATCATATCTGAGTTTCACTGAAATGGCCACTTTATTCACTCGAAATACTTGGTCAAAGATGAAAGCATTTGTGTATGTTCTAAAGGTTTACTTCGTTGTGATGCTGAACCAAGAAGCTCCATGATTCAACTTTTGTCCTTGAAGAAGTTCTGAACCAGCGCTACGTATTATTAGGTTGTGTGCGTCCTACGTCGCTCGATGTTCGCCTGGATTTAGATGCTACTCTTTTACCTTTATCATTTGTGCTTTCTTTGTCTCTGCGGAGCGTATGAGCTAAATTATGCAAACTAAGATGTCAAACTAGCGGTTTCTTCAGGTCATTTTTTTACATGAAATGAAAGCTAAAGTTAAGTTTCCTTTCAGAGGAAATGACGCATAAATTACGGCACGGTTCGTTTGTTATATTGTAGTAATCATTCTGTATTTGACGCTAAACTAACACGCATCCCTCGTGTACATTACTTTCTGTTATGACAGATGCTACATTAATTTCTCACAGTATCGATACAAATAAATTATGATGAAAAGACGCCTATTGGAGCTATTTTTTAAGTTATTTCTAAATTCATTTGGGAAAGGAATGCTTTCAGATGTATTTTGGATAGCAGGTCATTGAAAAATTCGCAAATCATTAAACATGTCCTAAAAACTTTCATAGACGCATCATTTCAGAGGAAATCGAATACTCGAGGTAGACTTGGAAATTTACCATTATTATGAACGTACTTGCGTAATTGCTTTACAAGGCGAAGCATCAAGTGCTCCTCAGAGACCTCTAAAATTCTCGCGCTACGCAGAATTCTCCAAAAATTATGCGACGCTTCTACTGAAAGCTTTCTGTATGTATTTATTGCTTTTGTGTCTTTCTTAACTCTCTTTGCGTTATTTGCGTTTTTCTTCTCCGTGACGCAATGACAGCGTTACACTCTCTGTGAGAAGTTCTCGGTTCGATGCCGCTTCTGGGAAGTACAGAGAGCTTGTCAGCTCCTCTGGTGTTGTTGAAAACGGAGGAAATAGAAAAAAAAGCGAGTAGGTGAAACCCTTCTACTTAACCTGCTTGAATTTTCGTACCTCTTCCCAAGGGGGAAAACTAAAAGACTGTGTTTACTACAAATAAAAGGAGAAGGTAGAATAGAGTGATTTATTTATTTTTTTTAGATATTACATTTCTTTACTGCTGCAAGGCTGCTTCTACAAACGGATTTTGCGTTCCATGCTCTGTTTGCTCATCATTTTACTGTTTTTGTTGCGTCACCACTGGATTCAATAAAACAATGACGAAGAATTACAATGAAATAAATTTAAAATTCAATTGGGATATTGATTTACCTCGTTAAATTTATTTTGGAAAAGAAACAAGTTGAGAATTTAGCACCCTAGCAGAAATACATTTCCGTAGAAACAAAGTTTGTATATTTCATATTACATACAGTGAGCCTTCTGTTGTTGATTTTGAAATATTTATTTTCTAGAGTATTGACTAATATAATTTCATTGATCTGTGTGTGTAAGTAAAAAAAATATTTTATTCAGCATATAAAGAGCATAATCTAAATTTTTGAACCACATTACCTTCCTTATTCATCGATTTGTATTCTAATTTTCCATCTAAAACGAGATTTAGCCGCACAAACATGAAATTCACTTTACATTGAAACGAAAAATTACCTAAGCAACGATCCCTTCTATTAATTAAATGGCTATATTATCGATTTTCAATTCTAGTGCAGAATTTGTAACATCCCTAGTTTCTACTTGACTCGAATTCTCCGCCTTTTATAAGAATTTTACTTCCCCAATTATCTTTTCTGTTCCCTAGTTGGTGCACGCTGCTTTCACAGCTCCACTGATCATCAGGCTGAACTGTAACATTCCCCTGAAGCTTCGCTTTTATCAAGTCCACAATTTTCTGCTTGTGATCTTGTTGTCGCGCTCTTGCGCATTTATTATAGTGTAAAACATGTTTTATTATCAGCTCAGATAACCCCAATTTGCATGCTGGGATTGTGTTGCTATTTTTCATATTTATTAGGTGCTGAATGCAGCCTTCTTCGTCGTCGCTCACATGAAAAAGGATACCGAGCATGTGATACTGTTTTCTAGGTGATGGCATCTTGTCGACAAATACGAGCTAGCAACTGAGGTAAGATTGTTTTTCTTTTNTGTCCGCTTCTCAAGAAACAGCTTCTTAGATTTGGTTTGAAGGATGCTTTATGACCGTGTCTGTGATACGAGTTCCACCAGGGTAAAAGTACAAGAATGTTTTCATCGCGGGTACTATTAGGATGTATACATGTATTTGTTTGTCATCCACATCTAGAAGATTTATTTGAGGAAAATATCGAATACCGTGGTCGAGTACACTAGCTTGAAGACTAATAGTCTAGAACGATTATCATCTACCACCAGGGAAATTTGAATCTTATACAAATAATGTGTAGCCAAGCAAACAAAAAATAAATTTGCCAACCTCTGGTTGCGCTACTCCTCCAGAACAGGTTAATTTTCGAAGACTTCGTGGAACAAAGAAGTGAAACACTTTTTCCTTATTTCTAGGTGGTCCGAGAAGCGTTCCATCATGTTTGTCCTTAGCGCGAGACTTTCAAGCGTTCCTTAGAGCAAAATCGTTTTGACAATGACTGAAATCTTTTCATTGTGTGATATGCATAGCAATATTCTATGTAGTGGTTATTGGCGGCCAAAAAAATTTAGACCGTGATTAGTGGTCTAAACGATTAGAAATGCATTCCACAGTCGTTTTATCATCCACAACTATACGTTCGATGTGTGAATTAAATTTTCTTGAAAATGTCTTGGTTCTCGGCTCGTTAAGAACTGCATTTTTAAGCAGAAATTAAAGTTAAATACTTAATTACTTTTATATGTCTGGTTGCACAGTCGGTTCATAATGAAAGCACAATTGAATTTTTCTACAAATTTTGTTAAAATTATCTGTGAGACACAAACTTCATCGCAATAGTATGTTTTTTAATCAAATCGATGCCAATGAAAACTTTTACTTGTTTCTCGAATTTTTAATTGTGTAACAGTTGCCTACAGAAAATAATTTTTTCTTATATTACCTGCAATTCTTAGGTGCTTTTCATTCAAGGAAACGTGCACAAATTTGCAACCAGTATACTTTTGTTCGGTTTTGTATGAACGTCAAAATAAACTTTTTGGAAAAAGATTCTGGAGCTTTAAGAGAGAAATTTCCTGAAAAGAAACAGATTGAAAACAATCATTCCAACTTAACCTTAACCTTCGTTTCATTGAGTGCGTGTAACCTGGAACACGTTTATGTAACCTTTGCAGCAGAAGTTGGTCTTTCGAATCATTTTATCGCCTAGCAAATCT